>LNAC01000150.1:1267558-1279113 GCA_002007465.1 Ailurus styani | reverse complement strand
CCGTCTCTCGGAGCAGTTTCCTTCACCGGTTGCCCTGCCTCCCCCAGCCCACCCCCCCCTTCAAGGCCACAGTCAGTGCGGCTGAAATGCAGGCTGCCAAGGTGTCCAGGTCCTCGGGCGGTCGTGGGGCCCAGCACGCACTGGTCCTCGCCGTCTTGACCAGTGCACGCCTGAGGCTCCCAGCCACCCACTGTTTTCTTCTGGCAGCTCTGCCAGAGCTCAGGGAGGAACCTGGGGCGCCCCCTCTGGCCCCCTGACCATTGTGTGGGGCTCCCCATGTCTTTCTCACCCTTGATTCTCGACCTTCACTAAAGGGCATCCTTGGTATATTTCTAACTTGTTCTTGCCCTTGGCTACACTTCGGAATTGCCTGGAGATTTGAAAATCTGACCCCCCCCCCGAGATTCTGTTTTAATGAATGAGTCCAGATGAGACCCAGGCACTGGGGAATTAAGGAGTGAGGCTGTGCCGGGGATGCTCATGGAGGACGGGGATTTATTGTCTATGAATTTAAATGTTTCTTTAAGGCTCTCTTGATGGAAACTGGGTGGGATGGGATTGCTTAAAATTTTTTCAAAAATTAAATTTTGCTGGGCAAGGCTGGGATCTTAGCTGGTGTATCCTGATGATTTAGTGTCCAGAGGAAGGCACGGGATTGGATGGTTATCAGAGCTAGATGGGGTGTGTGTGTGTGTGTGTGTGTGTGTGTGTGCGCGCGTGCGCGCGCGCTAGCATTCGTGCAAACTGGATTGGATCATTTGAGGATTTATTATTATTTTTTATTTTCAAAGTTCCTTTTGATTCCAATGTTATTTTTTTTAATTTAAATTCAATTAGCCAACATATAGTACATCATTAGTTTCAGATGTCGAGTTCAATAATACATTCGTTGTGTATAAAACCCAGTGTTGGGCGCCTGGGTGGCTCAGTCGGTTAAGCGTCTGCCTTCAGCTCAGGTCATGATCCCAGGGTCCTGGGATCGAGCCCCACATCTGGCTCCCTGCTCTGTGGGGAGCCTGTTTCTCTTTCTTCCTCTGCTTGTCACTTCCCCTGCTTGTGCTTCCTCTTTTTTGGTCTGTCAAATAAATAAATAAAACCTTAAAAAAACAACAAAAAAGTGCTCATACATCATGTGCCCTCCTTCAAGCCCATCTCCCAGTTACCCCATCTCCCTCCCCCTGCTCCCTTCCAGCAACCCTCAGTTTGTTTCCTACAGCTAAGAGTCTCTTATGGTTTGTCTCCATCTTATTTGAGGGTTTAGTGACATCGCAGCTAGGAACCTGGGACTCCAGGTAGCCCACAAATACCTAAAAACCTCAGAATGCCCTTTGTTCTGTGGGTCCCATGTGACATTTCTTTCTGGTCTGTGATCCCGTTGGGAGTGCAGGGAAAAGCATGGTCCTCTTAAGGAGGAAGGTGCTTGGTGGCCACAGCAGCTCCCAGCTTAGAGGGCGGAGCCCACAACGTGAGAAGTGGGCTCTGTCATGGGGCCAAGATGGCCCAGCACTCACAGGGCGAGGGGAAATCAGAAGGAGAGGAAATTCCCTCACGCAAGAGCCAACTCCAACTGCGGTCTCTGTTGGCGTGTCCTTCCCCTGTTCCCTGGGGACTGTGGGGGTCAGAACCCCCGATCTCTGGATTTGGCTCCAGGTTCAAAGCCTGTGGAGCATCCGGCAAGCCACGTGACCTCCCTAGACCTCAGTATCCTCATCTGTGAAATCGTGTTCAGATTTATGGTCTCTGAGTCCCGGCCAGCTTCCACATTCCACATCCTGCGTGCTCTTTTCAAATCTTCAGAATTTTACGGGTCCCTGATAACAGCGGGACAATGTCCTGTGTCAGTGAAGTTTGTGACCCTGGAGCTTGGAAGAGCCTGCAGAGCAGGAAATCGGGTGCAGGTGATGTCGTTCTGGGGTCTTTACAGGACAAGAGAGTCCCCGCTCCCACGACCCACACGTATGCCCTGCTCCTACACTGGGGTCTTTTCAGGCTCGGCTGTGTCTCATTTCCCTCGCACCCCCTGCTGCCTGAGTGTCACCCATTCTCCTCTCGTTTCTACTCGGACATTCCTGAGGGGCCCCCAGGGCCCTGCCCTTGAGCAGAAAAGCCCTCGGATCATGGAGCTTCCCCAGTTAATGGAGAGCATTTTGCTTGGGGGTGTCAAGTTCATGAGATGGTATAGAAGATATCCCAGGCACACGGTGCACGCATTCTGTACCTGGTAGTGGTTAGGATTCTGTGTCCAAGTAGAAGATCCAATAACCAGAGCCCCCTGCCGTTGCCAGCTTGCACACAGAGCAGAGACTGTGTGATTGCCTTAGTGCCTTCAGTGAGCCGTGGTGCACGGGGGAGCCGGCCCCGTCCACTGGAAGGGCTCAGCCCCGGTGTCTGCCCAAATGCTGTTGCACACTCGCCACAAGGGATGGACGTGCTTTGGGAGCAAAACTGACACATGAGTTGAACAGCATCAATGAGTGCCCAGCAGCTGTTTGTGGAAACGCTGAGCAGAGAGGTGGGGACAGGCTATGTATGTGTAAACGTACCTAAAAGTGCCACTAAGAAGGGCCTGGTATCCTCCCGGGCGCTCCTGACCAGCCAGGGATGGGAAGCAGGATTCAAGGTCCATGCTGGTCCCCAGTGTTCTGTCCAGCTCCTGCCACTTGCCCCAAGCCTGTGTGCGTGGACACACACACACACACACACACACACACACACACACACACACACACACGTGCTGTCTCTCCCCAGCTCAGTCTCTCTCTGGAAACCACCTGTAGGACCCGTGCCTTCCGCCTCGGCTGTAAATCAGGTGCAGGAAGGCTATGGTTAACTAGATCACGGAGGGTCAAATAACCCAGTTTGGGATTACGGGGCTCCCCTCCCCTTCCACTTCCTGCTGTCTGCACCTTGATCCAAGTGGGGCAGGGGAGAGGCGAGGTAGTGCAACCTGAAACATTTATTCTTTTGTGCCTTGTTAGCAACTGCTGGGAGAGAGGAAAGCATAGCCGTGGAGGAGGTGGACACAGAGAGCTGAGATGCAGTTTGTGCATAATTTGCGGACGTAAATTATCCTCGCTCCCTCATGAGCGTGCAGAATTTAGGAGTGGGGAGTTTTCCACATGGAGGTAGCTGACGATCTAGGATGTGAGGGGATTATCTTTCCTGCTACCCCACTTCTTCCCTCCAGGGAGGGGATTTGGCCCAAGTTTGTGCACTGACTGCACGATTATTGAGCACCTGCTGCATGCAGGAGAGGGGTGGTTCCAGTGGTGACTAAGACAGACATGGTCCCTTGGAACTCGCTTTCTGGAGGGAGGTCAATGGTAAAGAAAGGAGAAAAACTAAGTAGAAGATTATATAGATTGTGGTGAGTCACATGGAGGACATACACAGTGTGGTAGGGGAGTGTGACATGGCGGGGCAGGGAACCACTCTGCAAGGTGGCCAGGGACGACTTCTCTGAGGACAGAACATTTGAGGCGAGACCTGTGATGTGAGGAGCAAGAGGAAGCTGAGGAATGTGCAATACCAGCATCCGGAAACAGGAAAGGGAGCTGAGGCAGGGGCAGGGCCAGTTCCTGGGAGTGTGGACAGGAGGAGGGCCCCATCCAACAGCATGGAAGCCATGGTGGGGGCGGGGCAGTCAGGAGAGGAGAGACTCGCTCCTTCTAGGAGATGTGCCACGGATGGGAGAAAATGTTTGCACATCACTTACCCGACCAAGGACATGATTCACAATATGTAAAGAACTCTCAAAATTCATCAATAAGAAAACAGACTGCTCAGTTAGAAATGGGCGACATGCTTGAACAGGTACTCACCAAAGACGCAGAGATGGCAATTTAATGTATGAACCATCATTAGTCATTAGAGAAATATGGATTAAAACCATAAGATACCATTGCACACCTATTAGAAGGTCGAAAATACAAAGTACTGACTATTCCAAGCATCGGCGAGGATATGTAATAACTGGAACTCTCATACACTGCTGGTGGGAATTCAAAACAGCACAGCAGCTCTGGAAAACAGTTTTTATAAAATTAAACATAGATCTGCTGTAAAACCTTGCAGTCTGTGTACCGTGGAGCACTACTGGGCAATGAAAATGAACGAGTGATTGATTGATGCTGCAGCCTGGAGACATCTCCGATGCATTTGACTGAGTAAAGGAGTCCAGTCCCAAAGATTCCATATGGTACATCCATACATCAGACATACTGAACAGTCCCAGAATATGATGTTCGGAGAAGGTGAAGCTAGAGGCACAGAACAGATCCGTGGTCACCAGGAGTTGGGGTGGGGTTGCTGACCACAGAGGAGCATGAGGGGCCTCTTGGGAGAGTTGGGATGTTCTGTATCCTGATTGGCGTGGCGGTTCCAGGAATCTACACGTGCGATAAAACCTGTAGAACTATACAGCAAAAAAAGCGATGTTGCTCTGTGGAAGTGAAATGATGATGATGGTGATTGTGAGAAGCTGCTTCCGTAGGGCTCTCTGACACCCTGTCTTTGGACCTCTTGCTCCCCATCTCCCGTTACTCACAGCTCTGAGCTCACTTGGTGACCAGTCCCCCTCGGGTCAGTCCCCCCTTCGCTCCTCCTGCCTGGCTTCCCCGAGCCCCACCCCACCAGTCTGCCACCTTACCTCAGGTCCCCTCCATTCTGGAACACCCCACTAGCCTTGGTCAGCTTCCATGTTTCTCTTCTTGGTGGCCAATCCTCCTCAGCTCATTTTGGGGAGTGGAGAAAAAGCAGGTTCTCGGACACCCCTTAGTGCCTGACATTTGTCCTCTTCCAGCGCCACCTCTGGGGAAGAGCGTTCCCACCGGGCTTCCCCCAAGAGGCCCGACACACATACGAGAGACATGGGAACCCTTCAGATCTGAACCTGAATTTCTCTGAGGATGCTGACCCTTTCTGTCTTTGTGTGCTACTCTCCCCTGCACTGAGCATGCTCCGGTCCTCCTCCTGATGGTCCTCCCTTCCTCCCTCTTCCTCCTGCCTCCTCCCCCTCCTCATCTTTCCCCCTCCTCTTCTCACTCTTCCTCCCTCCTCCTCCCCTTCCTCCTCTTTCCTACTCCTTCTTCCTTTATCCTAACTTCCCTTCTTTCCTCCTCTTCCCTCCTCTTCCCTCCCCCCCCCTCCTCCCTCCTCCCTCCCTGGCCTCCCACAGCAGCAGGAGTTCAGCCTGGCCCGCACGGAGGGTCCTGTCTGCCTTAACCTTCATTGTGGATGGCAGCCAGGCACACAGATCAGTCTCATCAAAGCAGAGAAGAATGTTCCACCTTCATCCGGCTCCCCAGGCAGACATGGCTCTTGGGCATGAGCTGCAGGCCTTGGGGACCCAGGCGGCCTCCTGGTCGGCTCCGGGGAGCGGCCACATTCACTAACAGCATGATCAGGACCCCCAGGCTGATTGTCTGCCTTTCGACAAGGCCAGCGGGGGGCCTGGGGAAGGAGATGCCAGGTCCAGGCTTAGCACAAGATGCGTAGGTGTGTGAGCCATGATGACCCTGAAGTCAGGGTCGCTGTTGTGGTGGTTCCAAGGCCCCCCTCCTGCCTGGAGCAGCTCTGGGGGTCTGGGTGCCAATCCAGCTCCCCTCTCCTCCACAAGTATGCCCCTGGCGGGTCCTGGCTGACCCCGGGGTGGGGGGAGCCCTGGAGCCAGGTCTGCAGGAAAAGCAGCCCGAACTCCTGATAGGGTGGAAGAAATCCAGGGTGGACTTCCAGATACCACGTGAGCTGCGGCGGACGAGGCCGGCCTGGGACAAGCATCCTCTTCTGGTGGAGGCTGTGGGCCTTCGGGACCCAGGACAGAGGGCATCGGGAGAAGCTGGGAGAGGCAGTGCTCGGGATGAGCAGCCCGGGATCGGGACTGTCTGCTTTTCGGGTCAGCTTTGCCAGGCTCTGGGTGTGGACAGAAGGCCTGGGGCACCAGGCGGCGTGTCCTCTGGGCCAGGACTGCGGTGACCTGTAGCAGTGGGGGGCAGGGGCAGGGATGGGGTGCTTCTGGGGGCCTTGAGGCCATAGACACCAAGCATTGGACCGTTAAGGTGGCAGAACCACCTATGGTCCAGAGAGAGCAAGGCACTAACCCAGGGTCACACAGCGGTCCCGGCAGGACGGGCCCGGACCCGGGGGCACTGATCTCCGCCCCCCACCCCCCCGAAACCATCTGTGTGCCCTGAGCTGGCTGTCCCTGACGGGTGGCCTAGAGCAGGGACGGCCCCGGCTCCCCCCCGCCCCGGGAGGCACTCCAGCCCCCCGCGTGCGTGAGAAACCTAACCCGGCTGCCTTCTCAGGGCCCTGGGCTTCCGTCCCCTCTCACCTTCCTCTTTATGGGAAAACCCTCGGGTAGATTGGTTCCCATGGCCAGGTGCTGCCTGCCCCATGAGCACGGGGCGACCTGCCACGGAAGGGATTGACCTCCGAAACCGTGGCTCGCTTCCAGGGAAATAGGAGTCACCAGCTGGCGGGAGGCGCTCTGCCCCAGACCCCGTCCTCAGAAGGACTAGGGAGGCTCTCTCCTCGGCCCCTCACCAGCCCCTTGACCCCGGCGAGACCTGCGCTCTCTTCTCTTCCACATCCCCCCACACCCCTGCTCGGCCCCGCCCTTCCACTGCCCTGCCCGCCGGGGCCCCAGGTGAGCCCGTGCGGCGAGTATATAGGAGTCTGTGTGTGTTTGTGTCTGTGTGGGTCCAAGCACGTCGGTGTGAACGGAAGTCGGTAGGAATCTGTGTGTGTGTGTCTGGGTGTGTTTCCAGGCTGAGCGAATACGAGATCCCTGCGGCTTTCTCTCCCTAAGAGCCGGGGCCTGGGTCTCCTTTGTAACTGGTGGGCTCAGACCCCTTTCCTCGGACCTTGCCTGCTGCTTGTCTCGTCCCAGGCTGCAGAGGAACCCACTGGGGGCATGGGCACCTGGCCCTTGTCCCCACATCTTGAAGCTCACCCTTCTTTGCCCAGAGGACGTAACTTGGGCTTTCCCTGTGTGTGGGTTTTGGGAGAAAGGTCCTTGCTCTGGGGCTCTGGGGCTTGGAATCCGGAATGAGTGCAGCTCGAATCTGTTGGGATTACCTTTGACGCCCAGGTAACAGAAAGCCCGCCAAGCCGGGCAGGCGGGGATTTCTCCTTCTAGACCAAGAAGTGCAGAGGGGGCTGTCCGGAGAGAGGGAGGGTCTCCGCGATGCCCTGAGAGATCAGGTCCTTCCGCTGGGGTTCTCCTGCGCAGTCTGTGGTCCGGTGGACCCCACAGGCGGGCGGGGGACCCAAGGGGACCATGTGTGAGACCGTGTGGGTGCCCTCAGGTGTTCCCAGGTATCCGGGTGGTGGCACTGTGCCCGGAGGTGACCTGAGTAGCCTTCTGAGGCCCCCCCCACCCCCTCTGGCACCCCAGTGGTTTCTGTTCCTGGAACGGTGATTTTTCACGGAAGCCCAACCAGCCCGCTTGCTGCCTCCGTCAGACCAGGCGAAGGGGCCAGGGGCTCACAGTCTCTGCAAAATCTGGGGACGAAGATGAGAAACCCAGCAGGCACCCCCTTCTTTAATCAAAGGACAGGCCCAGAGTACGCGCCGGCTCCTCCCCATCACTGAGGATGGCCCTCGTCCCCAGCTGACGTCAGGTGGCGCCAGGACCCCCGGCCCCGTACCCCATCATCCTCTCCCCCCCCCACCCCGCCCTGCATCTCACCAGCCCAGGCAGCTGACAGGTCACCAGCTACGAGGGCCGCGGCCGAGGACGGTGCCATCCGCCCAGAGCAGCCCCCTGAGAGTCTGCTCTGCATGACTCCCGCTTCGGGGAAGGTGACCTGTGCCTCTGGGACACTTGGCTCTGACCCTTCAGTGCCTGAGCATCCTTCGGTGACCCCCTCCCAGCCAAGTGCTAGGATCCAGAAGTTACTGGCACACAGCTGTGTTCCGTCAGCACGGAGGGGAGGAGGTCTTGGCACGAATCTGAGCATTACCAGCAGGCTTGCAAAGCAGGCCACGGGAGGTCAGCTGGCATGAGTCTCGGGAGTGCACATCCGCCCGGCGCCCCGCGGCCCCCACTGGGCTTGGGACGCCGGGGTCCTGCGCTGTGGCCCTTTGCTTGCACGTGGCCGCCTTCCCACCGCAGGAGCGGGATTTCAGGGTGCAGGGGAAGCCAGAGGGCGCCTCCAGACATCCCCTGCTCGCAGCATCGTCCCCAGCCTGAGTCTTTTCTCACCAAGAAAGGAGAGAAAAACGAAACACCAGACCAGCGGGGGAGGAACTTGAATTTGGGGAGATTGAAGAAGACAAGTTCCCAACAGAAGGGCTTACTGCTGTTCACAGGGATGGGACAGGGACGGCTCACTGTCCTCCCGTGGACCCTGCGCCAGGAGGAGCCCGCTGACGGCCCCCCACCTCACCCCACCCCGGCTGCTGTGTGGCACCGCCATTCCTTCCGTCCCCCGCCTGTGTCCCCTGCCCTCCTCTAGCCCTCCCGGGGGGCACCCACGCCCAGGACCCCCACTCAGCTTCCAGAAGCTCCCACATGTCCAGACACAACTTTGACAAACAATTCCTCGCATTCCTCTCCTTTCTGCCTCCCGCTGCCGACTTCTCGTTGGCCACTCGGGGCCCCGGGCCGGCTTGGGGCGGGGGGCACGTTCTCACCGGCAGACTCGTGCCTCGCTGAGCAGTGCTGGCTGGACACTCTGCTCACACTTCTTTCCTGGGATGTTTTTTTTTCCCCATTCGGAGCAGAAACACTTAGCAGCTTCCTGCAGTCGGCTCCCCCCGCCCCTCCCGCCTCCGCGCCCCACACCCAGGCTTCGCTGGGGAAGGGGGTGGGCAGTGGAGCGAGAGGCTGCAGGTCTGCCCCCTTCATCCTGCCTGCCTGCTCCCCACCCGCACCCTGAGCCCACCTCTGGATTCCGGGAAGCAGGACTGGGCCGGGAACTCGGGTGCCCTGTGGGGGCACAGCTCCCCTTGCCCCAGCAGCCCCGGGTTGGTGGGCGCTTTGGTTGCTTGGGGCATAACAAAACCCCACAGATGGGGTGGTTTGGGCAACAGCATTTTATTTCTTACGGTTCCAGCTGCTGAGAGTTACGAGATCGGCGCACCCCAGATCCTGTGTTTGGGGGAGGCCGGCTCCCTGGGCCAGGGGTGCGCGGCCTTTTTGCTGTGCGCTTGTGCAGAGAGAGCTCTTTCTTCCTCTTCTTAGAAGGGGGCCTGCCTCCAGGACGGCCTCCAAGTCCCCACCTCCTAACCCCATCACGTGGGGTTTAGGGCTTCAGTGTGAATTTGGGGGGACACAAGCGTTCAGTCCATAGTAGTGGGGATGTCCCCCCGTAAAGTCCTCTGGCCACTCTGTCCCTGGGATCACGTCCTCGGAACCCATGAAGGACCCTGGGGTGGAGCGTACCCAGGTGCACACCCCAGACTTCTAGCCTCTTCCAAACCAGGACGAGGGGTGTAGGGCCCGCTCTGACAAGCAGCCCCTGACCTCTACCTCCCAGCATGGCCGCTCCCTTTCTGCAAGGCCCTGGGAGGGCCCTTCACCTTGCCGCTCTCTGCACATGTAATCAGGGTGTTTAACTAGGTTAACCAGGCCATGGCCTTGTGCTGCGGTTTACGGGGGGCGGGGGGGCACCTCGGGCCTCCTGGCTGCAGATCAGGGTGGGCACGGCAGCCTGGCGAGTCTCACCTCCCTGGCCACCCCATTTGAGCTGGCACACCCCAAGTCTGTATCCGGCCCCAAACCTGGAGGGGTGGGAAGGAGGCGTGGCGGCAGAGGAGCAAGGGGACGCAGACTTGCCCTGTGGGATCCAGACCCCTGTGCTGGTGATCAGCCTGTGTGCTGTGCCTTCCGGAGAACATTCTCGAGGGTCTGCCTTCCTCTCTTCCCCTCAGGGCTTTGGAGGGGCTCCCCTGCTCTGTTTCCCGGCTGCCAACACAGCCTTTCACAGTGGCCCGTTTTGACTTCCATTCCCCATTTCCAGGGGAGCAGGTGGCCGGTGATCTGAGGTTCTGGAATATGTGTGTGCATGTGTGGACTTGACCGGGGTCCATGGGGCGCCCTGAGGAGGGGCAGGATCGTGAGGGAAGGGCCGGCCAGCTCCCACCACCCTCTGACCCTCCTATGGTGTGTCCTCCACAGCCTGTGATTGCCACCCCGTGGGCGCGGCCGGCAAGACCTGCAATCAGACGACGGGCCAGTGTCCCTGCAAGGACGGCGTGACCGGTGTCACCTGCAACCGCTGTGCCAAGGGCTACCAGCAGAGCCGCTCTCCCATCGCCCCCTGCATAAGTACGTGCCAGGCGTCCCCCGTCCTCATCCGGGCTCCAGGCTCCAGCTGGGCTGCGGGGTGGGAGGGCCACCCTCTCTGAACCCGGCTGATATCCAGAGGGTTGAACGCTTTTCCATGGGGGACCCCGTGCGAGGCTCCCCAGGCTGGGAGCTCAGTAGAGGTGGCCTGCTCTTCTCTGTCCTGGTAAAGACTGAGTCTCCCTCTCCCAGGGGGGAGCAAGCCCTGGACCTAGGGTGGCCTTGTACCCGGGGTCGCCGGGGCAGCCCTGGCAGGAATTCCAGGATCCCTGGGCACTGGCAGATTCAGAACAGAAGGGGCTGATGCTACAGGCTCCCATGCCTGTCCCCCCCCCACTGCCCTTATGATGGATGATGGCTCCCCTTAGAATCCTGGGGGCCCCTTGGACCAGCTGTTAGCCTCTTAGTTGCTGGAACAAGAGGAGGGGGTGAGCAAGACGCCCAGGGCCACTCGGGGGCCCTGGCTCAGAAGGGACTTCATATTTTATAACTGGGAGAGTTCTCTCAGGCGTTATGAGTGGAGGCTTAGCCTAGGCTGCGAGCTGGCCCCTGGCCTTGGTCTTCCTGATTCCTTCTGCAAGGCTGACCTAACCCAGAAGGGAGACTAGAAAAAGGAGCAGGTCCCAGTGAAGTAGGCAGACCCGAGGGATGAGGTCGGCTTCTCCAGAACAGGGGTTAGCTGGCCCGGGGACTTGACTCACCACCTGCTTTCGTGGGGCTCAGTGTTTTCTTTGAATAATTCTTTAATGATCGAAACCAAAGTCAGAAAATGAATATTGTACGACACGTGGAATGCTTGCAATGAAAAGTGGGGTGTCCATAGAGTTCTGTGGGGGCACAGCCATGCCTGCTGTGTACCTGCTGCCTGTGGCTGCTTTGAGCTCTGGCGAAGCCGAGGAGCCACGACAGAGACCCTGTGACCTGCGGAGCTAGGCACATTTACTAGCTGCCTCTTTCTAGCGGAGGCCGCTGGCCCACAGTGGTCACCGGGGTCCAGTCACAGCGGATCACCCAAATCCCAGCCTCTCCTGGAAATCGAGCTCCGTATCCATCCGGCGCAGAGCCCCTTGCCCAGTGTTCATGGCTGCCTCTACTTGTTAGAGTCTCACAATTTGTAGAAACCTTTCTCTTCCGTCTATCCAAAAAGCTGCAAAATGCACATTTTTAGAAAGCTGGGAGGAAACCCAGCGCTGCCACCGGGGGTTGTGAAAATGTAAGAAAACAAATGCAGCTCAGAAGTGGCTGGAACCGCCACTTCGGAGCC
>LNAC01000150.1:1233395-1267432 GCA_002007465.1 Ailurus styani | reverse complement strand
GGGTGGGGGGGAAGGGGGAGGACGTTGAAGTGGAGCCGGTGATCCACGGTCGGGGACAGAAACCTGGGGACGTGGACTTCTCGCTCTGCGACCCGCTCTGGCGGAGGCCGGGCATCCCTGCCAACGGTCTGTCCGCCCTGGGGTTTCTGGGAGCTCCTGCTGCAGCCACCAGCTACACGTGCCCACACCGTGTCCCCGGGGGCTGGGAGGTGGGGGTCCTGCCTGTCTGGTCCCAGCTCTGGGAACCGGGCAAGAGTGGCCCCCCGAATTGGGGGCTGGGTCTCAGGCATGCCCCCGGGCCCTAGCGAGCCTTCCATCTCCACCCACCGAGCCTCAGGTCCCTTCTGATCCTGTCTGCAGGTTGAGGGAGTCTTACCCGGAACAGTGAGCTGGTGGCCAGAGTCCGGGGGATTTATGGAGACCCCTGTGGCTCCCCGTTCACGTGGCCCGGCCCCGGAGGATGAGTCCCTCCCGTTGGGGACTTCTGATGGATGCCCGGGGGGCTTTCCCAGAGACCAGGGGGGGCCTCCTCACCTTTCCTGAGCACAGGGCAGAGTCAGGGGCTGGTAGGAAAGAATTGTCACTCCGGGTGGAAAGGGACTGACCGCAGTGAAGCGCATGCTTCTCAATGGCCCCTGGATCGTCCTTAGTCTTCTGGCCACTGAGAAAAGTGTGAGCCCATAGGAACCTGGGCCAGGGGTGCAGACCAGCCTCCTCCCATGCCACCCCTGCCAAGGAAGGCCACCCCGCCAGCCAAGGAGGTCAGCCCTCCACGCGTGGGCCCCCGCTGCCTGCTCCCCACTGCTGTCCCTGCCACATGGAGGGACAGTACTCGGGAGAGCAAGGCCACCTTCCAGGCCCCCCTGCCGGCTTCCTCCAGGTCCCTGACCCTCCTCCTCCGGGGCTGAGGACTGAGGGAGGGAGGAAGGCCCGGGGAGGAGTCTGTGCCCTGCTCATCCTCTTCTGAGGTCAAGTTAACATCTTCTTCTCTCGTTGTCTCTTGCTCCTGTCCTGAACCCCACAGAGATCCCCGTGGCGCCACCGACCACGGCCGCCAGCAGCGTGGAGGAGCCGGAAGGTAAGCGTGTCCCTCTTTGCCAATGGGGACGGCAGGGGTGGGGGGATCCGAGCTGCCGGGCTTCTCAGAACCACCATCGGGGCGCTGCTGGGTGTGCCTCGTGCCCCCTGGGGCCAGATCGAGGAGGATGGAGCCACAGGGCATCTTCCCAGAGATGCCCCCTCCAAGAATAAAAGGAAGGGGTTCTTGGTGCCTGCGGGCTGGCTTCTCGCCTGGGCCTGGGACCCTCAGAGCTGCACCCCTCCCGCTCACCCACCTAGGGTGGCAAGGTGCCTGTGTGCTCCTCTGCGTCCGAGCTGGGCCGTGTACTTCTTCCTGGCTGCGGGGAAGGCAGGAGGTGGGGACAGGGATGAAAAAGGCATCTTGAGCCCAGGGGTCCGCGAACAGGATTCGAGGGGGCTGGGAACGCGGACAGGAAGAACATCACAGCCTCACTGCCCCTCGCTTCTGCCCGAAATCGAGCGCTCTCTCTCCGTGGGCCACCAACCCCCTGTGTGTTCCGCTGCTAGATCCTGCTTCATGATCATTAATAAAGAAACGCCTATATTATGTACCCGTATCATAGAGCTGGGTTTTGGGAAAATACCTGGACAGGCACATTTCAGTATGATTTGCTTCCTTTATACTCCTGTGTGTTTTATTTGTGCATTTAGAAATACTGCTGGGAGACAGGGTCCCTGGGCGTCCCCAGACCCTTGGTTCAGGAGGGGTTTTGCTGCCCGGGCTTTGGGCACAAAAGAGGGCTTGTGGCCTGGCTGGAAGGGGGTGCCTGGTGGAGAGCAGGCCAGGCCTGCTGTGAGGTCGGCAGCCCTGAACTAGGAAAGGACGGAGTGCCTGCGGCCGCACCGGAGCAAACCAGCGAGACTCCGGTCTTGGGCTGTTGGGCAGTCTTCAGTCCCCGTTGGGTGAGCTGCAGGGGACCCTTCCAGGAGAAGCAGCGACGGGAAGGCCTGTAGCGTCTCCCAGTACCCGGGAGACGGGACGAGGGAGCTCTTTCTGTAAAAGCATCATGGAAAGGAACCTCCCCTTAGTCCCGCTCTGGGGCAGTGGGGGGGGGGAGGGCGGTTTGGAAGCTGGAAGACACTTCCCTTCAGTGGACTTTTGATGCCAGCTTCCTCCTTGTGACATGGGTCACAGGAGGACTCAGCTGGGAGAGGTCCTCCTCGGGGTGGCGTGCGCAGCCGGTCCAAGGGCACGGCGGGTCCCGGCCCCTCTCTCTCGCCTCCCTGTTTCTGGTCCTTGCACTTGACTTGAAAACAGGCAAGCGTCTCAGCTGGGCAGGTAAAAGCCTCCAGCGCAACTATTGAGAAACATTTGTAACATCCTGCTGGGCAAAGCCTTCTGACTTCGCTACTGTGACTCGCCTATCTTCCTCCCGCAACTTTCAGATCGTGACTTCAGTGGAAGCAAGCGTCACGTAAACGCCTTGACCAAGCGCTTTCCTCGCGGAGGGGGGAGGTGGGCGGGCGTGATGCTTGTCCCGGTGCCCGTGGCTGTGACCCGACCCTTTCTGAGCTTCTCGGGGCGCGCCAGGTGCCCGGAGGTCTCTGGTGCGCCCTCCAGAGGGTGAGGCCGCCCCCAGGCCCGGGGCGCCGGACTCCGGAGCCGGCCACCGCCGCACAAAGCCCGGCTCGCCTGTCTCGGCAGGCCGGGCCGTCGTGGGCAGGAGGCCAGGGGGCCCCCTGGGAAGCGGGGCTGGGAGCTCATACTTCCCAGCCTGTCGATTCTTGCAGCGTTTGAATAGGGAAGGCCTCTGTGCCAGGCTGCCTGAGAAAAGCTTGTTTACTTTTGCCTGCGTAATGGAGGAGAATTAATAAACCGAGAATTTGTCCCGAAAGCTGATGGACGTAACCTCGGCCTGAACCCGTTCCCCTCGAAGGGCCGGCTCACTCAGCGAGCGCTGTCCACCTGCTCACTGAGCTGCCTGGGACCCTCTCTTGGGGCAGGGAGCTGAGGAGCACCTTGCTCGTGGGAGGTCTGGGGGCCCTGGGGTGGGGGTGGGAACCCGAATGGGGTAGGAAGGGGCCCGGGACCACCCACTCCAAGCCCACCTGCTGATGGTCACAGAAACCTCCACCTCCCAGGCCTAATAGAAGGCCACCTGACTTCCCCGGGCCCTCTGTCCGCTCTGAGATGATTGTCCAGCTGCACGTCTGTTTCTTTCAGTGGAAGGAGCGTGGTTTGGAGCCGGGCGCGATCTGGGGTTGATTCTCCACTGGCGTGAGGCCTTGGACGGTGACAGGCTTTGTCCACGGTCCCTTACAGCGCTCTCCGTGGGCAGAGGCACCCGGGGACATGTTTGACAGCTGGCCTGATTTGTACCGTTCGCCGCTTTCCCTGGTGTAAACACTCCGCCTGGGGCCGGTGTCCCCCCAGCTGGGGCCCTGCGAGGTGCCTCCTACCACCTGCTCCCGAGGCGAGGCGAGGCGCCGTTCTGGGCAGCCAGCCCTCCAGGGGGGCCTGGAGAGAACTCCGAGGAGTCCACCAGCTGTGGGAAGGGCCCTGCTCTCAGGTGCTGCCAGGTGTGGGTGCCGGGCTGGGGGGTGACCTTAGACGTGTCCTGATCGGTAGCCTCTCAGCCCTTCCATTTTTTTCATGGGAGAACATTGGCTTTATGTACACCTGCAACCTGGATTAGCTTGGAGCTTTCTCGTTGTGGGCTTTCATTTTGCAAGAGAAGGAGTAGGTTGGGTACCGGTAACACTCGAATGCCTACTGGCCTGGTGCTGGGGGGCGCGGGACAGTGGGGAGGAAAGAGCTCTGGCTAAATCTGGAGCCCTGGGCCCTGAGTTCTGCCTGATCTGGTTTCCTGAGACAGTTGTGTTCCCCTCCCCCCAGCTCATTATCCACTGGGGGTATGAGCCAAGACCCCCAGCAGATGCTTGAAACCACGGATAATACGGAACCCTGTTCATACTGTGTTTTTGCTCAGACATACCGACGTGTGCAGGGTTTAACATATAAATCAGGCACAGTAAGAGAGGGACAATAACTCATAATAAAATAGAATCCTTACAGCAAGAGACTGTAATAAAATTTACGTGACCGCGGTCTCTCGCTCAGCACGTCTTACTGTCCCTGGCTTGCCCGTCGCCTGGTGAGGAAGCGAGATGGGGAAGTGCGCACGTGGGGCGATGAAGGAGGTGAATGGAGCAGAGCTGAGCTCTCCCGCCCGCTCACCTGCTCACAAGGGAAGGGGGTATTCGGCAGGAGTTATGGGCATGAGGGCAGGCAGGGACGGTCAGCTTGCTGGAGGCCTCTTGACAGGACCTTGGGAGGGACCAGGTGGTGCTGCCTGGGTGGGGGTGGAAGGCAACGGAGCGGACTGCCGGGGTCCTTGTCACAGCCTTCCCAGCAGCTGCTCTTAGAGCCCCGATCCTAGCGGAGAGTTGAAAACCGGAAGTCAGTTAAAGGTCAAGTACTTGACTTCATGACAGCAGACAGGTGGAGACAGCCCAGACACCCATCACTGCACAAATGGGTAGACACGATGTGGCACGTCCAAATGGGGGACTAGTATTTGGTCACAAAGAGGAATGAGGTACCGATACACGTGAACTTGGATGACCCTCGAAGACGGTTTGCAGAGTGAGAGAAGCCGCGTAGTGGATGATTCCATTTATATGAAATGCCCAGAATGAGCAAATCCAAACACCAGAAGTAAGATTAGTGGTTGCCAGGGACTGGGAGGCAGGAGGAATGGCAAGTGATGTTTGATGATACGGGCTTTCCTTTTGGAGGTGGCAGGAAGGTTCTGGAACTAGACCGTGCGGATGGGTCATATTGTGAACGTGCTTAATGCCACTGACTTGCCCCATTGAAAAAGGGTAAAAATGGTAATTTTTAAGTGTGTTTTACCATAATTAAAAAAAAAATTCACATGCTTAAGATCAAGGGTCCAAGAGAGATGTGAATCTGGGTGGCTTGGGGAGAGCTGAGCCTTGGGAACAGAGGCCTGGGGCACAAGCAGCAGTGGGGGGCATGCTTGTCCTCCTGTCCCTTTGATTACTGGGAGAACTGGGAGGCCATGGGTATCTTTGAGTACGTTCTCACGTCATCTCCACGCAGGAGTAGCTCAGAGAGCCTCTCTGCCTTCCAGATGTTCAGCAGGGGTCCTGTTCCCTCCCGTTGCGTAAAAAAGGGTCTGGCCACACAGCCTGCATCCTCTTTCTCCTTTTGGGGATCATTGGGTTCCCTGGGCCTTCAGTACTCCTGCTGTAGGAGAAAGGGACTGTGGGTCCGTGGAGGGGGTGCTGCTGGCAGGAGCTGGCATCACTGACCATGTAGGCAGCCCATGCCACTTGTCAGAACAGAGTCTGTTAATGGACTGAGATCCTGGTTTTCAAAGGTGGCATGAAATGGGACGTTAGGCTGTCCAGGTTCAGCTGCTTTGGTAGGTGACCATCAGATAAGTGTGATCCCTGGAAGAGGTTGGACCAGACACGTGATTAAAGATAAATAGATTCTGGCCCAGTGAAGAAGGGGAAGGAGACGACATTCGTGGAATGCTTACTCTGTGCTAGGCACTCTTCTCGATTATTAGCGCTAATCATCCATCCCCCCCAGATGAGGTGGGCACTGTTATCAGCCCCAGTGTTACCCAGGAGAAACTGAGTCACAGAGAGGTCCAGTAGGACCCATAGGCAGCGCAGCTGGCATCCCAGGCAAGGCCTCCTGGCCTCGGAGTTGACCTCCATGTCATTCTGTCTACAGGGAGCTATGCCGATTGGCCAATTTAGGGTAATTTTTAAATAGATCTTCTGGACCGTGTGGTAGTATTCTGCCAAGAGAGAAGACAAACCGGTGTGTATGTAGGGACCGAAAACCAAAGTAGAGGCAGAGGGGCAGTTGGTTAAAAGCTTCTGTGTTTTTGCAGGTGCCTATTACAGTGGCTCTTGGGGGTGTGGTCCGTCGCCATGGGGGGCTGGCGTGGCAGAGGCCACAGGTTCTGGGCATGAAGGGCCATGCAGAGCTCTCAGCCCCAAGCATGACGGGGCAGATGGATCAGCTTATAGAAAAATATTTGTGACATGGATGACCAGAGATTGAGATCCTCAATAAATAAAGAGCTCTTATGATTCAACAAGAAGGGGGGGAGACTCTATTACAATATCAGGTTGAGAGAACGAATTAGAAATTCAGAGAATGTATACACATGGCAATGACCATCTGAAGTATTCCATTTACTGAGTAATAAAGAAACAACATTAACAAAAATACCATTTAAAAACTTATTGAATTAATGACTGCTTACAAAACAAAAAGTATTTCCCTGTTTTGCAAGGGCTGGGGAAACAGGCATTCATCCACTCTGGTGATGGGAGGTCAGGTTGGTACTGCTTTTACGAAGGATGATTTAGCATCCTGTATCAAAATGTATCTTTGACCCCACACCTTCATTTCTAGGAACTTAGACTAAGGAAATAGTGATGTGTGCCAAGATTTAGCGACAAGTTTCCTTTTTGTGGCATTGTTTATAATAACAAAAGAGGGAAACAAGCAGATGTCTTTCAGTAGAGTTTTAATTACTCAATTATGGGATATCCATATAATAATGTTGTAGGAGACTATTGAAATATGAAATGGAAATATGTAATATATTGCCAAAGCAGATTACACAGGGAGGGTCAGCTTTGGTGAAGAGTTGGACCAGATGCACGGTTAAAGATAAATACATTCTGGAGGGTCAACTTTGGTGAAGAGCCTGGCTTGCAGAACATGTTAAGTAAATGATTTCATTGTGCTCACATATTTCTGTGGTTCTTGGCGATGGGGCTAAATTTGTCCCGCAGGGGACATTTGGACATTTCTGGAAGACATTTTTGATTGTCACAGCTGAAGGGAGGGTGATGTTGCTGGCGTACAGTGGGAAGAGACCACCCCAGAAGACACAGGGCAGCCCCCCAACAAAGAATTATCCAGCCCCATATGCTAATAAGTGCCATAGAAGTGGTGTGCTGACACACGATAAAATCCATGTGTTTACTCCAAAAGTATTAAGGAACGATGTTGCTGCATTCATGGATAGACCAGTTCATTTGTTACTTACGCGTGGCATTGAAATGGGGGCAACTGAGGGTTTAGAAAGCGATGTTTTCTCAAGTCAGCAAGGAAATCTTGTGTTCACATAGGAAATGTTTGCTAGTCCGTTTTCCATGGAAAATGTGGCCCAATCTAAAATAAAATCCCAAATTCTCAGTGTTCCTATAAATGGCTGCATTTTGGAGTTAACGTGACTTAACAAATTGTCACACTTTTTCTTGCGGAAAACCCTCAGCGCTGTAGAGAAGACAGAGTGGTGGAAACCACATTCCTGCCACCTAGCCTCAGCGAGTCGCATTTTGCCCTCTTTGCTTCAGCCATTTGTTTTTTTGCTGAAACTTTTTTTTTTTAAAGATTTTATTTATTTATTTCACAGAGGGAGAGAGATCACAAGGAGNGCATTTTGCCCTCTTTGCTTCAGCCATTTGTTTTTTTGCTGAAACTTTTTTTTTTTAAAGATTTTATTTATTTATTTCACAGAGGGAGAGAGATCACAAGGAGGCAGAGGCAGGCAGAGAGAGAGGGGGAAGCAGGCTCCCGGCTGAGCAGAAAGCCCGATGTGGGCCTCGATCCCAGGACCTTGAGATCATGGCCTGAGCCGAAAGCAGAGGCTTTAACCCACTGAGCCACCCAGGAGCCCTGCTGAAACTTTTTTAAAGAAAGCTTCGGGACGCCTGGATGGCTCATTGGGTTAAGCGTCTGCCTTCGGCTCAGGTCACGATGCCAGGGTCCTGGGATCGAGTCCCGCATCGGGCTCCCTGCTCAGCGGGGAGCCTGCTTCTCCCCCTGTTTGTGTTCTCTCTCTCTCAAATAAATAAATAAAATCTTAAGAAAAAAAAGCTTAGACATTACATTTTACCCCTAAATATTTCAGAATACCATTTCTGAAAGCTAAGACCAGGTCCCTAAATCTTCTCCATAACAGGGTTACACCTGACAAAATTAACAAAGTCTTTCGTGTCGTCTGGTACCCGGTCGGCTTTCGGACTTCCTTAGTCAGCCCCTGCGTGTCTTTTGTGGCTGGGTTTGCCCGACGCCTTCGTTGTTAAAGCCCCATGCGATAACATGCTTTACAAAGCCTTGTCTTCAGAGCCCCATCTCGCCCCTGGGCACGGGCTGCTTTTGAGGCCATGACGCCCGTGGAGTGGCGTGTCTGATGACAAGTGCGACGTATCTGGCACTCATCATCATCATGAATCTCGTGGCTTAACGAAGGGGCTGGACCACGTGGGCCTGACTGTGGCCCACGCTGTGGCTTTGGGGGGTGTATGGGGGGGTGGGAGGTGTGAGCTCTGAGCCTCCTTTAGGGGAACGTCCCTGGGGAGGGGGCACCGCCACAGCAGAGGACGTGAGGGAGGGAGACACCATCGTAAGTCCTCGCACACGGCTCCGTGGTGGGAGCGGAGACGTTCAGCAGTGATGTACTATGTCCATCAGGGAGCAGGTGTGAAGCACGCTTTCTTGGCCTGGGGTGGCTGCCAAGCAGGCCTGGAGAGTTCTTAGTTGGGGTGTGGGGGCTCTCCCGTGTGTTTGGGGTGTTGCATGCACCCCTGGCCTCCACCTTCCAGACAGTTGTGATAATCCAGGGTCCCCCTGGGGGACAAAACGGCCCCTGGCTGAGAAGCCGTGGGGTAGACGCAGATTTCCTGACCTCACCCAGTCCCCCCAGAACATTCCAGGAAGGGAGCCCCGAGGCTGAGCCCAGGGGACGTGGGGCCCATGTGCGGGACCTGCTCTCTCCGCCCTGGCTGGCGACCGCACTGATCCCAGACCGGCTCAGTTGGAATGAATGGAATTGCCATCTTCTTTGACCACTGGTGACCCCCAGGAAGGGCGGAGGGCCCGGCTTACTGTTTGTGTCCCTTGGCCAGGAGACCCGGCTCTGGGCAGCCTGCCTGAAGCAGACCTCTTTCCTTCCTTGTCACTCTGTCTGTCTCTCCATCTGTCTGTCTGCTTTTCTCTGCCTTTCCTTCTGTCTGTCTTCTCCACCCCTTTCCAACACCTTCCTTATTCCCTCTCCTGCCCTGGTCTCCTCCCCCTCCCCCTTGGTCTTCCTCGTTGGGGGTCTGCACAAAAGGTTGGGGCAGAGGTCAGGCTGGGGGTGAGCAGGGCGGAGGAGAGCACTGCCACCCCCACCCCCTGCCTGGGGCCTCGGTCACCCCAGGGAGCACAAAGGAAGCCATTTGCATAGCGGGTTGCAGGACCCCATTGTTGCCTCTGCAGGTGGGATGGGCCACCAGCCTGGAGGAGGATAAAGGGATGAGAGGGGAGGCCAGAGGCACAAGCGGGGGGGCGGAATATTTAGCCCTTCCTGGGAGCTCTTCCCACTGGGACGCCAGGGACAGCTGATGGGAACGGGACAAGTGACAGGTGTCAGTGAGAGAGGGAATTGGGATCCCTAGGGCCCGCCCCCGTGTCACACAGATGTCACAGGGTCCTTGTTGGCAGAGGCTGAGGGGTGGCGTGCAGGCTGTGGGGCTGGACAGGGGCAGGCTGGAGGCCCCCCGCAGGGTTCCTGTGAGGCCCCGGGCTGGGCGCCGGTGGGGGCGCACCGGGGCCGGGCTGTGCCGGGAAGCTGGCTGAGCCCCGGAGCCCACGGTCCGCCCTCTGTCTCGGTCAGGATTGCGGTCAGCCTCGGCCCCAGCAGAACCTCAGCAGCCAGCGACCTGGAGCAAGTAGGGCTCCCCAGCCCAGGGGTGGGGGTCGGGCAGCACCCTCGGCGGCCCCTTCGAGGTCTTCTATACTTGGATTCGTCTGTCGGGGCGACCGTGCGGCTAGAGCAACAGGAGTTGACTTTCTCACTGCTCCGGAGGCTGGAAGTCCAAGATCAGGGAACCGGGGGGATACCACGCAGTCCGTAGCAAGTCATAATGGCAACAGCCTTAAGCCGCGTAGTTTTTTACTTAAGAGCGTGGATTGTATTTCATGATTCTCTCCCCACTCCGATTAAAGTGCCCCCTCCAAGCTAATTGATAGTTTGGGGCTCATTCTTCTCAACAAAATGAAGCCCAATGGGCTACCTGATCTACTGGACCATGAGATCCCAGCTGGTTAGGAAGCCAACTGAAGTCATAGAGCCTGGTGGTCCCCGAGCTTGGGGGGTTGCCTTGGGGGCTTTTCCAGGTCTGCGTTGAAAGGGGGATTTAGACCACAAAGCACGCCAGGACCCAGGGAAGGGAAGGAGAAGGGGAGAATGGACTCAGGCATTATCTGCCCACTAACTGGGTGTCCTCTCTACTGTGGACATTGACCTTCAGGGTTGGAAGGGGCAACGTAGCCTTGGGGTGGGGAGGCTACCGGCTACCTCCTCCTGCATCTGGGGGTGATACTCAGACTGTCCCTCCAACCCCACTTCCTGCTGTTCTCTGCTGCTTTGTCCCTCTGGTCCTAAAGCTGTGGGTCCCTGCAGTGCCCCAACGCGTGGCCACCGAGATTGGGGACTTTGTGTCTTTGGCCCCCGGGGCAGAGCATGAATTCAGTAAGAGCCACCCCCTCTGGACTGGTCAGCGTCTCCCTGGGGAAGATGACACCAAGTGTCATTTGCTCCGTTTTATGATCTCTGCTCAATATAAAGGACTCTGTAGAATTGAGAAAAGGAGAAAGTCGTTTTGTTTGCAGAGACTAGAAATGGACTGAGGTCCAGGCTGGATTAGGCCTCTTCCACCCATTGCCCTTCCCCGTCCCCTTCCACACCCAGCAGGTGGGACACGCCCTCGGGTTCCTGGCCAAGCATTCCTCCTGCCCCTTGAGGCTGCCTCCTTCGGTGTCAGGGTTGGGAAGTCTTACTTCAGGTCTTCCGCAGATGGAGAAGGCTCTGACAAGGTGGTCATCTTTTTAGGCTCTGGAGTCCAGGACTGGTCTGGCTCTGGACTTCATCCCTGCTCTTTTTCCTCTTTGTGGCAAAGGTGCTGCTGGAGATGGGAGAAGAGGTGGAATGCCGGCCATTCTTTTGGGTTACCAGGGGCCCCAGACAGAGATTCCTGTGCAGATGATTTATTGAGGAGGGTTCTCGGGAGAAGCCAGTAAGGGAGCGAGGGAGGGACAGGGCTGCAGAACAAGCTAGGAACACATGTGGGTTCGGGAGAAGTCTGGCTTCAGCCTGATCCCGCAGAGAGCTGAAGAGTGAATCACACCACCGTTACCCTTCTTAAAGGTCAAAGGACTGGACAGTTACATCTGCCATGTAGCCTGGCCATAGGCTATGGCTATAGCCTGTGCAGGGGGGTCTGCAACTTCCCAGATATTTGCAAGTAGAGCAGTTTCCATCAGCCAAGGGCAAGCCTTCAGAGAAGGTACAAGTGGGAGCCGTTAGCCGCCAGCACCTGCAGCTGGATGTGGGTGCACTGGCCCCATAAGGGGGCTCTGGGCAGGGTACCAACCACATCTGCTATACCCGGTATGTTATTTGAGGGGAAAACACGTTTTATTGGGATTTGGGGACCACCTATGGGTTTCTGTCTTGTCTACGCCCACCTCCCTACACTGTAAAAAGACCTGGTGGTTATTCTCTGGGGTCCCGTGTCCCCCTCTGGTATCTAGCCAGTCAGTCAGTAAGGACTGTTGGCTACAAGAAGGAGCCCTAGCAGTCCAACGCAGCTGTTTCCGGTTGGGCGGCTCCATTCCAAGCAGCGAGGCAGGGGCCCAGGCTCCTTCCCTCATGTGGCTCTGCCATCCCCTGTGGCCTTGGAGTCATCTCTGGTTTGGCAGGAGAGAGCTTAGGGCCCCAGAGGGAGACTTGTCCGGGCATCACTTCCATCCGTGTCCCATTGGCCAGAACTTGGTCACATGACCATGCCTGGCTGCAAGGGATGCTGGGTAATGTAGTCTGTGAGCCCAGGCGAGACTTGGGGTGTCACTTCTACCCATGTCCCATTGGCCAGAACTCAGTCACATGACCACACCTGACTGCAAGGGGCGGTGGGCAATGTATTGTGTAAGCCCGGGGGCCAGGGGGAGGAACTTGTCCGGGCATCACTTCTCCCTGTGTCCCGTTGGCGAGAGTCACGTGCTCACAGCTGAATGCAAAGGGTTTTGGGTAATGTAGTTCATAAGCACAGGAGGCGCAAGAACCAGGCACACTCTTTCGCTATAGACCTTTGTTTGCTCTGCTGTCTTCGGGGGCATCTGTGGCCACCTCCGTCATCCTGGTGCCCCAGTTACTGGCACTGGAAAGAGATAGTAAACTGGGAGGGCTTTTTTTCTCTGTGTAGTTAGGACAGGGACGTGCATCCTACCTGACAGCTGCCCGGGTTTGGGGTGTAGCCCCCACCCCAGGAAAGTAAGCATAGGTGACACCAGGATCCAAGGCATGACCTCATTGGCAGTGGCTTAACTAGCTGGGCTAACCTGCCAACCAACCAGCAGCAGATGCTATGGGGCTACGGGCATCCCTCTTTCGTGACCTTCCCGGGGAGCCCCAGCTTAGCCTCCCCCTCCCTTGCTCCCCTGAATCACCCTTCCGTGTAGGCAGCAGCTCTGGGCCGTGTCCACCATTGGCTCTGGCTGGAGAAGTGTTTCGAGAGCCACCTGGATCCCCATCGGGGCAGCTTTGTTTTCCCTGCCGAACACAAAATCCCCTGTTCACTTGGAGAGCCGACAAGGAGACCCCGTGGGGCTGGCCCTGTGGGAGCAGATTGCAGTGAATACCGCGCCCCGAATGGCTGCCGCTTAGTAAAGGCGACTACACGGGATAACTCTGCCCTCCAAGGGGGAGCCAGAATGGAAGGCACAGAGCTGCTACAGCGGATTAGCAGCCGCAGACGGACGCGGGCAGGTGCAGCCTTTCCTGCAATTTGGAAGGGTTTATGAAATACGGATCCTGTGCTCTATAAATCCTTCCCTTGGCTTCTTCTGGGCTGCAGGCTGAAAGTGGGGATTTCTTGTCCAGCCAGGCTCCGTGATGGGGTGGAGGACCCGCCACCCCTCCGTTCCCAGCATTCCTTGGGAATCGCAGTCGGAGGATTTGTGCACTGGTCTGTTCATTGATTCTGTCTTCATTCATTCACCCCCTGCACGCTTCCTGAGGGCCGGTGCTAAGGACCGTGCTGGGTTTATAGAGATGATGGGACTCTCCCTGGGTTCAGGGGGCCGTGGTGCACCGGGCGGGAGACGCATAGGAGATTCTGAATCGTACCGTTAAACTGGTTCGGTAGAACCAAGTGACCACGGGTCAGCAGCCACCCATGCGGCCGCCGTCCACGGGCCTCCCAAGGTCAGGCTCTGCAGAGAGCCCTTGCTGGGTCTGTCCTTTATGGCAGATTACCAGAACCAGTGGCATAGCTAGAAATTTGGGGTCCTCAAGTGAAACCCCTAGAACGTCCATCCAATGTGCCAGAGTTGACATCTTAAAACAGCTTAGGGGGCCGCATTTCTCCGGCTCTGAGGCAGATCCGGGCTCCATGTCTTTCCCTCATAGAGATGGGACCCCTGCCGTCTGGCCCAGCCAGAGACCCCTCATTTAGCTGCAGGCAGCTCGTCTTTCCGCAGCAAGCGGACGTCCTTGTCTGTCCTCTCCAGCGGGTTTTCAGGGCTCCTCTCTGGTGCAGGGGTTTTTGTTCACGGTTTTGGCGAACATGTTCTAGTGGGGCGGGGGAATGAAGGGGACCTCAGGACTGTGATAAAGCCTGCTTTCCCAAGGGCGGAGGCACAGGAAATCAGCGGGCTCTGTGTAACCGCCCTTGGTGGGGGAGTGGGGGACCCAGGTTACTACGGCCGGTTACTTACAGGAGCCGCTGCCTGTGGATGCTGGATACGGAGCTAAATGGTGTGTCCCACACGTATGCCTCCCACCCCCAGGGGTCGGAGCCCGTTAGTCTTGCACCCGAATTGTGCCAGCAGCCTCTCCAGGAGGCCTGTGCCTCACGCGTCTGGGGCGCCCCCCAGGACTGGGAGACGGATGCTGAGCCCCAGTTGGAAATCCCGTGCCTGGGGAGTTCCTGGAGGCTGAAGAGGTGGCTGGTTACAAATTGGAAGACCGGTGTAAAAGATGACCTTGGCCATCTCGTGAAAGCCGAGACGTGTCCAGGTGGGGAGGGCAGCGTAGGGATGAAGTCCAGGGTGTCCACTGGCCCCTGGGTGACCTCCAGCCTCTAGGCCCCGCAGTGGTCAGGGGAGAGCGGCTGTGCCTCCACCATGAACTCGAAAACTTCTAGAACCTTCTACGGGGTGGGGGGGTTGGCATTTGCATCTGTGGTTACTTGGAGCCTGTCGAGACTTCTTTACTTGCCCAAAGCACAGTACCCTCGTTCTCTGTGTGGGAAGGTAGCGGTTTGGTCTCGACGGGGTGGATTTCAGTATTTGCCAGGGTTCCCGCGTGGCTGGAGGACGAGAACCGCCCCCCCACCAGATACACTTTGCAGACACCCGAGGCATAGTTCCTTGAAATGCCATGTACCTTTTTGTTTTCTTTTTGATCATTTGGGATGGAAATCTTCCCCAGATGCGTCACCAGCGTTCGTGCTCCCTGCGCGGGGCCCCCTGAACACAATCCTGCCTTTCAGGGTGACGCCGTGGGTGTGGGGGGGGGCGGTGCTGGGATGCTGTCGTCACCCCGAGGCTGTCCAGCTGTGGTAGGACCGCGCGCCTCTGCTCTCGGTGGCCCTCGGACGGGCCCCATCTACTTCTCTCGGTCTCGTGGTTTTCTGCCTCTCCTTCACCTTCCGCTGGCTAGCTCTGCCTTCTTCCCGCCAGCGGGTCAGTCTCCAGAGGGTCCCCCAGCCTTTAGGTCTGTCCATCCTTCCGTACCGTGTTCTAGGGGTGGCGCCAACGACGTCCATCCTCGGTGTCTGTAAGGGAGGGGTACCTAAGCTGTGACCGAAGACCCGAGGGGTTTCCTTTGCGATGGCGGTTGGCCTGCTTGGACCTGCTCCTTCCTGGTTCTCCCTGTCCCCCTGAGACACACTGGTGGCCTCTGCTTCAGCAGGACACTGTCGTCCTGAACCACCTCCACACTCCATCTAGGTGCCCGGAAAGGAAGGAGGAGGCAGGATTAGTCCGTTTGGCTCTCACTTCGAGAACCGAGGAACAGAGAGGTGGAGAAGGATCAGCATGGTGGGGCTCCTGAAAGCTGTGGTTTTGGGTTTGGGGGGGAGCCAGGGAGGCTTGGAAGGGAGGGACAGGCTTTCTTCAAAAGTCTTGTGGGCTGAGCTGTTGGTTGAAGGGGCGGTGGGCCCGGGCTGGGCCGGTCCTGAGTGGGGAACGAAGGCCACCTGGGGGAGTTACGGAAACAGGTGAGGCTCGGCTCACGGAAGTCCTGCCTAAGCCTAGGGCGCGTGGTGGGGCAGATTTCGGCTGGGCGGGTGGGAGCAGGGAGGGGCCAGGGAGGGCAGGCCGACCTCCAAGAACCCTTCCAGCGCTGAGAAGCTGAACTGCCTGGCCTGTGCCCAGTGTATCAGTCGGAATAAAGCACGCGTGGCAAGAATGTGTCCGCTTGGCCACGGAGCACCCGGAACACGTTGGTGAGTTCTGAGGTTGACGAGTGACGTCTGCCCTGAGCTGGGCCGGGGAAGCCGTGGGCCGGCGTGCTGCCTGTTTGCTTTTCCTGCCCCAGGCTTGCGCTTAACCCGTCTCCTCTGGCAGTCCTCCTCTTTTTCTTTTTTTCCTGGACATAAGTTGCTAACGATCAGGCCCTACAGCCAGGAGCCCTGAGTTTCATACCCACTTTCCTCTCTCTTTCTCTCTCCTTTGCCCTGCCCGGCGTCTCGCTTGACGCTAAGGGCCAGGAACTCATCTGCCGCTTCGACGGGGAGCTCCTCCCGACACCCTTGCAGGAAGAGGAGTCTACTCCCCGGGAGCAGCGGTTTCTTGGGACCCTGAGAAGGGCTGTGGGGCAGCTGGGCTTAGCAAAAGTGACGTGTCCCCGCCGGCGGGGGACCCGGGACACCGAACATTCTGGGCCTCAGTCTTCTTGTGTTTGTAATGGAAATGGCGGTGCTGACCCTCACACCTGTCTCCTTAGAGGTTGTTACGCAGGACTAAGGAGGCTTGGGGACGGGCTGGGGGCGGGGAGCGCTGGGGGCGGGCTGCCCAGGTGGAGACGCAACACGGCACAGGTGTTCAGGCTGGAGGTGGGCTGAGCTGCATCCCGTGGACGGGGCAGGATCTGCCGGCGGGGAGCGGGGTGACCCCAGGTCTGTGGGGCGGGGGGCGGAGCCGGGGCCGTCTTTGCGCCAGAATGAATCCCCTCGGCGTGGTCCTCACCAGCTGGGAGGGAGTAGGGGTGGGCGGCTGGGGGCCCAGAGAAAATTCTGGACGTCCAGGAGCTGGTTCAGCCTGCCGAGCTGTCCTGCCTCCAGTCGGGAGGGCTTTTTTGCAGCCCCAAAGGCTCTGGGCAAGAGGCTTTAATCTAATTACATGCTTTATTTGAGCCAATTTGTTTCCCAATCCATCTTGTTCAGCAAAAAGAAAGAGCACGCTGGGGACTCCCGGCACCCTCTTGTTCCAAGTGGAGAAGAGGGGCTGCTCTCCTGCCTCACGTGGCCAGCGCAGCCCCTGACCTTTCCTGGCCCGGCCACCCCACCCCCAAAACCGGGCAGGGAGGCGCCCAGCTGGTCAGCGCGCTCATCAGCGCAGGGAGGGAGTGGCTGCGTCTCCTTTTCCGGGAGGCCGGTGTGTCTTGCACCAGGTGGACAGAGACGGGACAGGCTTCCAGGGCAGGTGGAGCCGGGGGGGGGCTGTGCTCATTCCCACGGGGTCAGCCCGCCCAGTCTTCCCAGCCCCCCCTGGAAGAGCGGCCCTCGGAACCCCAGGCCTTGGTATTTTAAATCTGCAAATGTATTTTCACAGGAAGGCAGCGGATTTAGAATCTGTGTTATGAAAGTCCAAACCCGACACCGAAGCCCTCGCACCCTCCCTGGAGAGGGAAGGTTTATCGGCTCCCGTTGCACTCCCGGGGCACCGAGCCGCTGCTCGCCAGGGGCTGGGTCTGGTGTCTCCCAGCGTTTTCCAGAAGCGTCTTTCTCCACCCTCGCTTCAGAGTCCTGCCTCTGGCCTTTGCTTGCCTGACTTTCTGCATCGGGGTGGGGTCCTGGTGTCTTTTGCCCTCGGACAGGGGGGCGCGGTGGCAGCGGAGACCCCTGCCCCCTGGTTCTCAGCTCATTCAACAAATATTTATTGGGGGTTTACACATGTTGCAGGCCCTGGGGAGAGAGCGGCGAACGAGGCCGTGGCCCCCATCCTTGGGGAGGGAAGCGGAAGATAAACCGGATTGAATACGCTGTATAGCTGGGGAAGGAACCAGATCCCCTAAAGATGGGTTTGCTTTTCCAAACAGCCAAAGGTCAATCAGTCCATCTTCGAGTAAGAATTTAAAAAAAAAAATTTATCTGGTGTGCCCAGCAATCCAATGAGAAGTCTCCGATTCAGAGAGGTGCAGTCACGTGCCCAGAGACACACAGCCTGAATGTCCCAGGGCCGGCATCCCCGTTCCTCCACAGCCTACCTGCTAACGTCCCTCCTCCCGGCATCCCGCAGCCCTGAGGTTCACGGGTGTTCTGAGATAGACCATTCCCGCTGCATCGCGTCCCGGGGTGCCGGTGGAGATGGACACTCCGAAGAGAACAGGCTGAGGAGACCCACAGGAGAGCCCCAGGGGGGGCGTAGCTGAGGGGGCCGCTTCTCAGCTACCAGCTGCAGATCCCAACGTAGGCAGCACGGCCTCCTGATTCAGGGGGTGCCACTCAAGCACGGCTGGCTGACAACTCCCTTTTGGTTTGTCGCTTGGTACTAATGTGTGTGGAATTGCGAGGGGATGGAAGTTTGCGAGCACATGCGTGAACTCACCATCTCTTGCGGGGATAGAGCACTTCCAGATGGCAGTGGCGCCGTGGATTACAAATGCAAGTGTCGCCTTGCTAACGACAGGTAACAGATTACAGGATCCCCCATAAAGAAGTGGTCCCCATCCTCACTGAGGGGAGACTGGCTTCAGAATATTTTTAGTGTTTTTTTTCTTATGAATTTAAGAATTATATACTCGTTATAGTAAAATGAAAAATAGAAGCCCAAGCAAGAGCATAAAAACCAACCACGGTCCTACCAGCCCACATTTCAGTGTATAACATACTCTTCTAGAATAAAATTCAAACCCCTGCCAAGGTTGGCCAGCCCCCAGGGACCCCCTGATCTCTGGCTGCCACCCCCTCCATTCACTTCCTCTCTCTTGCCTGGCCCTTTGCTGCCCTGTGTGCTTCACGGAGCTAAGTCCTTGTCATCCTAGCTGTCACCTCCTTCTGACTGGCCTTCATGAATCCATCCCCATGCCTGTTCTCTACCAGCACCCTCTCCACATCGTCTCCCCTTTATGAGTGTCCCTCTTGGGTGAGCATGATCACACCCATGTTATTGACCTGTCCCCTCCTGCTGCAAAGCACCCCCCAACTGTTCCCGAGTTTCACTGTACACCCAGCGCTTCCCAGCCCTGGCCGTGTGGAACCTGCTTAGCGAACCTTGTAAGGGAGTGAAAGGATGATACTTCATAGACGTGGGGGCACTGCACCAAAGGGTGAGCATCTTTCTGTGGTTTTGACATTTTGATGCCAGTTGAATTCAGAGAAGAAGAATTTGCACCCCTACCTCGTCGTATGTGCACGTGTTTGCCTTTGCCATTTTGCAAGCCACCAGTCCTGTATTCCCATCGATTTAAGCTGGGTTTCCTTGATTACTTGAGATCGGCCAGTTTACATCTCCTTGTTCCCCTTCCCTCCCCCGCCTTGTGAATTGCCTGTTCTCCTTTGAATTTTAAGTTGCTTGTGTTATTGATTCAGAAGAGTTCTTTATATATTAAAGACCCCAGTCCTTTGCTCTCTGTGTTGCAAATGCTTTTGACTTTTTTCTAGTCATTTGCTTACAAGGTTGTAGGCATTTCATGCCTCGCTCCTCTGGCTGTCTGTTGCTGGGGACTGCCTCATTTTTGGGGGGAGAGGACAATGGTCCCTGGCTTTTCTGCCCCAGAGCCCCAAGTCAGAAGGGCATTATGTTGTAGAGGCAAGTAGGGCTTAGAAGTGTTGGAGTGGACGGGCAAGACCAGTGTGGGCTTAGAGAGATGTCTGGGTGCTCAAGAGTTGCCTGGGAGCCCGGCTTTCCTGGAGAGGTGGATGAACCCTGGTACAGTGCTTGTGGGTGAAGATTCTAAAAAGGTGGTCTTACCAGGAGGAGAGTGTTAAGTCACCTGGAGCTGCAGAGGGAGAGGCTGAGTGGATTCATGAGGAGTGCCTCCTCCATCCTCACCATGCCTAATTTATGAAACCCGTGGACACTGGCTGTGGGCAAATGGGGCTCTGGCCTGAGGGGTTCCAGAGAGCTTCACGGCTCCCCGGTCCAGTGGTGCTAAAACACACTTTCTCTGGGCAGACTGGCCTCACCTGCCCTTTGTCGCCTGCTGGTGGGCACAGAGGCCCTATTGAAGTGGATGGAGTCAGCGGGGTGTCCCTCTTAGTCCCACCCCCTTGAGCTCCTCCACCTTGGCCAGGATTGGGGGGGAGCCAGGAACCCCTCCCTTCTCTGCACCCAGCCGGTAGAATCTGCCAACTCACGCACCCTTCAGGCTTCAGCCTTGGGATAGACCTCGGGGGCTGGTGTCCCTTGCTCATTCCCCCACAACGGCCCCACCTTCCCAAGCCTGACAGCCCAAAAGCAGAGAGGCAGGGGTGCTGCTCAGAGCGAGACCTTGGCCAGTTCCCCGCCCTGCTCCGAGGGAGGCGCCAGATGCAGCGCCCTTGGCTCCAATGGGGGGACGCTGGGCCCCGCCTGCCATATGCTCAGAGATGAGCTCCGATCCGGCGAGCAGGCCTGCCCAGCAGGATTTTTGGCACCTGGGACACAGGAGGCAGACCAGAGGGATGAGCTACCCAAGGTAGTGGGAGAGGAGGGAGCGACATGGCCGCTGGGATTGGGCCGGTAGGGCCCCCTCTTGGCTCTTGGCTGGGGTTTGGTCAGGGGAGCAGGTGGGGGGAATAAAAGGGAGGTCGGCTGCTCCCAGGAGGAGCCAGGATGCCAGCCAGCCAGGATGGGCCCGCTGTGAGCCACAGATGGCAGCCTCTGGGTCTCTGCGGCTCTCCTGGGTCCCCATGTCCCTCCCTGGCAGCTCCTGTCTTTTTGGGGAGGAGGATGGGAGCGGCAGGTGACCCTAGTGGAGGCGCCCCTGCAGATCTCACTGGATTTACTTGCACCCTCAGTTCAAGCCCCAGAGGGTCCCCTGAGAGCGTGGGGGCCGCCGAGCATCCTGCTCCCTCCCTCACTACTCCTGTGCGAGGCAAACGGAGGCTCCTGGTCCAGGGAGGCTGGGACTCTGCTGGGCAGAAAACATGGGCCCGATCAGTGAATGAGATCAGTCGGTGGGGCTGTGGGGTCTGTGTGTGGATAAGCTCACGCTGGCTGTTATATCTGCATTGACTCCTAAGACACTGCCCCCCTTTTTCTTTTTAAGTTGCAAAATGATCGACTTTAGGTACTTGGACGTGGTCCTTTCCTGTGTCTGCCCAGACCAAGTAGCACTGGAGCCAGAGATGGTCGAAGATTCTTTGTCTCTTCTTTCGTTTGACTTGGTCATTTACGTTTTCCTAAAAAGTCATGCGGTTCATTCCGCATCCAAGATATCGGCCTAAAGCCGTGTAAGGTAGCAGCCTTCTAATTTATAATGTAATTATAGTTTCGACTATGATTATAGTCCCTTCCTCATGACTTCCTAACACAGGCCTGATTTCTCTCTCGTATTCATAATTAGATGTGACAGTGTTTTGTCTGGGTTTTTTTGGTTTGGTTGTTTTTGTTTGTATGTGTGTGTGTGTTTAAGCTTCTTGGTTTGGGGGCTTTCCTGAGAATCCGTTTTGGGGGGTATTTACAATGTGTGAGTTTTTTCTGGTGTTTCAACTTCTGCTGCCAGTCTCTCCCCAACTTTCTTCAGAGTTTGTTTTGCTCATTTTCTGACTTCTAGAGTCGAATACATAGATTTTCATTCTTCACCTGTTTAACAGTAAATCCTATTTATTACACTGCGGTCAGGAAACGTGGCTTATATGTTTCCAGCTCCTTTGGAATTAATTTAGCATCATTTTACTGTGCAGGTTACTGTGTGTTCCTAACACTTTTGTTCTTAATATATTTCAATAAGATGTCATTCCAGGCAAAACATTCTCTTTTTTTATTATGAGGAGAACTTCTTTGTTCGCCCGTGACAAACTTAGAACGTCTTTAAAGAAGCTTCCAGTGTCTTCTTTCAGAGTTGTAAGCTTTAAAAACAAATTGCTTCATTTAGTGATGTGCCTCTGAAATGGTTATTTTAATATTTTTTCGTCCATTTTTCAGTAGAGGGGTGGACTCTGTGTACAGGCATTGTTCTATTTTTAGATAGTTGCTCTTCTATAATTTTGATCTTAGTTGCTTTTTATATATTCCACTTTTTCTATTTTTTTAAACATTTTACCTATAATTGAAAAAACTTTTTTAAGTAATCTATACACTCAACTTGGGGTTCAAACTTATAGCCCTGAGATTAAGAGTCTCACGCTCTACCCACTGCCCCAGCCAGGCACCCCCATATTACCTATAATTTATTTCCCATCTTCTCTAGTGTTTTGTGGTCGCCTTTGGACTTTTCGAAAGCACTATTTGATCTAATGGCTCTTACTTGTCAGAGTCAAGCAGGAAAGAGCCTCTTTTACAGTCTACCTACTTCAGACTCATTCCACTGCTTAGTTTTTGTTAATATGATCTAAGTTTAGATCTACATTATATAGTTATTTATATTTGTATTTATACAAATATAAATTTATATTATATATTTATTTATATATTATATATATATTTATTATAGTTATTTATATTTGTATTTATACTTTTATATACTTATATGCTGACGTTTCCTTTCAAACATTTAAAAATCATTTTGATATTTGCCTTCAGTTTTAGAACCAAATATGAAATCTCCACATTCACAGGTTTCCAAGCCCATGACCAGCACATTTGTAGCTTATGATCTCACCAAGACTGCCCACCCCCAAACTCTTACTTCGGATTCATTTCATGATTATCTGGAAAACATTCTCAAGTACCTTTCTCAAAAGGGATATATGATTCGGATATTGTCGGCAGCCTTGCACACTGGAGAATGCCTTCTGCTCGTTGTGGCCTCCACACACACATGAGACAGTCTAGCTGGGTATAAAAGTCCTCGATCACAGACTTTTCCCTCCTGGGGACCTATGGGCATTGCTCCATGGTCACCTGGCTGGCTTCTTGTTGTTGATTTCTAATCCATCTCTAATTTTCCCTCATCCTGGTATTTCACATGTGTGCAAAGATGTGTCTGGGTGTTGATCTCTCTTCCTTGATGTTTTTCTGAAAAGTCAGTGAGCCTTTTCCTTGTGCGTGTGTCCATCTGCCTTAACTCAGAATCCGATCTCAATCCTTATTTCTATCCTACTTGGCTTCTGCTGCCTTCTCTCCCCGTCATATGTCACCCTCCGTGTTCTCTCTTATATCCTTACCACTGTCTCCTTCCTGGTTTCCATGTCTTTATCTCTTTCCTCTAGAATTTGCGAGAGTTTCCCCAGTTTATTCCCCGTGTGTCTGAATCAGGTGTCTCCAGGATCAGTTCTCTTCGCTGCTTCCAAATTGGGTTTTAATTGTGCTACTGAGTTTTTCGGTTTTGGTCTTGGTTTTTCCAGCTCTTCTTTCTTTCCTGTGTCACATTCTTTGTATCATCGCATGGCCTTTCCAGCTCAGGCTAGTCCTCCCTTCTGGCTTTCTTCTCCAATTTCACAGAGGCCATGTCTTCTTAGATCTTTTTTAGTCCACCATGCCCATTTGGTCACACGTTATCCATGGCTGTTGCCAAGCCCCAGCAACAGACTTTGAATACTTGTGATAGAGACCGTATGGCCCGCAAAGCCTAAAATATTTACTGTTCTGCATTTTGCAAAAAATAAAAAATAAAAAAAATGCAGATTCCTCTACTAGGACAACAGCTGGATTCCCATCTCAGCTACAAGCTGGGCGTCAGGGGACTAGATTCAGCTCTGGCCCTACTCCCTGGCTCCTACCGGTGTCTCCCCTCAATTCACTCGTGCTCCGTGGGGATGGCATCCTTCTATGTGCACTGCCTGATTTCCTCATTCTCTGCATCAGTCATTTTGATAAAAATGAACGTTCAAATATGCGGGCACCGTCTGTCCTTCTGGGCCCTCCCCTTCCTTCAGTGTCCCCTCCCTGGAGGAGGGCACCAGCCCCAGGGCCTACCTTCAGCCCCTGCCTACCTCCTGCCCATTTGTTTCCCACTTGTTGTCCCTGTGTCGTCTTTTCAAGATCTCTCTGTGCATCAGACGAAAGGCCACGTCTCGAGGTAAAACCTGGGACAGGTTTTGCTCATTCCACCACCATATGCCTTTAATTAATAGAGATTGCTCCCAGATTCCAACCTGGGGTCATCTCTCAGTTTGGTTTTTTGGCGTGAGTGTGAATTTTCACTTTTCTCGTTGTCTTTACAGCTCTTTTGGAACCAGGCAAGGGGAGGCTCCGTGGGTGGCTGCCAAGTAGATACGCCATTTTGAAGGAGTCAGAACCACATGTGAAAGCTGTAGTTTGTCCATCCTGAGGCCGTCTCTGTGGCTGTGTGTATTTGATGAAAGAAGAAAAGGCAGGAACATTTTTCCCTACCCAGGGACCACTTGTCCAATGACCTCAGTTCTCTGGAATACACCCAAAACAAAGAGCCCACCAGTCGCCAGGTAGCTGCCGTGGTGTCCACAATCTGGACGTTATTCACTTTACCCCATCCTAAGCCCATTTACCCGTGTTTTATGTGCAGGTCTAACAATCTTGGGCTTTGCTTCCCCAGCTCACAACCCAGTTGGAATCGGCAAATCTGAAGGGAGTAGGGGACATCTTACAATGAGTACAATGAACACACTGCCCTAGGAAGTATTTCTGGGGCTCCTGGGGGGCTCCATCAGTTGAGCGTTCGGCTCAGGTCGTGATCCTGGGGTCCTGGGGTCAGGAGTCCGAGGCCGGCCCTCCTCAGCTCTGAAATGGGGCTGGTACTGGCATGTTTTCATGGGGCAGGGAAGGGATGGCATGCATTCAGGGACCATTTCTGTCCCAGGTGGATTTCTGGCTCTGGAAAGAACCGCTGTTGATGTTACCAGGAGGGAAGGCAAGAAGTGAGAACTCAAGCACCATGGGAGGGACTGGCACTGGGCTCTGCCATCGTCCCTTCGGCCCCACGTGCGTGGCTTATGTGCGGCAGGTGTTCCAGAACCTTCTTGAGCCTTGGCTTCCTGGCTTTCAGGCGGGACTGGCAGGGCCTCCCTCGCAGGGTTACGGAGGCTAAGGCTCTGGGGTGCTGTCCCCCGGCCCCCATCCCATCAGGCATGTGCGTTAGGGCCCCGCCGGAGGGCCCGCGGGGAGGCAGGCTGTAGGTGATTTTCTTGCTGACCCCAGAATTAATGCAAGGACTGACATGGGGCGACGACTTTTGACTTTGGGGAAAAAATAACCAGAAGGCGAGGAGCAAGAGGGTTCAAGGCTGTCCCGGGAATAGCGTCACCCGGCACCGCTGGCAATCCTGTTAGCTCCCTTAAGTGGGGAGAGTGGGGAGGGAGCCCAGCCGCAGCGGGACTCTCCCACGCCCTGGGTTCAGCCTTGGTGGTGGCTTTGCTGTGCGTGTCATCTGTCCCTGTGCTGGCTGACCCATGGCCCAGAGCAGCTGCTCCCTAGGTGAGGTGCCGGGCAGTGGGCCCGGTGCTGGTGCCTCGAGTCCCTGCGTTGGGGCTGCTGTCTCCTTGCATTGACCTCTTGCATTGACCATGCTTGGCCACAGCAGAATGGGGGCCGTGGTCCCCAGACAGCCAGCCATGTCCCTGCCTCCCAGGAGGTCCCCCCTCCCCTGGTTGCCAGCCAGCCAGCTGGCAGAAGTCACTAGCACGGTAGCCTCCGGGTGCCCCTGGCAGGGCGTCCCGGCGGCGGGGAGGGGGTCTCAGGGCTCAGATCACAGGGGAGCAGGAAGGGGGGGGGACTGCTTTTTCCCCCTTTTCCTGAGACTTGTTCCTAACTGGGTGCCCCCTCTCTGCCTCCCCCCCCTGCAAAGCTGGCTCAGGGGGCTGCTGGGCCGTGGCCCCCCAGGCAGTGGGATCCTGATCTAGGCACCAGTCAGTGAATTCTGGGGCCTGGAAGGGGAAGCAGCCACCTCCCATGGGGCCAGAGGCGAGCTCTGGTGAGGGCTGGGCATCTCTGAATATTCTCTGCATCGCTGAGCCATGGGGGGCTGGGCGAGGGCCACTGGGAGGCCTGACTTGCTTCCTGGGCTTTGTCCTGTGCTTTGCACAAATCCTTCCTTACCCCCAGCTCAGCTTGGTGCTGCCCTCTCCAGGGGGAGGGGCTGCACCTGCTCCTGGGGCGGTCACCCCGGTGTCACCTTTCTAGCCCCCCCCCCCACCTGTCCCCAGGACACACACCCTGGCTCGCCTCCCCTGCCCGATGCTGCCATGGCTTCTGGAACATTCTGGGCCCTCCACCGGCTGTCTGGGCATGACTGGAACACGGGGTGCTCCTCGTTCCCCTCGCTGAGCTTCACGCCCTGCTCACATTTGAGGGAACCCCACTGCTGTTTGCCAAGCCGCAGCGTGGCATAACCAAGATTGCGGTCATCAGGCCTCTCACGTCCGAGTTCAAGGCCCAGCCGGGGCTCCAGCTGTCAGGGATGCCGTGGGGAGGGGGGTCTCAGTGTTTCTATCTGCAGAATGGGACTACCAATGACCCCCACATCCAAGAACGGTGGTGAGAATTGAGTGAGACCCGGCGTGTGAGGCAGTGGTGTGGGGCAGGCCGGAGTGATTTCTGGGGCCTCGGTGGTGGGTGGCCGTCGTGTTAAGGGTGTTGGTTGCCCGTGGGTCTAGCCAAGCGCTCGCATCGCCTTGTCAGAGGAACAGGAACTGTTGGCCAGGAGAGGGCCAGAGGGTGGACAGAGCCCCCCGCCCCCAGGAGAAGCAGGCCCAGCGGCCGGCAGACCCCAGGGGCCCTCGCACCCCGGCTCCAGGAAGCCCCCCGACGTGCCCCCAGCGGACACAGGCCCCAGCCCTGCCTCCCAGCAGTAGGGCCCATTAGAACTCAACTCCCCTTCGCGGGCCATTCTATTCGCACACTCCAGTAGAGTGGACACCAAAGGGGTTTTCTAATGCTTCATGGGCTGCTAATTTCCTCCGTGACCTCTTTTGTTGGGGTCTGACCCCAGCCAGAGGCTCCGCGCCATGAAAGCCAGCGCCTGACACAGGCCCGGGGCGCGGGGCGCCAGTGAGGCCTCTGCCGGCTTTAATCGGGTTCCAGTTGTGTCTTCAGAACGGGGGCGGGGGGGGTTGCGTGGCGCTCAGAAGCCCTGGGTGGCACAATACCACAGCCCCCTGCGTCCCTCGCGGAGGCCAAGGGGGCTCCAGGCAGCGGCTGAAGGGTTCGTCGGGGCCACCGGGCGGGGGCCCTTTGTCCCAAGCGCCTCCTTAGAAGGCCGGGCCCGCCCTGAATGGCCGCCCCGCCCGGCCCGGCCCGTGGGTATCACGGGCCTCCGGGTGTCCGGGCCGGTGGCTTCCCCCTCGGCCCCCAGCCTATTCATCGCCAGCCTAATTAGGTTTTTTGTCTGTGTTCTCCCTCCCTGCAGACTGTGAGTCCTACTGCAAGGCCTCCAAAGGGAAGCTGAAGATTAACATGAAAAAGTACTGCAGGAAGGACTATGGTGAGTGCCTGGCCCCTTGTCTGGGGGGGGGGGCATGTGACCAGCCAGGAGCTGGGCTGGAGGGGGGGGCGGGGGGGGGCAGGTGGCCCTGGCGCCGTGCTGGTCATGGTGTCCCTGTGGCCGGACAGGGGCCTGGCTGGCGGGATCCCACGCCCAAGGAATTTGTCAGCTCTTCCCCCGAGGCCCTTGGAGGCAAGGGGTGCGAGGGGCCTTCCGGGGGTGCAAGGGGGCTGCAGGGCACGAGGGGTGGGTTCTACCCCCCCTCCCCCCGGCAGGGGCTCCCCTGCAGCTGGGATTCCCAGCCTGGCCTCTGGCCTCCACTCTGCCCCGGGTAGGGGGCTGTGTGGCCTCAGACTAGTTGCTTCGCCTCTCTGGTCTTCGGTGCCCTCCTCCATATGATGGGCTTTCGACTTGAGTCTCCCTCCGTGGCTCAGTGTGGGGGTCCTCCAGGCATCAGGAAAGGGGGCAGTGGCTCCATGGGTTTAAAAGCCTTCTCCTTCTAAAAGTTGACTCTGCAAAGCCTGAGGTGGGCCGGGCATGTTTGCTCACAGCCTGCAAGGGTCCCAGAGGGTGCTTGGCCGCCAGTGGTTCTGGGGCTGAGAGCCCTGTCCCTGAAGCCGTCAGGTCCCCGGGTTCCGGGGGACCTGGGTTCCGTTGGGACCGTGGACCCCCGGATAAGGAGAGTGGGGGCGTCCCTCCCCGGCCGGGGGCAGACCTGGGCTGGCGTGGGGATGTGATGAACGGGGAGAGGCCGAGGAGGGAGCTGGCCCGGGGGTCCGCGGGGAGGTGAGGTGGGCAGAGCGGGCCAGGCCAGGGGGACTGGGACCGGGCTTTCTGAGGGGCCACATCGTCTCTGCTCTGACACCTGGCGGGGTCATCGGGCTCTTCTCCATCGGGCGGCCCTGCCCCCCTTCCGTACGCACTTGCCGGGAACCTCGTTTGCGCTGGGCTGACCCCCGGGGGAGGTAAGGAGCTGGCTTTGCGGCGTCTGGTCCCCGAGATGTGGCTGTGCTGGCTGGAGGCCTGGCCTGGCCAGACGGCACGTGATGCAGGGTCAAGGCCTGACTTGGAGGCCATTGGGGAGCCCCTCGAGGCCACCCTTGCAGCAGAGAGCTGGGGGCACTTCAGAGCGGGGCCCAGCAAACAGAAGTCGCAGGGATCTGCTGGCACTGCTGGGAGAGGCCCCGGGCAGAGACCCGGACGTCCACGTGGGCAGCCGAGGCCCCCGTCACCCGGCCAAAAGGTCATCGCGGCCTGGATACAGGCCCAGGGGCCCTGAACCCAGGCCTGGCGCCTTCTACCATCTGGGCCTCCTCCGGACCCGGTGGGCCTGGCTCTTCCTGGCCCTGCCCACCTCCCTCCGTCACCCTTTGCTCCCACCAGTGTCGTCCGGTCCCGTCCATCCCCTCTGCACCCCAGAAGTGAGTTCTCCAGGGGGAGGGATGAGGGCTCAGGCAAGAAGGCCCAGGGTTCTGTCACCGTCCCAGGCTTGGGGCCTGGGGTTCAGGCGTGGGCTCTCTCTGTAGGCCCAGAGAGCCCGGGGTCAGAGAAGACCCCTGCCCAGAACAGGGGGCAGGGGAGGCAATGGTGGGTGTCCCTGGGGAAGGATGGCTTTGGGTTGCGTCTGGAAGCATCCTCTGAGTACACACCTGAGAGGGGCTGGAAGGGTTGGGCCAAGCCGTCCTGTGAGGTGTTGGCCCGCGGCCCCTGTTCTGTTCTAAAAGCAAAGAAAGGAACAATTAGGCTTTTTAAAAGTGACCAGAATAGCTCCTGCGTTCCACCTGGTTCTGTGGGACTCAGCTCCGTTTTGTTCTCTTGTCTTCTTTTCCTCTGTTGAGCTCAGCTTCGCTGACCCCCGATGTTCCGGGGGACCCTTGTCCCCTCGGTGCTTTCCTGGCCCCCTGTCAGTAGCAAGGCTAAACACCCTCTTTTTGCCAAAGGGGGCCGGACACAGTCTTTCTTACGAACTTAGAGGGGCCCCACCGGCTCATTCAGGAAGGAGGGTGCGGCCCCCCGCAGGTGCAGCCGGGGGCCTCGCTCTGGGCCTGGGGGCGTGAGGTGTTGTGCTTGGGTTCGCAGGACCTGGGTTCCGTTGGGACCGTGGACCCCCGGATAAGGAGAGTGGGGGCGTCCCTCCCCGGCCGGGGGCAGACCTGGGCTGGCGTGGGGACGTGATGAACGGGGAGAGGCCGAGGAGGGAGCTGGCCCGGGGGTCCGCGGGGAGGTGAGGTGGGCAGAGCGGGCCAGGCCAGGGGGACTGGGACCGGGCTTTCTGAGGGGCCACATCGTCTCTGCTCTGACACCTGGCGGGGAGCCAATTAGAAAATGTAACCCGTGCTTCTTGATGTTCCAGAAGCTGCTAATGAGCACCCCGGCTTGGCCGGGGGTTGCCACGTGAAGAGCAGGCCCTGGGCCCCCTTCTTCCTGCTGGGGACCTGGGGCTGGGTCTCCGCGGGCCGGGCCGGTGGGAAGAAGGGGTGCGCGGGCGGCTCCCGCCCCGTATTCGCTCTGGCGCGTTCCCAACGGCAGGGGTCCAGCGCGGGGAGGGCTGGGGTGCGCACCAAGCAGGGCAAGGGGGACGGGGGCAGGACAGGGCCTCGGGGCCAAGCCCCACCATGCTTCTCACACCCAGAAAGCGCCGTGGTGGGGACGGGCGGCCCGTTCTCTTCCCGTCTGCAGGGGTGGGGGCACCAGCCCCGTGGTCTGTCCGCGCAGGCCCCCTCCGTGCTGTGGGGCCTGGGCCTCGCTTTCCTGCTCCGTGGGGGTCTCACCCAGGGGACAGGACGCGCTTCTGGATGAGACGCAATGTGCTTGGGGCTGGGGGTGCTGGTGACGCTGCGGTCTGTGGTCGCCCGGCCTTCTGTTGCCCTCGAGGGGACCGCCGGCGAGCCGCCCGTGGGGGACAGCTGTCCACGTGGTTGTGCGGTGTCTTAGCGACGCCGGCCAGTGCCTTGGGGACACTTGCCTGGGAGGGGCCCTGCCTTGGTGTGAATGCGCCTGGTGAGTGTGCTCGTGTGACAGTGTGCGTGAGCGTGCACGTGTAGGTGTGATCGTGCGAACAGGGGTGTGTGTGTGCTCATGGGGGTGTGTGAATGTGGGCACATGTGAGTGTGGGCGTGAGTGGGCTCCTGTGGGGTGTTTGTGTGTGCACACACGTGTGCTCGTGTGACAGTGTGAGCAGGTGCACGTGTTCCTGTGTGTGCGCGTGTGTGCACACACGTGTGGGTGTGCGAGGGAATGTGCACATGTGCCTGTGTGTGACAACAGGGTTGGGTGTGCACGTGTGAATGTGTATGCGTGTGGATGCACGTGGGAGTGTGTGTGTGACCCTGAGTGTGTCCGTGTGCGTCAGAGCGTGTGTGCGCTCGTGTGATAGCGGGGAGCACGTCTGTGTGCCTGCTTGTGAGTGTGTGAGTGTGCCCGTCCGCATGTTCACTGCCGAGTCCGCACCCCCAACCCCTGGAGTCACGGGGAGTCAAGGCGATGAGGGTGACAGGATGACACCGTCCCCAGGGTGCTGTGCGGGGTGGGGGGCGCCGCTAGGCTGGGGCCCAGGGAAGGTTTCAGGCCCACGGCCCTCGCTGCTGCGGGTCACAGCACCGTCCTGCTCCCCTGACCTTCCGTCCAGCCGGCCCCTCGGCCTCCTGCCTCTGCTCCCTCTTGTCCCTGAGCTCCTTCCGAGGCCCTGTCCTCACTCACCCCCTCCCCGTCTCACACACCCCGGGATTCCTGCTCCCTCACACACCCAGCCCCAGCCTGAGCCGGTCCCTCTTTGCACACTCATCGAGCACCTGCTGTATACCCCATCCTGTCCTGGGTGCTGAGCTTATAGATACGGAGGAGACACCGGCTTAGCCCCCAAGGAACTTACAGCCTAGGAGGGGAGACGGGCACACAGCCAAGAGCAGGGGAGGTGGACCAGCTTGAGGTCCAGAGCCTGGTTCTCCAGAGAGGGTGTGGAGGGAGGGCTTCCTGGAGGAGTGGGCCCTAGTAGTCAGTGCTCACGGGGCAAAGCAAGGCTCCCAGGCGGAGGGAGGAGGGCCTCGGGCACAGAAGTGGAAACAGGCTAGGGGAGCGGGTGCCGGCTACAAGGGTGTGGGGGCCGGGGAGGCTGGGGTGAGCCCCACGTGGGCCTCGTCCGTGTGCACAAACCACCCCGAGCCCACTGGGAGCCTGGTGGGCTCCTGGGTGCTGCCTCCAGGCTTTTCCTTCTCCCTGGGTTTCCAAAGTGGGGGGAGACAGCTCACATTCTGAAAGGTGAGATCATCTAACTTTTGCCAGTTCTTGGAAAAATGATTCGTTCCCAGAAATGTTTATTAGTCACCCCTTTTGTTGAAAGACATTTTGGCACCACCAGATGGAAAAATCAGAATGCTTTTCACGAGACGATTTGTGTCAAGTGTGCCTCCTGAGTTCCTGCAAGGATTACTTCTGGGGTACAACTCAGAGGGGAGACTGTTGGCGTCTGTGGGGAGAGACGGGGCTCGCTAGTTGTGCATGCGTGTGTGTGCACGCACAGTCCTGCTTTCTCGGGGGCCCGTGGCAGAAGGGGGCCTGGGACCTAAGTGGAGCTCTCGTTCACCCTGCCGTGCCCCCGTGTGCCCCGGGACCTCCCGGGGCCGTGCCAGGTCCGGGACGGGGCACCTCACTGCCTCCCGTCCCTCCTGGATGAATCCACGCAAACACCTGTCGCGGGGGCCTTGTGCTCCTGCCCACGATATGCTGAGACTCAGCAAGATACGGGAACGTGCTCCTGACCGGGGACTCAAAAGCCCGAGAAGCTTCCAGGGCTTGGAGCCTCTGTTCGCACAGAGAGGGCAGGAGTGGTCCCCGTGGTGTTGGGGTGATGTTTGGAGATGACGGAGCCGACGTGGCAGACGTCGTGGCCGGGACTGGGGAGGCTGGCGATGGGCATGGCCGCGTGGGGGAGGGAGGCCCCGGGCGATCCCTGACGGGGGGCAAGTCGTGGGGGGGGGGCGCCGCTGGTGGCAATGGCCGCCGATCATCGTGGAGCTGGTGGGGACGGCGTGACTGAGCTGGGCCCTGGCCTGACTCTCGTCCGGCTGCTCAGGCTGCAGATTAGACGGGGTTGGGGGACAGGCTCCCACCTCAGGCCTCTTTTTGTCTCACCAGCCCCAGGGATGGGGGTCCCCTTGGGAAACGATGCCCTCTCCCCTCTTAACACTCCCTCCCCTGCCTTTTCTGGACCTTGAGTTCAAGAGCTATTCCTGATCAGGGTCAATCCTGTTAAGTGCGGAGAACCGGACGGCTTCCCCACACTGTCCCGGGGACGACATGCCTGGGTCTGCAGCCAGCTGCGACCTCGGGGCTTGGGCCATGGGTGGGGATGTCCCCCGTCCCTGGGGGCCATTCCTGGGAGACGCCGCCCCCCACACCCAGGGCAACCCCTGCAGCACCGGGGAGCCGGACGCCGAGCAGCCAGCAGCGCGTGGCATGGTGTTTCAGAGGCTCGCTGACCCTTCCCTGGGGGTCACTGGCCCCCTGGGGAGCCTCCGATTTCCCCAGCCAGATGTGACCTCCCCTCCTCCCCACCCCCAGAGGGCCAGCCCCATATGGAGGCCAGATGTGGAGCTGGGCCCGCGTGAGTCAGGCTGGGGTCGAGGAGTGCGGGTGACCACCAGGTTGGACAGGGAGGGCCCAAGGGCCCCCCGGGACAGCTTGATGGGGATGTGGAGTCTTGGAGGGGGTTGGGGTGGGGATCTGTCCAAGGTGCCTGGAGAGCTGGGCCCCTGGGGCTGGGGACACAGGCTGTGTCCCACACTGTGACAGGCAGCACTCGGCTTCTCTGCCCACCAGGGCCTGTGTCCAGGGTCACAGAGTATCTCTTTAAGCAACGCAGGGCTCAGACGGGCACCCCAACCCCCCGTGGCGGGTCCTTCCTGCCCCCCGTCTGTGCACCCCTGCTGTGTGCAGCCCGCCCCCAGCCCCGTGGGCACCCTCTGGAGCAGGCTGCGGGAAGTGTGGCAGGGGACCGGGGGGACGTGGCTGGCCCAGGCACACCCCCAGGACTCTGGTGCTGTGGCCCGGATCCCGCTTGGTGCCTATTTCTGCGCCTGACGCTCTTTCTTCGGGGCTCCTTGGAGAAGTGGGTTCCGTCCTTCGGGTGCAGGCGGCCGTTTGGGAGCTAGAGCTGAGTGGGGCGTGCGGAGGGTGCACGAGAGGACCCGTCGCTGCTGGACGCACCCACGCCAGGGCTCCAACTGGGGAGGGGGCTGCCCTTTGAGCTCCTGCGAAGGGGCTGCCTGGCGGCGGTGGCCTAAATGGGGACTGGGCTGTGGGCTGTATCTGGGGACCTCGGACAGGCCCCACCCCCACTGCGGAGCGCGCATCAATGTGTAGCCGGAACAGCACCCTCTGCACCAAGCTTTCTGTGAGCCCTGGAGCCCCCACACCCGGGGGGACCTGGGGTGATGAGGGGCCTGGACTGAGGCCATATTAGGGGAAGGCGGCGCTCCTTGCTGGGCCTTCCTGGGGGTGCTGGGGGCTGGGTTCGGTCATCGGGCATCTCCTGGGGCTGTGTGAGGTCATCCTCCGGGGTGACACTCCGGCAGCTCGGGCCGGGCCTGGGGGATGGGGGGGGCAGGGGACAAGCCAGGCTCTTTCCGTCCCTCCCGACAGGGAGAGGGGGCCCTCTCGCCCTTTGGCTCCTTCGAGGACCAGACCAGCCCGCTGATGAGGGCGCCCCACTCTCCTACCTGAGCCCCTGGCCAAGCGGGGTGGCCAGTCCCCCGACCCCTTGTCACTCGTGAAGGCGGATGCGGGTGGCCGGGCCAGACAGGGACCGCTGCCCAGGGAGCGGGGCTCACGTCTTCCCCAGACTCTGACTCTCCCCTCCCCAGACCGCCCAGCATCGCCTCCTCCGAGGATCCCCGTGCAGGGAGATGGCCCCAGGCACCTCACCCCCTCCCCTCCCAAGAATGGGGCCCAAGTCACGGCGGGGAAACTGAGGCAGCCTTCACGTGGCTCTTGGCTCTGCGAGCGAGTGGCAAGCCAGGACTTCTTTGCTGAGAGGGGGGTTAGGGGGGGACTCTGAGCAGCCCCGCAGCGGGAGTCCCCGCCTCCCCTGAGGTCTGAGGTGGGACTTTATGGCGGTGGCAGCCGGGGACTGCGGAGGACTCCCCTGGGGGCCTGTGGCCGTGACCTGCTCTGGCCTCAGCTCGCCACCTCGTTTCATGACACGTC
>LNAC01000150.1:1186875-1227213 GCA_002007465.1 Ailurus styani | reverse complement strand
CTCCGGGCGGGGCGGGCCCGACCCGGGGTGGGGCTGGGGGCGCAGAGCCACGCCGGTGGGGCCACCCCCTTGGCGCCGGCCGGTTCTGGAACGGGGGACGTGAGAACTGTGAACCCCAAGGGAGGGGTGCTGAGCGAGACGCCCCTGCTCCCCCGGACCCTCCTTTGGGGAGCCCCATGCGGAACCCCGTCTGGCCGTTGGGGGGGCAGAGCGGTCTGCCCCTCCAGCTGTCCCCAGGGGCCTGTGACCTCCAGTGCCACCTGCTGAGTTGGGTGCGGGGGGAGGGTCTTGGGGCAGGGTGGGGGTTCCCATCGGTGGAGCCAGAGGAGCGCGATCTGGGGTTGGCATCTGTCCCCGCCGAGCAGCGCAGTGGGTGCTGGCCCATGCTGAGGGCAGTGGGCCCAAGGACGCCCCTGAAAAGCCCCAGCCGGGTGGTCACTGCCTCACGCTGGAACTGCCTGTTGGAGGAGGCATTGCAGAGGCAAAAACCTCCCAGAGAGTTTCCTTTCTGGAAACTTGGAACCAGCCCCTTTATGACATTTTCCAGGGGAGGGGGAAGGGGGTGTGACACTATTTGTGTAATGAAGTCAGCTCCTGGGAAGGGCCTGGGGCATGGAATGCAGGTTTGCACAGGCGGCTGGGCCGGGCTGGGGGAAGGGGCTTGCCTCGGAGGGCCGGGGTCTGCAGGCTCATCAAGGTCCCGGGTGCCCGAGGCTCCAGCAGGTAGTGGCGCGGATGACCAGGTTCCTGTGGGCCAAGGAAGCCATGACCACTTCCTGTTGCTGCCCTCACTCCTGCGTCCCTGGGGAAGGGTACAGAGGAGGCCGGACCAAGCATGCCCCTGCCGCCGCCACCCCCCCCGGGGCTCCCCCCTCCAGCTGCGCAGACACCTCGCCTGCTCCTTTCTGGCTGCCCCTTCTCTGTGGAGGCCTTCCATGCCCCCTGGTGTGGCCAGGCCCCCTTTCCAAAGCTTTCTGGAGACACTGTCCCCCAAACAGGCGGCTCCAGACCTTTGGCCCCTTGGCTCTCCGCGCACAGGGCCCATCGCGGGGGCCTGGGGCCTTCTGCTGCCCCGCCTCGGAGCGCTCTGCACTGCCCAGGGGCCCCTGGCCCACGTCCTCACGCCCGGCACACTGAATTAGAGGCCTGGCTCCCCTCTCAGTCAGGAAATTGGTTTCATTTTTCCCTGCCGGAGTTCGGTGGCTCGCAGGGGTCAGACCAAGTATGAAGCTTGGCCCCTCGCGGTCTGGCTTCCCTCCGCCTCCCCTGCTCCGGCCCGCAGCTCGGCTGTCTTTTACTGAGCACCTGCTCTGTGCCAGGCACTTTACCCATGTGATCTCACCTAAGCAAGCCTCATGACAACGCTGAGACAGGGATTCTCAGCCCATTTCCGCCCGTGAGGACACAAGGCCACAGGCAAGTAAGAGGCAGAGCTGGGTTCAGACCCCAGAGCCAGGCCTTCTGGCCATGCTGCCCCTCACTGCACACGGCCCTATAGCCCACCCCCCGCCCCGGTTCCCACGGCTGGGTCGCCACTGCATCTGGCCTGGGGAATCGAAGTCGGGGGGGGGGGCACAACATCTTAGGAGATGGTGGCAAGAGTGGGTGAGGCAGGGCCTAACTTCGCCACAGGTCCAGGAAGGCAGGCCTTGGCTAATCCTAAAGGACATATGGCCGCCTGGGGGTGTCTGAGGTCTTCCAGGACAGACCGGGGAGACGCCTAAGGGGGCGGGGAGAAGACAGCACGGCCCTGGGAAGGAGTATCTAGGCCCCAGGCTGGGTGCACAGGGACCCCTGCAAGCGGCCAGCCCTCCTCCAGGCCCCAGGCCCAGGAGGGCCACGAGTGCCACTGGCATCTCTGAGGCCTCCCTAAGGGCCAGACCCCCTTCTTGAAAGGGCCTGGTCTCGTTTCTGCTCACATTGGCCTTGGCGTCACCCTGCCTAGAAGGGCTGTGCCCTCCTGGGCCTGAGTGTCACCCACGTCCCCTAAGGGGCTGGCACTGGTGGTCTCCGAGGCCCCCTCGCCTCTTGCTTTAAATTCCACCAGCCTCCAGCCTCTACCTCGGCTCAGCGCCCCGAGGGCACAGGCTCTCCCGTCCCACCTGGCCCATGGCCTGGCCCCAGAGCAGCCGGCGGGGGGCGAGGACCCTGGGGGCCGTCAGTCATCCCAGCCCGCCTCGCCCCTCTCGAGGACCCAGCCCTCCGCTCCTTGGATCCCGGCCGCCAGCTCCAGCAGCGAGGGCCCATCCCGGGGAGAGCACCCTCTTCCAGCCCGGCCCCTCCCTGGGAGGAGACGGAAGGAGGAACGGAGGCGTTCCGGTTTGTACAGTTAGGAACGGATGTAAAATGGAGCTAGCTTTTGATTTTGAAGAGTGTATTAACCAGAGTTGTGATATGTAGGTGTTCGAAGAAAAACAAACCAGATTAGCTTTTAAAACGGAAACAGATTGCCCACCTGTCCTTCTTACCTGCTGGGTGGGCTGGAGTCCCCGACAGCAGTGGGCCTGGTGACGGACACAGAGTAACGCTACAGATTATGGGCTGGAAGGGAGGGGAGAGGAGAGGGGCTGCCCGGGGCGCCCAGAGAGGGGGAGGAGGGAGGGAGGGACCCCTGTGGTGCAAGCCAGGGCAGCTGGGGACCTCCCCCAGGCCCCTCGTGTCTGTCCCCTCTGCCTCCACAGTAGCCTGCATGAAATGGGTGCAGACTTCCTTGGGGGTGGCCCAGAAGGGCGTGAGACTGGACAATGTGAGGGTCTCAACCCTTAAAGGAAGCCCCCTACGCCCCCGAGAGAGACAGAGACGGGCGAATGGACGAGCTAGACTCACGGACGGGGTCACTAGGCCACCGTTCATGGCCACAGCCACGCCATGCCCCAGGGGTATCCAAATGTGTACTCGTGGGGCCTGGCCCCCTGGCCANCCCCCCTCCCCCCAGCTCCCTCCAGCGTTTCTGAGTTCTGCTCACTCAGAATTGTAAATGTTTAGTTGTGACCATGACATATTGTTTGGGTCAGTGTTTCTTTCCAATGCATACTAATATATTATGGTTATTATATATGAATATATTTAATGACATGGAAAAAGTTGTGGATTTTCTTTTTTTTTTTTTTTTGTTTNCCCAGATGGAACTTGTAACGTGGGCCCCACATGATAGAACTAAGTTCAGATATCATTTAAATAAACCCTCGTACACTGTTCACTGTCTCCTTGTCTTTACTGGTGGCCTGAGCGTGCCGTGTGGGGAGGGGAGAGTCTGCAGGCAGTATGGCTTCTGCTCGTAGACCTGCCCGGCGACAGAGCCCTAACTACCCCCAAAAGACAGGAAAGGGTCACTTCGCTTGCAAAGCCCTAGGGTCTGCTGGTTCTGACTGCGGTTTAGAGCAGGAAGCCTCCCGGATGAGACCATGTGTTTTCAGTCCCCCAGAAACCGCCACTGGGATCCGTCCTTGCCCCTCCCCGGGGCTCCAGGTTGGCAAAAAGGGGTGTCCTCGCACACCTTTGCACCTCCCCTCCTGATTCAGACCCACAAGTGGTTTTTGCCTCTCACGGAATCTGAGGCTTCTGCTCAAAGCCAAGAAGAGACCCCGCAGGAGAGACAACAGGGTCGGGGAACTCGGGGTGGGCTTCGAGCCGCCGCTAAAGGTTTCATGCAGGGCAGGCCGCAGGAGCTGAGCTCACTGGGTTTCTGGGAGGCCGTTTTTAGACCTCCCGGTGGTTGTGCTTTATTAAATGATCCCGTCAGGGCGCCTGGGTGGCTCCGTGGGTTAAAGCCTCTGCCTTCGGCTCAGGTCATGATCTCAGGGTCCTGGGATCGAGGCCCGCATCGGGCTCTCTGCTTGGCGGGGAGCCTTCCTCCTCTCTCTCTGCCTGCCTCTCAGCTTACTTGTGATATCTCTCTCTCTCTCTCTCTCTCTCTCTCTCTGTCAAATAAATAAAATATTAAAAATAAACGATTCAGTCATTAGAAACCCGTTGCATTGCCATGCAAAGAGGGAGGGGGTGGCGATCGTCACCAGGAAGCTGTAATTTCTGCACCCACCTGTCTCGAAGACCGGTCTCAGCGACGGGCCCAGGCTGGCCCCGGAGGCCCGGAAAGCCCTTACCTTGAGGCGTGGAGAGGTGACGGAGACGCCTGGAGCTTCCCCTCAGGAAGAGCCCGGCCGGCCCAGCTGCCACGGGGGCCGGCTCTGAGAGGTGGGGGCCGGGTTCTCGGAGCCAGGGGTGAAAGCCGGGCCAGGTGTGATCTCCGGTGTCCTCGTCAGCTCCGGAGGGAGTGCCCCGCTGGGGTGGCCGTGCCCGGACAGGCCGAGGGCAGAGGAAGCCCCGGGGTGGGGGTGGGGATCTGCGGACTGATGACCTGCCCAGTCACTAGGGCTAAGAGGTGTGTGCCGCATGCTCACCCTGGGTCATCCTAGGTCAGCGGTCCAGTTCTCAAGGATTTTCAGGATGCGGCTGTCTCCCGTCCTTCAAAAGAAAGCTGTGTGTGCCTGAGGGCACGATGACTCTTCTGGGGCCCCACCGGAGCCAGGCCCCATGTGCAGCCGCAGCCCCAGGCCCCAGGCCAGAATGAAGCTGGCTGTTGGTCAGAGTCAACAGGAGAGCGTGGTTTGTAAAGCAAACAGCCTGCCTTCGACAGCCTCGTGCTCTCGCTGGGCGGGGGACACGCTGCCACCTGCTGCAGTCAGTGCAGGAAGCGAGCCCCGGATGCTGCTAAGTGCTGGCCCGGGCTGGCCGACAAGACCACGGAGAGATGGCCGCTGGTGCCCAAGGAAGCTGAGCGACCCCATCCGGGACTCCGGGTCCAAAGCCCAGACCCGCCAGGGCCGGGACACTTCCAGGGGTCTGCCCAACTTTCCGGGAGGCCGGGCCCCCCCTTGGTAAAACCACCCCCCGTCCCGAGGTGGTGTGTCGGGACCTCCTGCTCACGGCAGAGACGCCCTGGGTTTCAGATTTTGTTGAACAGACGTCTCTTTCCGTGCTCTCAAGACTAAATAAAGACAGAAGGCGCATGCCAAGAGAAATGCAGAGGGAAGAACAGACAGAGCCAGAGAGACACCCAGCATACAGGTGGATGAGCTCCTGCAGGGACGAGGTCAATGCTTCCTGTGATCGGCACGTGGCTGGGAAGAAGTCTGAAATTGTAGGGAATTGCAATTAGAGGGAAGACAAGTCTTGGCCCACTTTTGAAAATAAGGGGGGAAAAATCATTTCATTTGAGCGGGACGAGGCTGGAAAACCCAAAAGCTAAAAGGAGATCTGTGGTCCAAGCACAGAGGTCCTAGGTAACCCCGAAGCTGAAGACGCGGGGAGTAAGGATCTAAGAGGCCAGGGCTGGCCTGGCAGACTGGGAGGCAGGACACAGCCGCAGGCCGGCCGCTGGTCTCCGTGAGCGGCAGTTCTAGGAGCAGAGGGAATTCCGCAGCAGCCCCGTGGATGGACAGGGCTCTGCGGGGGCCCCGCGGAGCCTGAAAGGAGCACAGCGTCCCGCGGCTAAGACTAACGGTTAGTTATTAATAATGAAATTTCAACAGAACATAAGTACCAGTCATAAGCAGGTATCTGGACTTCTTTATATGGTATCCAGCCTTTAAATGCTTATCATTCATAATCAGGTAAGTTAAACAATACTTATGCTGTTATTTTAATATGGTTTATCTGCACGGAAAAAGGCCCTATGTTCCCTCTCTTCTCTGTGCTTAGCGCGAGGTCCTCACTGCTCACACGGCCGATTCAGAGCACTGCGGGCCCCCGGGACCCCTCTGGGGGTTGGGGGCGGGGAGACCAGGCCTCAGTGGGCTCGCTTTCCAAACCGGCTGGAAAACGCCCCATTAGCATTAGCCACGTTAACTCTGGGGTGGGTCTGGACAGCGGCTCCCCAGACGGGGCGCATCCCAGCCAGGTGCCCTTTGCTCAGAGACGTGGGTGCTCCCCATGAGAAACTCAGCCCTCAGGAAGCTAAGGAGAGCTAAGGATCCTTCCTGCACGGCACCACCCCGGGGCTCAGACGGCGGGTCTTCACGGCCGAACCAGCCATCATTCCAGCCCCTCCCCTGCCTGCGGGTCCAGAGAAGTGAAGTCACTTGTCCAGGGGACCCAGCTAGCAGCGCTGGGGCCGGGCCCCGAGCCCACTCCATCAAAAGAACAGAAGCTGCTGTGTGCAGACATCGGCTCAGTGTTTGGCTTGAAAAGGCCTTTCCGTGTGACTGAGCCAGGACGCCGTGGCTCTGGTTCAAAGACGCCCCACAAGTTGCCGGGGCTCCGTGCTGAGCAAGTCAAGAGGAGGTGAGAAAGTCAAACAGACCTTCAATGCTGCCTCCCATGAGCCCCAAGGTGGGGGGGTTCCAAGGAGACGCTGTTTGTGTGGATTCGGGGGTTTCGCACGACGAGGCTGGAAGGCTGGCTCTGCGGATTCTTGATCGCCCTTTGGGTGATCCATTAGCAACCGCCCGCCTCCCCCCTTCCCGACCAGGAACACGCATCCTGGGGCGCCTTACTGTCCGCGAGCCCTTGGCCCCCTGTCCGGCGCAGCCCCTCTCCTTCGAGAACACATCCACCTCGAGACAAGCCCGCTTCGGTTTCCCGTCTCGGCGGCCCAGTCCAGGTTCCTGACAGCGTGGCTCCTGCTCACGGCGGCCGCCGCTCCCTGAGGCCTAGCCTCGCTCGGCTGTGTAGGCCGCCCCCGGAGGTCAGCGGGGAGCGGGGTCCAAGAGTGCACGGTAGAATCCCAGGGCTCCGATCTGGAGACTGTCCAGCCCCATGGGTTTCGTCTTGGGTCAGAACCGGGTGGTGTGCTCCATGCACGCCCGTGCTGCCTCGCTGACTCCTCACGGCGACACTTGGGAGAGCAGTCACATAGCTGGTTGGGGGGTGTGGCTGTGCCCCAGGGCCATGGCCCAACTAGCTCGGGCTCTCTGCCTTCTGGTCACGTCCCGGGCCTTGCGGTTGGGCAGGGCCAGGTGACTGGTCCCGGCCACTGAGCTGTGAGCAGAGGCAGTGGGTTCACTTCTGGACGGAACACTCCACAGCCGCTGTAAGGGCTCCCGGAGTCCCCCGCTCCTCTGCCAGAGCCTGCAGCGGCTTTCCCCCTGGCTCGGGGTCTGCGGCGAGAAGACTGGTCCCATGAAGGACAGGCAACAGGGCGAGACACCCAGGACCGAGATGGACCCCGGCCATTTGGGTCTGGGCGGCTGGGGGCACGGCACATCCCGTCTGCCCCGGCTGTCACGGGGCAGGGTGCAGGGACCAGGCAGGCCAGGTCCAGGGCTGGACCACCTTGCGGAGGAGAGGCAGGCGTGTCACGGCCGCGTGCACACACCATGGGGAAGCGGGACCCCTCAGGCGGAGAGGGGGCCGGCAGGAGCTTGAAGAGAGCCCACACCACCAGAGAAGAGCTGCCGGGAAGAGGGTCACCACCGTCCCTTCTGCACAACGTATGACTTACCAAGCCTCTGACCGAGGGCCGGGCCTCTGGCCCCAGGTCCTCCCGGCACACGGCCGTCTTTGGTCTCGGGGCCTAGGACGCGCTGTGACTCTCCCCGTGTCTCTCTGGCCACGGAGGGTCTGGCCGTGCCCTCAGAGGACGGTCATCCGCGGTATCTGGGAAATCCACAGGAGACCCCAGGATTCCCCTCCCCCAGACCCACTCTCTCCTTTTTCCTCAGTGAAACCTTGAGCTTTGGGGAGGGCCCCATCAGCAACCCTAATTCTTTCCCCCTTCGCCAGGGAGAGCAAAAGCCTGGCCAGCTGACCATCCTGCTCTCTTACACACAGGACAGAGGCATCTTCGAACCTGGAACAACACCCCGAGGCTCCCGCGGGCCTGGGGTCCTCAGGAGGCCCGCCTCACCCGGCTGACCTTACACTTGCACGCACATGCACTGCCCTCTGCTCACACACACACACACACACACACACACGCGTGCGCGCACAGGGTGCTCGGAGCCTGTGCAGGAACCAAATAAAGGCACTGCACCTGACGTCGTAATCACACCTCTCTGGACCCTAACCGGCGCTTTCCAGCCCGATAACGTCCCATGCCCCCACCCCGACCTGACCCACCAGACCTGGTCTGGGGCTCAGAGCCCTGCTTCAGCCCCGGAAAACGGGCTCGCTGTCACTCTGGACCGCAGAGGGGCTGCTCCGGCTCTGAAGGCAGTTCGCCGAGCAGAGCGGGAGATGTTCGCGCGGAACGCCAGCAGGCCCCCGAGCGCCGGCCGCACACTCCCCGCAGGGACACACGGGCCACGGCTGGTCACTCACCATCTCCTTCGCGAGCACACGACTTCCCCGAGCAGACGGACGCCCGGCACCCTGCGGGGCAGCCGGAACCCGCCGGCAGCCACGGGGCACGGCCGCTTGAGGCTGGCGCCCGGAAGACCAGGGCGGGCCGCACGGGGCCTGTGACTCCGGAGCCGCCCAGCTACGGGCTTTTATCAACGCAATGCGCAGCCGCAGTACAGAGCTTGGCGGGGGGGCGGGGGGATTCATCGACGCAACGCGCAGCCGCAGTTCAGACCTTTGGGGGCCTTTATTGAGAGCGGGTTCAGGTGGCACCTGGGTGCTGGACTTCTCTCTGGCGCCGGCAGGCGTCACAGCTGGTGGGCCCCTAGCGCCACTAGTTGGTGGGCCAGACGGCCACGACCACAATTGCCACCAGCAGCAGCAAAATCACCATGATCATCCCTGGAAAAGAGAAGCACGAGAGACCGCCTTAGCCATTCATGCTGGAAGGGCATGGATACAGCCTGTGAACTACCTTGGCGGGGGATGGCGGATGCGGCTCTGTTTTCCGTTTGCATTGATGAAACACCGAGAGAGCAAAGGGCTTTAGGGCCTCCAAGGAAAGGTTAAATCTAGGATCCATTTTCTCCACTGTCTACATGGCTTTGCCTTCTTGAACCCAAGATACTTAGGTCACGCATTGGTACAAGCATCCGATGGAGGGGCACCTGGGTGGCTCCGTGGGTTAAGTGTCTGCCTTCAGCTCAGGTCATGATCCTGGGGACCCGGCCAGCCAAGGCCCCTCAAGTGTCGGGCTCCCTGCTCAGCGAGGAGCCTGCTTCCCTCTCTCCCTCTGTCCCTCCCCACTGTTCGTACTTTCTTGTTCACTCAAAATCTTAAAAAGTTAAAAAATATATATCTAATATATTCCTGCAAATCCCTTTGCAGGGATTCCTGCAAAGTCAGCACTGGATAAACATTTGCTCTCTCAAGGGTCTCTGAGTTACTGAACCCCAAGAGGGAAGAAAGGAGCACATGAGCTAAAGCGCGTGAACACATCTAGGAAGTAACAGGTGAGTCAAATGTGCAGGATCTCGTGGTTGTTTGACCCCCAGATGGAGAAGCTATTTCCAGAAAGATCGGTCCCAGGAGTTCGACTCGCGATGCTCTTACAGAAAGCCCCTAGCACAGTACGGAACTGATTAACTAGATACCCACTGGCCACATGGGCCTCCTTACATTTCAATGAATTAAAATCAAATATAGTAGAGAGCTCAGTTTCTCGGTTACACTAACCATATCTCGAGGGCCCCATGTGGCCAACGGCTACCATGTTGGACAGAGACAATCCATGAACTTTCTACTGGACAGAGTGATGGAAGGTATGGAGCTGGGATTACGTCACCAGCTGCTGCACCCCTAGCTTTTGTGATGACGCCTGGAACAGATTCAATGCCCGTTTGTTGAATAAATGGATGAACAGTCAGTGTGTCCTCAACACTCACCCTATCCTTGGACAGCTTCCCACACTGCGAGTTCTGCTCTCCCTTCTTCTGGACTCGGTTTTGTTAAGTTAGATTTTTCTGGGAAACTGCCCACTTTTCCTGAGTGTTCAAAAACACTAGTGCAAAACCATTCATTACGTTCTCTCAGAATTAAAAAACTAGGCTGTACCTGTGCTCTTCTTTTTGTCTCTAACACAGCATATCTGGACATTCCTTTTCCTGATTACCGCTGCCTCACTTTGATCCTTACTTCCAAGAACAGGTTCTGATGCTGTTGGTCATCTCCCTCTTTTTTCCTGTTTTAATTTCTGCATCTGTTTTCCTTAATCCTACAACTCACAGGTTTTCTCTGGATTCACTCTACTGTTCTTTGAACTGAAAGGCAGCTCATTCGTTTTCCATCGTTCTTCTAAGTATTATCCCTCTAAACCTAAAACTTGTTTTTTTATAAAGATTTTATCTTTAAGTAATGTCTAACACCCAATGTGGGGCTCGAACCCATGACCCTGAGATCAAGAGTCGCGTGTTCCATCCACTGAGGCAGCTGGGTGCCCCCACGTCTACAATTTTTGATATGAAATAATTTCACTATTGTTAGTTTCTAAGTCCTACGTATTTTAAATTTGTCAGTAATTTCTTCTTTGGCCCAACAATTATTCAGAAATGTGTTTTAAAATTTCCAGTTACAATGAAATCTGTTTATCCAATATATAGTTTTAAAAATTTGAGATAATAATACACACACTATATTTTGATGTGAAAATACCTATGATTTCTACGGGTGACAAAGCCACCAGGACTACTACCAATAATGCGGTTCACTGCCTGTGTTCTTAACTGAAGAAAAGGCTGTATCTCAGCTTTCCCACCCCAGTTCACAGACGCCCTAAATTCCCTCCACAGACCTCCGTGTTTCAATGTAGTTCAAGTAGCGAGCATTTTATTTTAGTTTTTAAAGATTTATTTATTGGGTGCCTGGGTGGTTCAGTTGGTTAAGCATCTGCCTTTGGCTCAGGTCATGATCCCAGGTCCTGGGACTGAGTCCTGCATCGGGCTCCCTGCTCATCGGGGAGTCTGCTTCTCCCTTTCCCTCTGACCCTCCTCTCCACTTGCGTGCGCGTGCTCTCTGTCTCAAATCAATAAATAAATCTTTTAAAAAGAGATTAAAAATAAAGATTTATTTTAGAGAGAGAGAATGCGGGAGGGAGATAATCTCAAGCAGACTCCCCACTGAGTGTGGAGCCTGACCTGGGGCTCAGTCTCATGACCCTGAGATCACAACCTGAGCCAAAACCAAGAGTTGGATGCTCAATCGACTGAGCCTCCCAGGCACCGCAGGGAGTGTGCTCTTTAAACTCAACCCTAATATGTCGAATATTAAGAAGTCACATAAAAATATACGGCAGGCTTCCTTGTCATCTCCCTGACAGTGGATGATTTCTTCCTAATACCCCCCTTTTCTCTGATGATCTGATCTTTTGTGAGTACCCCCTCTCGGGACCTACGAATTCTCCCCAACTTCACATGGACGCTAAACCCAAGCCTCTCCATCAGGATTCGGCGAACTGTGGACCCCGGGGCCAAATTTGGCTGGTGGTCTGTTTTTCTACAACCTCCAAGCCAAGAATGGTTTGTACATTTTTTAAGGGCAGTCAAAAAGACAAAAGAGAAGGTGGGATGCACGGTCTGTGGTCTGCAAAGCGTAAACTATTTACTATCCGGTCTTTCACAGAAGTTTGCAGATCCCTGCTCTCTATCACTGGGGCCCATCGCGACCCAGCTGCAGCCTCAGTACGTCCACATAGGCTCTGGTTTCCAGCTCTTTCTCCGTTTCTCTCCTCTGGGGATTTCCTCTCTTCCTCGTCAGTTCAGCTCTGCATCAGCATTTGAGGGGTGGGGCTGTGATAGTTTATCTCGAGTTTCCAGACATGTGAGATGCACGTGTGTGGGTGGGTGAACACTATCTTAGTCTATCTTCTGGCCAGAGCCAGGAGAACAAATCTCTTCATTTATTTCTGCCTCCAGAAACATCTTCAGGTTGACCAAGAGCTCCCCCTGGGCAGGAATCCCACCACTTCCTGGCTGGGCTGAGAGATCGTCTTGCTCAGGATCCAGGACCCAGGATGGGACTGGAGGACACAGACAGACTGAGGAGCGTTGGGGGGCGCCTGCTAGCACTCCAGGGCACAGGGTGACCCCAAAGACAAGGGGGAGGCCAGGGTGCTAAGGAAAGATGGGAGACGAGGCGTGGTGTTTCAGTTACAGCCCGTGGGGCCCAGAGGCTGGTCGTACAGCAGGGCCCCTGGACTGGAGGGGAAGGAGATGGCCGAAGGGGAGGCTGACACCAGGGCCCCTGAGATTCACAGCGGGTGGTGACAAGCACAGCGAAACAAGAGACGGGAGCGGGATCGAGGAGACGGAGGACAGACTGGCTGGGAAGAAGAAACCACACGCTGGGTTTGAGCTCGCACACAATCCCAGGGAAGGGACCTCCAGGTGCCCGTGGCTACCACCATGCCTCCCACCTGGGCCCACCTGCTGCCCGCTCTGCCCAATCTCTTCCCCGCAGCTGAGCTGGAGTGTAAACCGAATCAGGTTGCTGGCTGCCTTGCAACGCTCAGAGGGCTCAGCTGAAATCCAAACTCTTTATGGGGGGCCCGTGCAATCTGGGTCTGGCTACCCCAGCAGCCGTGCTCTGCACCGGGCTCCAGACATCCGGCCTTTGGTCCCCTCAACAGCCAAGGTTACGCTCCTTCCTGCTCCGCTTGGCCCAAGCGCTCCCTACTCCTCCCCCCAGAACCCAGCGTCAATGTCACTTCCTCAGGGACCTCCTCCCTGGCCACCCCCGAGCTGAGCTCGGCTGTCCCTCCGACAGCCCCGCGGTGCCCCTTCTTCAGGCACGATTTAGGTGCTCGGACACCGTCTGTCTCCACCACGGGCCCCGAGGGTCCGACACGGGCTGAGCCGCTCCAGCTCCCCACCACAACCCTGTACCCAGGACAGAGCCTCGCCCACAGAAGAGGAACGGACCGTTGTTTTGTTTTTTATAGAAACGAATCAATGTATAGAAATGAATCAATGCACTGACTATCTGGAAGGGACGAGAAGAACCAGGAAGAAAGACAAAGCAGGAGCAGTCAACAGAGAGAGAAGCTGAAAGCGTGTGTCAAGGAAGCCGAAGGGGGAGAAGATTCCAAAGGCGGTCAGGTCAGCGCCCATCGAGAGATGCCGCACGCACGCCAGGAGGCCAGACAGAAGCTTCTGGGCTCGGAGCCCTTTAATGGGACAGTTCAGCAGCCGGCTGGGCGGGCCTCCTGGGACCACTATTAACACAGCAATTCCTCTACCAGCCGGTAATGAGCCGACCTCGGACGCCGCGAGTCGCACAACACGTGCCGCAGGAGAGGTGACACGGGGCACGCCGACACCCGTGACAACCGAAAACGAAGACAGCGAGCACCCTGATGTCATGGGCTCAACCGGGTTCCCATCCGGGGATGAGAGGGGGCTCTAAGAGCAAGTGACAGATACGTCTTTTATATTTTCGACCCTTTCGGAGCGGACAGGAGCCCTCCGGCCGCGACATTTTCACCAGGTTTCGCTAAATGGGTGTGCGCGGAAGGTCGAGTGAGGAGGTCCTCTCAAGATGGCAAGTGACAGTGACAAGCCGAGGCCAGCACAGCCTTCGGGACGCTCCTGGTCAGAGAGCAGGTGTCACAGACCTTACCACACGGCAACGCTTTCTCTTTAAGGATCTGGCCTTCTTGGAGCGAGGCCACGGCTCTGGCACCTTCCCTGAATGGAGTCTCTCTTCTCCGAGGATGTTTCAGGAGGAGTGACCAAGGCTCGTTCTGAAGCCAGGGAGGGTAAGCCACGCCGTGCACTGAGTAAGCACCCGTGGGTGTCTTGCCTTGCTCACTCGCTTTCTCAGCCGGGACAGCTCCCGTCCCAGGGTCACCCGGGAGGGGAAGCTCCGCAGCTGGCAAGCCCAGGAGCCAGCCCTGGAATCCAGGTGGGACCTGGCCCTGCTCCACCTCATCCCCTTTGTCTGCACCCACAGGGCCCGTGCAGGGGATCCCGGCCTGCAGCACAAAGCGGGGCCCTCTCAGGGACGGGGGCCCTAGGCTCGTTGGGCTCGAGAACGGGGATACAGAGCTTCGACTCGGGTTTTCTCCTATTCTCTCTTCTTTTTCCTTCCTCCTTCCCTCCTTTGCACTTTGTACGGTGGAAACATTTAAACAGAATAAAGTGGACGGGCAGGTGTAATGCATCCGTGCACGAGGATCGGTTCGTGGCCCGTCTGATCTTACCTGGGCCCTCCCCTGCACCCCGAATTCTCTTGGAGTGAACCCCTGACGGAGCTCCTCTCCCACTCAGTGCTTTAAAGACAGAGCAGCATTAACACAAGTCACCACCAAGACAGAGGCAAGGAAAGGCCTCCAGCCCCAGGGATGCAGGAAAGTGGCTCCGGCCTAGAGGTCGCAGCAGGAGGCACGTGGCCGGAGGGAACAGTATTTAGTCGAGAGAGAGAGAGAGAGAGAGAGAGAGAGAGAGAGAGAGAGAGAGAGAGAGAGAGAGAACGTCTTTGTTTTGCCTCAGAGTTGTACGTGAACCTCAGGGGGTCTGCTCATCCACCCCCAGCTAAGGAAATGTGTGACATTTCAGAACGAGGAAAGACAGTTGAACTTCTGGGAAGCTGCCAACTGCTGCAACAATGAGTGCTCTCTGCCCCCACCCCAGCCAGGACACCTGGCGAGGCTCCCCACCACGGGACCCCTCCTGCCCGCTTCGCCGCCAGGCCCCGCACATTCCCGTGCCCCTCGCAGGCCCAGGCGTGGAAAAAATGGCCATTTCCTGTGGTCAGTTTACCAGATGGGGATTACTCAACCACTTAACAATATTTACAAGTCCAGCTCGTGGCAATTAAAAAAAGACGTGAGAAAACAAACTCCTTTTCAGACTGGGAAGGGACACGAGACGCGGTTCTCTCCGGAACGGTGCTGTGTTTTCTAAAGAGTGTCCATCGGGATTAATGGCCCGTATTTTTCCAGTGAAACACTGGAAACCTGCAAAGTAACGGAGGCTGCGCTGCCAATGCATCTGCCACGGGGAAGCAGAGGTCACACTCTTAGTGCTTGAGGAGGAGGGAGGGGGGAGGAGGAGGAGGTGGGGGAGGGAGCAGAGAAGGAGGAGGAGGGAGAGGAGGGGAGAAGGGGAAGAGGAGGAAGAAGTGGTAGAGAAAGAGAAGGAAGGGGAGGAGGAGGAACATGGACTCCGTCTTTTCTTGGGGGAGTGAGAGCCCAGGGCACAGAGAACACCCCCCCCCCCCCCCCCGCCCTGCCCCGCGCTCAGCTATAGCGCAGTGGGAGAGCAGGGGTGACGGGGTAGCAGGGAGGGGGGTGCAGAGGGCAGTGTCATCTGAAGTCTCCTGATCTGATCACGGGAAAGCGGCACTGGCTGCTTGTGACCGTCCCCGCGTGATCGCCTCTCCCGCAGCGAACGGCGTCGGGTGCTCCGGCGTAGACATTTAGGAAAGGCTCCCGCTGCTGGCTGGGTTTCCCCTGTGTTCCTAGGGCTGCCTGTTGACAGGTGACATTTGCTTATGCATTAACCAGTGGGTTCTCCCTGATCAAAGAGATTTCTTTCAGCAGACTCAGGAGCTGAGGTGGGGAATGAGCCGGAGAAAAGACAAAACTGGAATATTTGTTTTCCAAAGTTCATGTAAATGTTCCCTTTAATCCCATTACTGGGCAAATAAGCTAAGAAAAGAGTAGACGCCCAGCAGAGAAGGTGAACATATTTACATTCTGAGTCTTGGACAGGAGGGCGCAGAACGGTGGGGGCCCCTGACACCCCACGCGGGAGCTGGGTGCCAGGCCGCACGGGGAGGGCCCCAGCAGCCTTCCTGTCCCCAGCCTGAAGCTCAGCCGGCCCGGCCCGGCCCGGCCCGGGAGAGGGGCTCGGACAGCCTCTCCCCTCCCCGCCACGGTTCTGCAAACAGCGCTTTCGTTAAAAACCCGAGCAGCAGTCTGCTCTGATGTTCTGACTTTGGTTCTGTTCTCACCTGGCACTCAAGCCACCCCGGGCTTTCTTCTCTCCGCTGGAGAGTGAACCCTCCTGGGCAGCTCTGGTGGGTTCCGTCCCCTCAACAGACCTCCCGTCCCCGTCCCCTCTGCTCCACCCTCCGCCCCCCTGTCACCCTCCGCAGGGACACAGCCCGGAACCCTCCCTGGACCCCACTTCCTCCAGGCCGGCGGCTCCCTGCCCCTGCGGCCAGAGACGCTCAGAGAGCCAGGCCAGCGCCCTGAAACGGTCGTCCTCCGCCCTTCACTGCCTGCATTAGTTACTACTGTTTCCTCCGTTGGGCTGGACAATCTGTGGCAACGGGATCGCACGGTCTGCTGTGGGGCCGGGGCTGCTGGCCTGGGGAGTCACGGAGGCCCGACCTCCCTGCTTTTGCGGTGAGTTCGGTTCCGCCCTCTGTGAAAGCCCCGAAACACCGACCTCCTCGGTGCGTGGGGAGGATTCGGTAAGAGGAGATGCGGGAGGCTTCCCGGGCAAGTCTGGCGCCCCTTAACCGGCAGCATGAGGACACTCATGATCGCTGCTTCTGGGACCCGCGGCCCGAGCAGGGGGCCCGCGTGCAGCACCTGCGGCACGTCCCGGAGAGAGCCAGGCTCACGGCCCGACAACAGAGCCCAGATGCCGCTCCCCGCCGCAGGGAAGGGAGAGGAGCGGAACTGGAGGGGACGCTTGGGTGGCATTCCGGGCAGACATGGAGCCCCATTCCAGCCGCGGCCCGGCCGTGATGACGGGTGTCCAGGAAAGGTTGGCGGTTCAGGGCGGAGGACCTGGCAGCAGCCGTTCGGGCCATCAGCCGCAGCGAGGGCGGCTGGGCTGGGCGCAGGCTGCAAGGCGCGCGGAGCCAGCCGAGCGGACGCCAGGTGACAGGAGCAGCGGGCCCCGCAAGGAAGGCCAGGTCAGAGCGTGGGGCAGCACCAAGGCCAAGGTTACAGGCAGGAGGACTCGGAGAAGCACAAAGCCGACCTAAGGGGAACCCAGAAGGCCTGCACGAAGCCTGACTTTGAAGCCGTGTCCGGCCCTGGAAGCCGGTCAGCCGCGCGGGGGACACCGGGCACCGCGGTGGCGCCGGCACAGGGCACCGCGAGTGACAGCAGCGTGGCGAGAACAGCAGGAACACAGAGGAAGGGCGGCCGCCTCGCTGCTCGACGCGCGTGGGCTCAGAACGCGCCGCGCTCCGTTCCCGTGCTGTTCCCTCCAGAAGTCAGCGGGGCGGGCAAAGCAACAATCCCCCCACTTTGTGGGTGAGGAAGTGGGGGCTCAGAGGTCACCCTGCCCTGCCCAGGGCCCTGGAAGGCCGCAGGCCGGCGGCTCTGGGCACATGGCCACGTTCCCCGGGACGGAGCCCGGCGGGGCTGGGCCTGGCCGGGGAGCGGGCTCGGGGGGACCCCACCCGGGCGATGGCGGGAGGCTGTGTCTGTGACGCCGAGGGACAGACCCCTCAGAGGAACACATGAGAAGGCAAAGGATAGGCCCGGACTTGGCCTGCGCTTTGGTTCGGATCGAAAACCAAGAAAGTCTGGATGAAATAGATCTTAATGTAGTTTTGGCATTTATGTTACCCCGAGTGTCTGTCTCGGCCTTCGGACAGGATCACGGCCCCGGGACGGCACACGGGGCCCACGTGACCCAACCCTGACTCCTGTGGGAAGGACGAGCTTCCGGAAGGGGCTCTTGTCGGGAGTGGCTCTGGAAGGGGCAAGCCCGGTGTCCCACGAGGGCGTCTGTCCCCGATCTGTGCTGGGGTGACGTGGGGAGGAGAAAGGGGCACCTTCCTTACCCTGCCCTCTCAAGTTCCAGGCCCCATCTGGGGACAGTCTGTCTCCCGGGTCCCCGGGCTGTCGCGCTATCTCAGTGCGGACGAGAGGTGATGCTCCGCGTCCACAGGGAAGCTGGAGGAAAGTCAACTGTGGAGAGCAGGCGGGGGACTGGGGGAAAGGAGGATGGTGTGGGGAGACATCTGGGGGCCGGAGAGACTGAGCAGCCTCGGCAGGAAGCAGGAATCGGGGAAGGTGGCCTGACAGGCGTGGGGGATGGGAGGAAAAGAGGGGCTTGCCTCGAAACAGGAAATTGAAAGGAATTAAGACTGTAAGAGCCAGGCGAGGAGCCGGATGCAGGCCCAGGGAAAGGCGGGTTCCCGGGCTCTGGGCTCCAGGGACCAGACCCCTGCCTCGCTGGGCACTGGGGGGCTCTGTCACGACCACAAGGCCCCCATGAGGCCAACACCCGACACGCGGTCTTTGGAGACGGGACAGGAAGCGCATGTCACCAGCCGGGGCAAATCATGTCGCAACCAAGGGGTCAGACCTGTGGGTTGAGCTGTTCCGATAGACAGCCGACCCCAGGCAGGTCTGACCCCAGGGTAAGGGTCTGGCCAACAGAGCCAGATTTCAGGGCACCAGAACCTTCCGTGGGTCACGTCCGATGGGTGCAAAGACACGCACATGGGTCTTCGCGGGCCCCCCGGTCTCACGAGAGGGGCAGAAAATCAACCGGCCCCCGCCTTCACAAAACAAAACAAAAACACTCTGCCGATGATAGCGCTCCTTGGAGGGGGTATGCAAAAACTCGACTATTACTGCTGCTTCCTGCACAGAAAGTGCTGACGAGTTCCTCAGCCCCATCTGTGTTCTGAAAGTGTTACTCATTTCCCTTCCCCGAAGTCCATTCAGCCCAGCAAATCACCACAATTCAACAGCAGAACTCTGCTGTAAACAGATGACCCTTCCCATCAGCCATCAAAAGCCGCTTCTCTTGAGTTGTCAGGTCAATAATTTAATGCCCGTTCTCCAGCGCATCAGCACTGACTAAGAGGTATCCCCTCACTGTGCCGCGGGGTCCCCCTGGGAAAGCGAGGCTGTCTGGAATCTGGCAGAAATTCAAGTGCCTTTGAAAAGACAGTCAGGAACTCTGTTATGGATATCTTGTTTTGACAATTCCCTCTTGACTAAGTGTCAAAAGATTTCTGGATGGCTCCAGTCGGGCTATGGATTCACCATTACGAACCCCTCCGTTTGTGCTATTTGCCCTGGGAGACATCACCTGGCATCAATTAGGGAGACCGGGCAAGGCGACAGGAGGGAGCTGTTGCCAAAGTTCTAGGTCAGATACAGAAAGGCCGGGCCCGGAGGTGCGGCCATCAAGAGGCTACTTTTTCAACACAGCAGATGCTTAGCCCTCTGATTTTTTTTTTTTTAAAGTTTGTATTTATTTGACCCAGAGACAGAGAGCACAAGCAGGCAGAGAAGCAGGCAGAGGGAGAGGGAGAAGCAGGCTCCCCGCTGAGCAAGGAGCCAGATGCGGGACTTGATCCCAGGCAGCTGCTTAACCGACTGAGCCACCCAGGCGCCCCTTATCCCTCTGATTTCTTAAAGCAAATCATTTGACCAAGGTGCAGAAGCTCACTGAGTGGTCTATTTGAACCGAGGCTCTTGAGTTCTGAACCCCAGGAGAACGTCTTCCCAGGAGGGGGTGGAGGTAGCTATGTGTCTGTTCGACTTGGCACGAGGCCGTGTGAGGGCCCTGGGCTCTCCTCCCCAGGAATTGTGAAGCTCGGACTGAGCGGAGCTGGGGCTCAGTCACCACCATGGTGACACTCCGGAGGGGTGGCCGACAAAATGGGCTGGAGGTCCCCGGATGTGTCATGCTTCCAACTCTCCCTGGCTCAGTTTTCCCTTAGAGTCTCATAAGTCACCTGACAGCATTCAAACAAATGACACCTTCTTTTAACCAACACGAGCCGAAGCCCTTTCCTCTCATGTCTAATTGAGACCTTTCAGTAAAGAATCATCAGCAAAAATAACTATTTGTCTCCAATTATTTGGGGACACGGAAGGGCGATGCAAGGACGGTTTCCCTCCTTCTCCAGAGCGCACCATGGAGGGGCCCACCAAGGGCGTGGCTCAAGCAGGTCCTAGGTGGACGCACATTGTTCTGGCTACCACTGCGCTCCTAACAAGAACACAACATCTGTCTCCAAGAGCCGTGCTAGGCACTCTATCTATATCACGTACATGACATGTTGAGGTGTTTGGTAAATGTTTGATCAACACAGCAACAGAAGGTCCCCACTCCTGATGTGGTTAGGAAAGCAAAAACAATATTGAGAGCCTCCAGACTCTACATCTCTACAATGGGTTTTCATTGATTTTTTAAAAAGATTGTATTTATTTATTAGAGAGAGAGAGAGAGAGAGAGAGAGAGAGAGAGAGAGAAAGAGAGCATGAGCATGGCAGAGGCCAGAGGGAGAGGGAGAAGCAGACACTCCACCAAGCAGGGAGCCCGACACGGGGCTCGATCCCAGGACCTGATCATGACCTGATCCGAAGGCAGATGCCCATCAGAGCCACCCAGGCATTCCCAGATTTCGATCTCTTTAACAAACATCAACTGATCGATCTATAGGGTGCCAGGCACTGTTCTAGTCACTGGGGATGGAGCAGTGAACAAAAAGACAAAAATCCCTGCCCTCACTGAGTGGCTATTTATGTCTGTGAGTGCTCACGCACGTGCGTGCACCTGCGTGTGCCTGAGTGCTGGGAGGTACGGCGGGTGAAGACACACAAAAACCAAAATAAGTAAATGACATCACGTACTCGGAGGTGCAAAGTGCTATGGAGAGGTGAATGCTGGCCGGCAGCTCAGAGGCACAGATCCCCCCTCCCTCTGGCTCTAGGGGCAGAAGCAGGAGGGAGCGCTAACTAATGCTTTCCAGAAACCGGCCAACCCACAGTGGGATCTGGAAACGCGCTGCGGGTAAGATGGGGGCACCTTCCAACATGGCCATCTGTGAACGCTGGTAATATGTAAGGTCAGCAATAACACATGACGAAAGTCGGCTGGAATGACGGGTGATGTCATGACAAGTGGAAACAGAAAGGGGACTGATTAAGGAGCGCAGAAAAAGACGGGCTGGTGAGGCCAACCTTGTCGGTGGGTCCCCGGCACTTTCCAGGACAGGGCGCCCTGGTCGGTGAAGGCTGGGAGCCGCGTGGTCTGGGGGGATGTGTGGTTTAACACGTGGTCTGACACGAAGGAGCCGCACACGGCTTCTTGGACGGCGGCAGCTCCCCACACGGCCTGTTCTGACAGCTCTGTGCCCAAATGAACATCAGAAACATACGGCTGCTGCCTTTCCGGGGGGGCCGGTTCACTTTAGATAGCACCGGACCCCCCCCACCCGCTGCTTGCTAAAATCTCAAGGAAGCCAGGCTCTGGCGGCAGGAGGAGGAGGAGGGAGTACGCGCCAGGGGTCACCAGACGTTAGGAAGAATCGGGGTGAATGCATGCATGTCAGGGGGATCGCAAGTACCACTTCTGGGGGGTCGGGCAGAGAACCACTCTGTCAACCCCGAGGCCACGCCTGCCATGCCCCCCCCATCCCGCACCTCAGCCTCCGCATTCCTTTGGCCTCCCAGGTGACACAGGCCATGTACGACCAAGAGCCACAGAGAAGAAACGAGACTGGTAAGAGCCGTGGGAGGAAGAAGAAGGGCTGGAGAGAGCAGCCCGAGGCAGTCTGTACCTATGAGGAGCAGAGCCTTTTCCCAAAGAGCCAGAACATACGTCGCGATCCCTCGGTTCAGCGGCAGAACCGGTCCCCGTCGTCCAGGCTCATGTTTCACGAGCTCTCGTGTGCTCCGAAGGTCAGCCCTGCTTTCACATGGTCACCAGTAAGCCATGTGAAGCTCGCTGGCCCACTAACTTCCAGCACAGCGTGTGTGTGTGTGTGTGTGTGTGTGTGTGTATGTGTGTGTGACTTCCCAACAGTGAGGCCAAGTGACAGAGGGGAGGACGTACTTATGCATGAATACAGGGTCCAGCGCAACATGGGGAGCGGCACATGGGCTGAACCATCGGATGGCTTGCATTCGCCCCGTGGCTCTGGCGTCCGGAGAAGGGACCCCATCCTCTGCACCTAAAATCGGGGGAACACTAGCCCTCAGCCCCTAGAGCAGCCGTGGAGATGGAACAAGGCGGGATGCTCAGGGCCGAGTACGCTCCCCGGCCCGTGGCCCGTTCTCAACGGACATCAGCTGCCCTGACTCCTGCTGGAAATCATTCTGGCTACGAAACGGGCCTTCATGATCTGCAGTCTCTGGACAGAAGACGCTCGGGTCTGCATCCTGTCCGCAAGTCCCTCTGGTTGCCAGCGCTGCTGTACCCTCCCATCACGTGACTCCGACACCAGGAGGAAGGAGGACCCCTAAGGAGGACGGGACTACCCTCCCTCACTTTCAAACACACTGTCGCAAACACAGATTTTGAAATGTATGCTCACGCAAGACTCCCCACAGCCTGGATGCTGTACGTATGAAAATGCCCACAGTAAGCAGAAAGCAGAGAGCAGCTCTTTCTGCCCATGGGTCCTGAATGTGTGCTTTAATAAAACCACCATTTTGCACCAAGGACGGCTCAAGAATTCTTTCTTGGCCATCGGCTACGGACCTCACCGCACTGAACCTCACCAGAGCTATGGTGCCCAGATGGGGCTTTGAGTCTTTCCACCTGGACTCGGAGCCACGGTGCAAACTTGGTGAATACTTTTGCCCCTTGGCGGGCTCTACGCTCAGCACGGAGTCTGGCTGAGATTCTCTCTCTCCCTCTCTGCCCCTCCCCCTGCTTGCACATGCACGCACGCACGCATGTTCTCTCTCTCTCTAAAATAACCTCTTAAAAAAAATACCCAAATTAAGAGCACTCCCATAAAATGCAGTTCCTATTTGCCCTTAGTCCCTATTTGCCCTTGTATCTTCTACCCACAGTGTCCCGATGGTCTCCTGATGGTCTCCTCTTTGGGCCCTGGGCTGCTCCCTTAATGACATTGCGAGAGGGAGAGGCTTGGCTGCAAGAACAGGGTGAACGCCACCAGGCCCAGCGTCAGTGGCAGGAAGGTCGTCAGAGCTGTGAGCCCCGCAGGCATCACAAGACAGGTGGAGAACCACAGACACCCAGAAGCTTGCTTGGCACTGGGTCATACAAAACGGGCCTCTTCCCAGAAGCCGCGTCGGAGCTCACAGTTTGATCGGGGAAGTGTGCAGGAGCTATGGGGCCAGGCAGGTCACGGAGTCCTTGCCCCAGACACACGGCACGCTGCAGGCGTGTGCACACTGTGGGGTGAAGGGGCCTCTTCCCTCAGCAGCCCATCTGCAGTGACATGGCCTCCATGCCTGCTATTCTTGAATGCTTTTTCCCAGCCCCAGAGACGTGGGTCAGCCTCAGTCAGCAAACCGTCACAGGATCCGTATAACCTGACCTTCGTGGAGGGTGCTTGCTACTTTCAGAGTGCTCCCAGAACCAGTGCCTCCAAAGCCCTGTGTGGCTCTGAGCCACAGTCTCCGAGGAGCCCAGATTCAGTGATGCCCACCGATGAGCCAACTGAAAACAAACGGACAAGATGCCAAGCCAGACGTTCTAGAATACGGCCAGCTTAAAGGGCTGAGTGAGGATTCTATTGGCAAGAAGGATGAAGAGGGAAGTATCTGAGGCCCAAAGATTCAGAGCGGAGAGTGGGAGAAGCCTGCCTGGGGTGCCGTCCATAAGAACGGGGCTTTACATCACTTTCAGGGAAAAGGCGACCGAGGGAGAAGTCCTCCTCTCTCTTCCCCTGAAGGCGGTCAGTATTGAAGAGCCTTCACGAGACTCGAAAGATACAGTCCGAGGAAGGCATGTTGATGACACAACCGAGTGTCGCAGGCCCCCTGTAGCCTGTTGGTGCCAACACCAGGTATGAGCCTGTGGTCACGAGCCACGCACAAAACAAACGCGCCTTTCAGATGCGTGTTGTGGGCACAAATAATAAAAGCGTTTGAGGATAACACGACAATGATGTCATCAGCTTCTCCGGACCCAGTCTTTTGGAAACAAGCAGAACAGACAATCCAAAATGTCAGATTTGGCTTTGAACTATTTGTTGACTTACACTGAACTTGGTCTGTCAGATAATTTCAGCAATCATTTCAAGGCCAAACAGCAGAACTGAATTATGACATGTTGCCAGTGCGAGGATCCAGTTTTCCCACCTTGGCTGCTTCCGCTCGGTTCTCCATGATCTCTCACACCTCTGCGCCTTGGCGCGGGGTTGTTCGCACCACTCCAGAGCCCTCTGCGGTTTCCACACACCCAGCACGCAGGTGCTGGCTTTTGGCCTCAGCTCAAAAAACGCTCCCTCCCCAGTGACACCTCCTATCCCGTGCCCAAGGCACCCGAGGACTGCTTTTCCTTGGCTTCTTCTGCCAAGGAATGTTCCCCGAACACATACATTACAGAAATTAGTGCATTACTAGCGTAAACTAACGATTGATTGGGTTCATGGAAAGCACAGCCCTTCCCTGATCGTCTGTAGATTTTTGAGAGGACAGGCCACGCACTGCCATGACTCTTGTCCCCGTGGTGTTATCCATGGGTGCTCAGCACAGATGTCATATAAATGCCCACTTTCTGGGTTATGCACTTGTGATTTGGTTGATGGGAAAGCAACTTATCATTTAGAATCAAATACCAATTGCCTGGGGGTGTCCAGAGTCAGTAGTGTGGATTTCAAATGGCAGTTTCACTTGGGGATAATTAATGTGGAGATGTTCTAGCAGCTGGAATAGTCCTTGGCATAGACTAAGCGCTCAATGAGTATGTGTCGAATGAATGAACGAAGGAATGAATGAATGAATGGAAGAGTATAAACTATCCATAAAATGGGTCACTATGGAATGCTGGTTCTAAAGCACTAAAGGGGATACAAGGAAGTACAGTTGGTCCTGCCAAACTCGAAATCAATACATTACCCCTCAGGGGTTAACATCGGAATATGAGATTCCAGAAGAACGTATTCCACTAGGTTCCTGCAAATAGATCCACAGAGTCACATTTTCGTGGAATGCTGGGACTGTACCAGAGGCTCACGGGCTTCTTTTGGACATGGAGGATTTGGACTCAGAGTTTTCAGCGAAGTGGATCCTCTGTATTGAACGAACAGCCCACATCTCGTGCATTCTCTGTAACTCTCTATCCCTCTCTATTCGCAGACATTCCGGGGAAGGAAATCACCGCAAGTTGCCTAACAGCGGAGATGCCATGTTGGTGTTTGGAGCAATGTCACTTCTTGCATGATTGCTGGTGTGTCCGTCCCACTGGGGTGGGGGTGGGGGTGGTTCAAGAGGCAACTTCTGGTCCCTGCCTCACACCTGCTGAGTCCAGACCTCTGGATGTGGGGCCCGGAAAGCTGGGGGGCCACCAAGCCCTCCACGCCATCCTTCTGGCGCTAGCACTTGCGAACGGTCTCTTGGGACGCAGAATCAAGAGCTCATCAGAAGTTCTCCAGCCCCTGAAGTAAAAAGGCAACGATGAACATGCCAGGAAGGGCTGTGCTTTCACTGGGCACTGTAGAGACGGAGGGTCGGGGGTCCCCGGCCAGTAGGAAGGCCACTGTCCTGGGGGCAAAGCAGGAACCCAATGACTTCTGCTGATGACACGCAGCCTGGTAAGGAAGAGGTACATAGCCTGCGATGCGTCTGAGTACAAAACTCACTGGTTGTCGCGAGCCCCCCGTCCCCCGCCGATACGACCCCCCCATTTCCTCTCGACAGACAGAGCTCTGTTCCGCAGACGTCGGCGGAACCACAGCAGCAGGTGGAACGGCCAAGACTGCCTTGCTCAGAACACACGGAACCATCTCCACGGATTGCCAGGCTTTCTGTTTAGCATCGGGTTGACCCAGATGGTCTGTGCTGCGAAGCAACGCGGACTCTCCTTCCTCGCGGAAGCCTAAGGGAAGGCCCGAGACAGGAAGAGGCACCGGCGAGGACAAGGACAGCAGGAAGGAGCTGGGATGATTCCCGCTTCCGACGCAACGGCTGGAGGCAGACGGGGCCGCTGCGACGCTCGCTCTCGGGGACCGCGGGTCCTGATCTTGGCCGACGCCCGTGTTTCTAGCGCACCGAAGAACAAAGACTCACCTGCCTGCACGCGCGCGCTGGGCACGTGGGGGGGGGGCGGGGTAAGTCCACAGGTGGCCCTCTGTCACCCACACGCAGCTCGCCGCGGCTGCCGGCCCTCCCAGAGGGTGCCCCGGAGCTGGCCCGCTGGGGAGCTGGTTTCAAAGCCCGGGCAGCCCCTCTGTTAGCAGCCTTCCTCCAGCACGGTGGGTAAGGAAATGAGAGAGGGAATGTCTAATGATTAGTTCCGTATGGCCCTGACATTCTTGAAGTGGATTCTTTACGCCCGCTGGAACGCTTCTGCATTCTTGATAGCAGCCCCGTAATGTAAGTCCCTTCCTTTCGGAGCGCTTTTATTGACACATTAAAATAACCCTCGGAGCAAGAGCTGCACCCCCCCACTCCGCACACCCCTCCTTCGCCATGGCCAAGCTCCCCACACCCGCCATTCCTTGTTCTCTTTCTAAGAATGCAATAAACATTTCAGCACGGTCTTTTCAATCCACATTATTTATAATATTCCGAACATCCATCGAGCCTGGCTAGAACACTAAGTAATAAATCAAACTTAACAACAACAAAAAAGAAAGTGGGGGGGGGAGGCGGATCGCCCTCTGGCGAGGCCAAAGCCTGAGCCGGTTCGTTCCCCAAAGGGCTTAGTTATGTTAGGAAAAGTGAGATGGGGATGAGACTTGGGGTTTAGAATGACACAGAGGCAGGAACTGGAATCTATAGGCGTAATCATAACTTTGTATAAATCTCAAACAAACCTACCTCTCAGGGGTGTCATGAGGATAAATGAGATACGTGGGAAGCATTCGGGATACCTCGAATGAAAGCAAATTCAGCCCAGTTCTCCTTTCTGGGTCCAAAAGGTCATCTTCTTGGAATGAAGGGGCTAAAAGCCTCCCTCCGCTCCTAAAGCTCATCTTTGCTCATTAATGTCCCCTCTACCAGTCCAGATGGGGGGCGCAGGAGGGGGAGCCCTCAAGTGGGGCCCCAGGGTCCCCCCCACCCCCCGGGAGGACCAAGCCAGGCCACACACAGCCGCAGCTCTCTCCCGGGAAGGATTCTGCTCCAGCCCGGGGGGTGCAAGGCGGACCTTGTCCCCACCCATACTGCGTGGCGCTATGCAGGTTTATACCGTCTGACTTTCTCCTCGCAGAGGCAGAATTTGGCTCAAGAGCTCGCTGATGATTTCAAAATTTATCTAAACAAACGTGGAGGCCAGCGTCGGCTCTTGGCTAATTGCATAATTGGCCTGAGGCCTCGCTGCCTTGGCGACTTCCCGCTCATTCCGAATCTCGCCCTGGAAACCCAAGCCGCTCGGCCTTGCCACGGAGCAGGCGTGTGTTTACGTGGCCAGACCGCAGCTTGGTGGCCCGGCGGGCGTGGAGCCTGCCGTGCTCTGCAATCTGCTCTGAGTGGTCCCTGTCGATGGCTTCCGGGAGCGGGGGGAGCTGCTGCCTTTCTGTCCTCGTTCAGTGGCACGAGGGCGAGATGGGAGTCACTGAGTCATGACCCGCACTGTATCATCTCGGTCTCTTGGGCTTCTGCAGAAATGACCATAACCCGCGGGTCACGGGACTTCTCTGCAAGAAAGCCACTTTTCCTGCTAAGATGGTCAAACTTGCCAAGGAGTCGAGGGCTCTGCCAAGCTGCCACTCTGCATTTTGACCTCATCTGCCCTTGTTCTAAGACCGATGGGCCTTCCTGTTCCAATTCGTCACCTGCCTGATGGACCGGGTGTCCACAAGGTCTCGACCAATGTTCTAGAAGGGTTCTGATATGGGCTTTGCTGTGTTCACCCACTTCTACCAGTAAGGGTCCCCCCCAAAACCCCAAACTGATGCATGATATCCGTATCTGCTTTGAAAAAGTCTTGTAAAATTCAACTTTTTTTTTTTTACCATGTCCCTAGGTCACGGGGACCCCCAAGGTCTTCGTTACGTGACTACTATGGTCAGTGGTCTACTGAAACGTCTGCTTCTGATCAGATACCCTCCACGCTAGCAGGACCGATGGCTGACCCAGATCTCTCAGGTCTCCTGCCCTGCAAGTGTCCACTCTCACTCCACGCATCCTGGGGACTCCTCTCCCTTGGCTCTCACCTCCTAGTCTGGACTCTTCTACCCTCAGAGCTCCCCCCGTCACTAAACAGAGGGCTGGCCCACATGCTGCCGGGAACCACCGCCACTCTCTGCCTCTCTCACCTTCAACCGCTTGACACACGCTCTCGTCTTGTCTTTGCTCGGACGGGGTCAGTGACACGTAAGGAGTGGTGAAGCCCATGGCTTTAGAGCCAGACGGCCTGGGTTCAAATCCTGATTGCCCCACTGCCTGTCTGCAAGCTACTTCACCTGTGTGGGCCTCACCCGCAGAACGGGAATAATAGTAGTATTTGTTGGTATGGTACCCAACACGCAGTAAAGTGCTCAATAAACACCTGTTTTCCCCATTACAAAGGCTTTACGAGACATGCTTCACGGTGTGCCTACAGCCCCTTCAAATGGGCTCCGTTTTGATCTAGGTTCTGGCTGATGATGAACCATGGTTATACTTCAGGATAGTACCCATCGAGCCATAGTAACTTGGGCACAGAGACGCTGGCTGATCCATGGGCTGGCCAGCAGCTTCTGACCCAGCACATGAAGCTGAGTTGAGTGAAAAGATTCTTTTCTCTTTTTTAACTAGGAAATAAGGAGCAATGCAGACTTGCTAGGTTTCCTTATGATAAATCTACCTTTTTGGGGGGGTCATAATATTAGCGGTTCTCTGTTCTTTTGCCCCCAGTGGAAAGATTCCCCCAGGGAACAAAAGCTGAATTCATATATAGCTCATCTATGTCACACTGCAGGTATACGCACTTAAAAGACAGATTTTGACTAAAGGAACAAATTTCTAGAGGCAAATTTGGGGTCATCAGCAAGATGGTTGGGAGGCTTTCTGTCACTTTTGAAATTAGACTTTTTAGGCTGTCAGTGAAATATCTAAGACATGAACAAAACTGGTTTTAGTCAGTCCCCTTTTAATATCCACCCCTATTTCAAATCCAGATCCTACAACGTCCGTACATTTAATCAGGATGAAAGTCGTTTTTGTTTGTTTGTTTTTTAATTGACACAGAGTGCTCAGGTAAAGTGGTCATGAGTTAAGGCAGGCACAGGGCAAACTCTTCCCTGGCTAACTTCATTGTCACTCTGGAGAACGTCCCTACCAAAGCCTGGAGCTTTCTGGAGCTAGGGATGTGGGCGGAGGTGTAAGAGAAGAAACAGCCAGAAGTGACCGCTGGTAAAGGTGAGTGAGGGCTCATGATGGGGTCTAGGCGGAACAGAGAGAAGAGAGCCGGTCATCCTCCACCTATCACTAACCCACTCTAAGCCGGGTATACCACGTTAGACGCTGGGAACAGAACAGTGGTCAAGATGGACGCCACACCTGGCCCCAAGGTACTTACATGCTAACGGGGGACACGGACATTCAAATACTCACACAGTGAAGTAATCACAGCTCACAGACAAATGTTGAGAAACAACGAGGTGCTCTGATAAGTACGTTAATGGAGTGGTCGGATGAAGGCTCTAGTCACAAGACGAGGTGGGCAAAGACCAGCCCAGCTGGAGGGAGTGGTAAGTACAGGATGCGTGGGGGTTTCACGGCATGGAGAGAAAGACACTGTGGCGGGAAATGGCCAATGAGAAGGAGAGAAATCAAGATGAGTCTGGTAAGAAAGCTAGGGGCTAAGTTTTATGGGGCCTGGGGGATCACGGTAAGAAGCCACTGCTAGGTTTAAGTGGGGAGTAGCACCATCTCATTTATGTTACATAGTCATTAATGCCACTGTGTGGAGACTGGACGGGAGGGTCCCGTCTCTGCGTACAAGTCAAGTCAACAAGACCCTTCTCGAGAACCAACGCAGACAGCATCCGGGTGAGAGGGGGGCTGTGACGAAAGGAGAGGAAGCATGATTTCTACCTTGAATAACGGGTCCATGGGGTGCCATTCACTGAAACAGAGTAAACCAGGGGCTTCTGGATCGGCCGCAGAGGGATTTCGGTTGAGAGCTCAAATACACATGTGGGTGTGCAATAGAAATCCGGAGCTCGGCAGACAGGTCTTGGTTGGTGCGGGAATGATGGTTACATACCAAAGGGCCAAAGAAGAGCTCTGGGAGGAAAGGTCATGGGAGAGGCAGAGCTGCAGGCACAGAAGAGGAGCAGCATGAGGAGGTGAGAGGGGCTGGTGGAGGGAGGGGACGCAGAGCTTCGGGACTCGGGAGACAAGGGCCAAAGGTTGGTGGAGGGGGACCGGAGGGCGACGTCTGGCTCTGTCACTACCTCCTGAGGACAGCAGCAACAGCCAGAACTTACTGAGGGTCTCCCGTGTGCCAAGCCTTGTGCCCATGGTCTCAGATACACCACCTCTACTGCCGTAACTGCGAACGGATCACGATGATGAGGATGATGGCGACGATGACCATGACAATGATGATGATGATGATAATGATGGAACCCGAAGCTCAGAAGAGTTGAGCAACTTATCTAAGGTTTCACAGCTTGCCAGTGTTGGGACCTGAACGCAGGTGTGACTAGCTCCGACGGTCAGAGTCCTAGAGACAGTGTAGTAGTACAAATACCGACGACACAACTTCTAAGCCATCTTCTCTGCTTCCCTGGCCAACTGCCTTGTTCTAGGCAAGCAACTACGGACTTCTCACCATCTTCCTGCCACAGAGCCACCCAGTGTCATCCCCACCCCACCCCCCACTCCCTTCAGGAGCCCAAGTCAATGCCCTTCTTAACTGTCAACTCAAAGCCAAACCATATCTGTTCCTCGGTTTCCCTTCAGGAACTAGAAGAGACCAAATGTTTACTTGCAGATGACCGAGTGCCTAACTCGGAAATAACAAAATAACCAATAGAAAACCTCTCTGAGCTAAAGAGGCCAGTTAAAAAATACACTAATAAACGAAACCCCTTCTTATGAAGCAGTCGTAAACAACAGAAAACACACTAAGGAAAGCTTATTAATAACCAATGAATGGAGAATAAGGGAATGAAGAAAAATGGGCAGGACTGATATCTTGGAAGTTCTGTAACTTTACTGAGGGCCATAAAGGGAAATTCAAATAGAGAGAGAGAGAGATGCCTCATATTCCTTGATGGGAAGATTTAATGCTATGTGCATGTCAACTCTCTCCAAACTCATACAAACATTAATTCGGTTACATTAAAAAATAGCAACAGGATGTTTCAGGAACCTGCCAAATTACAGTGAGGCAACTGGACTATTCCCATTTTGCAGATAAGGAACCCAAGGGTTCAGGGGAAGAAAGTGGAGTAGGCTTTAAGGAAATTAAGGTGGAAGCACAAAACGATAATTTCACGATGTTCACTGCAGTTGTGTGTGGGTGGAAACGTGTGGGCAGAGGAGGGGAACAGGAGATCACAGGGCGCCCTAAGCATTATTGCAAGGAACATGGGCCGTGGGGAATCTCTGGAAGGCTTAGTGGGGAGCAGTGGTGGAGGGACGGGCTGACGAGAACAAGTCCACGCTTTACAAAGCTCACCCTGGCTTCAGTGTGGAGAAGGCACTCAAAGGGGGCAGATCTGCAGACGAGGAGGTGAGTCAGGAAGCAGCAGGAGGTCCCAGAAGGTGACAGGCGTCCGAAGGACAGAAGGACAGAAGGACAGGGGTGCCTGGCTTCCACAGACACTGAGGACGGAGAACCCACACGAGTTGGCATCGGACGGGATATGGGGGGCTGAGCGAGAGGGAAGAGCCAGGGACGACTCCCGAGTGTCTGGCTTGAGACACGGAATGGGCGGTGGGTCTGCTCATCAAAACAGAAAACAGAGAAGGAAAAGCAGGGCTGGAGAGGATCGCGCACGAGCCCACGTCTGGACATCCGGGGGATTATTTCAAGCAATTCTGACAGCACAGTATTGCTTTTCTTCCCCCGGGATTACAGAGAATTTGTCTTTGGGGCTAGTAAGCCACTGGGGGAAAATTCCCTATTTTGGAGGTGGGGGGTGGTGGTGCATGGGGGTTGGAGGCAGAACACCTACTTTACGCATCCCAAACGTGAAGCAGGCACAGAGCTCGGAGTGATAAAGCGATAAAAGGGCCCTGGGGTGGGTCTGGCATCGTGGCTGGAAAAGGCCTCCCCAGCGAGACCCTCCTCCGGGGTCTTCGCACAATCCTGTCAGAGGCTGAGTCCAATGCCGCTTCTCAGTTTTCTCTTCTCTACCCCAAGACTCCCAGATACTCAGTTTATGCTCTTGTACATTTGACAAACTACTGGTTGGCACCTGACGCCTCTTTCTTTTCTTCCTTTCCTTCCTTTCTCCTTCCCTCTCTCCCTTCCTTCTCTTTAAGATTTTTATTTATTGAGAGAGAGAGAGAGAGAGAGAGCATGAGCAGTGGGGAAGAGGCAGAGGGAGAAGCAGACTCCCCGCTGAGCAGGGAGCCCAACTTGGGACTCGATCCAGGACCCTGAGATCATGACCTGAGCCGAAGGCAGACGCTTAACCGACTGAGCCACCCAGGCGCCCCGACCGACACCAGTTTCTAACTATAATCTCCCTCCTCTTTGATATCCGAGCGCGCTCCTTCATTCGTCATATCCCTTCAGACGTGACACTGTTTCCGAGGGTGGTAAGACAGTTGTCGAGAGGAAAGCATGTGACTGAAAATCACCCTTTTTATCAACGACACGTGAGTGTCTGCGGGGTCTGTTTTCTTAACCTATAACCATCTTCGTCATCCTGACACTTAGACTTGGCTGTTTATCACGGCACACAGAAAAAAGGTCAGCCAAAGGAAAGCTCGCTTTTTCCCTCTATTTGACACTCCTTTGGCCCACCTATTGGCCAGGAAGAGCAGAACTGAGGCGCCCTTGATCGCCTGTGGCAGAACACCCACCCAATTGAAGGAATCCAAAGGGAACCGTCCAAGCCAGAGTTACACTTGCACACTGGAATCCTTGAAATGAGAGAGCAGCTTTACGGGGATGAATTTTCTTTTTCTTGACCCAAACTACAGAGATGTGTGTATCTGTCTTCTGGCCAATGGGTCTCCCAGACGTCAGCACAGGTGGAAGAAAGGGCTCGTCTGTGGTTGGCGCAGAGACTAGACGGGGGCTCCCGGGGGCAGGGATGGGCAGAAGGGCAGTCTGGGAAATCGCACAGGTACCCTCAAGAGGAAAAACAGGGTGTCCGGAAATACAGATCCCCAAACGGACTGTGACCCAGCTGACTGGCCCCTGAAAGACTGTACCTTAAGAAGCCCATGGGGCAGCCCAGGGTAACTCCAGAATCCCGTGTGCCATCAGGGAATATTTTGTACGCTGACAAAAACTTGTAGATAGTTAGAAATGCCTTTTCGTATAGGAAGGAGTTTTCTTCCTTTCTATAAATATTTAACCTTCTGTGTTTGCAATAAAATTCTCCGAGTTTGCATTTCATGGGGTGAAAATATAAGCTCAGGATAAGTACTCGGCATGCCAAACTTCCAACGGAGAGCTTTTGCGACGCACGGAATGATGCCCTTCATTCTATAAGCTTAAACTGCATGCGTCTTTTAAAATTAAAAACGAGGGCGCCTGGGTGGCTCAGTGGGTTAAAGCCACTGCCTTCGGCTCAGGTCATGATCCCAGGGTCCTGGGATCGAGGCCCACATCGGGCTCTCTGCTCAGCAGGGAGCCTGCTTCCTCCTCTCTCCTCTCTCTCTGCCTGCCTCTCTGCCTACTTGTGATCTCTCTCTCTGTGTCAAATGAATAAATAAAATCTTTAAAAAAAAAAAAATAATAAAATAAAATAAAATAAAATTAAAAACGATTTTCTTGAGCAACTCAATGTTTCCAACAACTTCTGTCTGTAGGGATTACGCTAGAGTTCCTTTTATTTTCTGGAGGCATGTTATTAATCAAACGCAAAACGGCTATCCATTCGGCAAAGCCTGGTGGAAACAGTGACCTGAATAACATTCGAGGATTTTCTTTTGAAGCCGAAAGCCGGCAATTACTGTACTGGAAAAGACTATTTTACTATGGTGCATCTCCTCAGGAGAGGAAACGATTTTTGAGAATACTGAAGCCTTTTTTATTCTAAAGCAGGCCAGCAACACCTGTACACAATCTTTCTAGACAACAGTAAGACTTTTCTGAGGTTTCGTGTCACGACCGTTTAATTTAATAGCTCTGAGAGTTTAAACAGGACACTGATACCTCAGTTAGCTGGCAAGATTGGCGAACTGGGGATTCCAGTTAACTTAATTTTTCCATCAACTAATAGTAACCCATTTATGCAATGAAATTTCCTCAGCAGGATATAGGGGATCTGGGCATCTCTCTCCAGGTATGTACAATTGTATGTTTTGTCTCTCAGTCTGACATTTTTTTTTAGAAGAAAAAAAAAAATCAGCATTTTTGCCCCTCCATAAATCTTCAAATTAATAAACCAATAATCAAGCACATGTGAGAGGCCTCACCAAAAGAAAAAAAAAAAAAGAAAGGTTAAATTTCACATTGATAGTCTCCAGCTAAAGAAAATAAACCTAGCGAGGAAAATAAAATATATTCCTCTGAATCCATACACCGTTCATTTCACGTGCGAGGCAGTGACCTGAACCCAGGGGAGACAGAAATAAATACATGTTTTTCCGGACCTTAGAGGCTCGCGGTTTATATACGGGCGAAGTTGAGAACTTCAGAAGGTATGAGAAGTGACAGGTGTTTAAAAATTTTTTTTTCTTTAAAAGCATAAAAAGTTACTCTTGCTTTTGAGAAGTCAAGGCAAGTGAAACGTACTTTTTGAAATGATTAGTGAAAAGAAAATAAATCTAAAGTTACCCCTACATCTTTTTATTCACCAGTGGAAAATAAGGACTGACTTTTTATCTTGATTTCAGCTTGGCGGAATTAGAAAGCTTCAAAGATTCTCAGAAATGTGGGACACCTGGGTGCTCAGTCAGTTAAGCTTCCGACTCTTGATTTCGGCTCGGGTCAGGATGTCAGGGTTGTGAGACAGAGCCCAGCATCTGGGTCCATGCTCAGCAGGGGGTCTGCTTGGGATTCTCTCTCCCCCTCTGCTCTTCCCCACTGCTCGCCCACTCTTTCTGTCTCTCTCAAATAAGTAAATCTTAAAAAAAAAAAAAATTCTCAGAAATGTGACAGGTAAATGGGGAGAAGTAACCGAAGGAACTTTCTGGCATGACTTGCCTGGACCCAAAGATCCACCCCCCCCACCCGTCTTCCTCAGTCTTGCTAGTTTCTAAGTCTCTAGTTGTCTTTTAATTACCAGATGCGAAGTCTTTCCAAGTCATGGGTGGGGCTTGGTTTCTTTCCTCTGATGGTTTCCAGCAGGCAACCTTGGCTTCGGGATCTTAAGGCTTCTGGAATGCTGGGTTCCCTTCTCCCTGCTTCCCGGGCCCCGCCCCGCTGGAGATCCTGAGCCAGTGGATCTGGGATGGGGCTCAGGAATTTGTATTTTTAGAAAGACTACCACGTGATTCTTATCATTAAGGAAGTTTGAAATATGTCCCTGGATATGATCTGCCTAAGAATCATGGCGGGGGGGAGGATGGGGGAGCGGATGACGTAGGGGGGATGGCAGGGTGGTGATGGTGCTGGGAGGGAAAAGCAGATTCCCAGGCACCACGACCTGCAGTGGCAGGTTCATTAAGCCTGGGGTGGGGCTTGGCTATCTGCATTTTCAACATCTGGTTGACCGAAACATTGCCTGTGGTGCTGTTGGACACAAACAACCAGAATCAGGGGGAAGCCCCGGAAAGGTCCCAAGTACTGATACAAAGCTTGGGCATCCGGAACGTCTCGGTCCACTGGGGGGCTCCGGGCTGCTTCCTGTCACTCCTGATCTGACCTAGTTGGGCCACTTCTCCCAGGCCGGCCCCCAGCAGCGGCCAGGGTGAAGGCCGAAGCCCCGCCAAGACGCCGGTCTGGCCCCACACAAGGGCGGATCTAGGACGCAGAGGGGTAGACCGCCAGTGGGAGTCAGAATCAGCGATCGCCTGAGGGAAAAGTGGCAGAATGTCTTTCGGAATGGTAGTGGCTTGGGGCGATCGCGCCTGGAAATCACAAATAAAGCTGTCACTGCCTGCTCAGGAACGAACACACCGCTTACTACAAAGTCGGCTTGAAATAAACCTGTCTCCACCAACAGTTGCTAAGGCATTCACGCTTAGAAAAACAAATACTTTAAAGACAAACAATACCTTCACATTTTCCCTTCAAACATGACTAATTTTACTCAATACTTCTGAAAAGTTGTAATGAACTTCTGGAAACCCCATATTCCTGCATTGCACCCTTGCCAATAACTGCACGGACCTCTCTTTCCGGGAACGCCAAGGGAAATATCAGACTTGGTGGGGCTAACAACAACAACAAAAAAAAAATAGGGCGAGATCACAAATGGGATGAACAACTACACTCAAACGCTTCCTCCTTAAGTCCGACTCCGGCCGATCCACCCAAGCAGCTGAACTCGCAAAGTACCCCAGTAGTTCACCGTCTTGGTTTCCAACCTCCGCCCGCATAGCTCACATTCGCAACTTAAAGATTCCGAATGAAAACAAAGTTGCTTAATTGTTAGCACAGGCAGGCCGCTTCTCCAAAAGGGACAAGGAAAGGGACGTGGTTCAGCCCACACACAGGCACTCCTCTCTGACTTGTAAATATCGATGCAAAACACACCATTATTTTGGCTTTGGAAGACTACACTGTCTGGTTCGTCGGGGTGGGCAGTTACAAAAGAAAAAAAAAAGGAAGAAAAAAAAAATCTCATCTTGAACACGGCCAGAGCTGAAGATTCTTACGCATGAAGAGTACAAATGGTCCTCTTTCAGTCTGGAAAGAAAAAGCACCCCCGCCAAAAAAAAGGTTTGGTGGGGAAGCTTTGCAGTGATATTTCACCTCAACACATCTTTCAAGTCTGATGGCTTGTAAGCACACGGCTTTGGCTCTGGTCTTCAGCCTTCAGACAACTCTAAGCTGTCCCGAGCAGCTGCAGAGGCCGGGTCTTGAAATGAAATAAAGAAATAATTGCTTCAGGGAACAAAGGAAGAAAAAAAACCCCGCTCTCTTAGCTGAACTGCACGGCCCCCGGGGACTGTGTGTGGTATGTGTTCCTGATTAATACTGTTCAGTGTGGTGAAGAGGAATCCCTGAACAAGCCCAGAGCATCAGAAGAAGTGTGATGTGGTCAAAAGAGCGGGTTTCAGATGCATATACCTGGACTCCGATGGCGGGTCTGCCACTGATCAGCTACGTGACCTTGACAGAGGGCCTTGACCTCTAGGGTTCTTCACTCTTTAGCTGCAATATGGGAATAAGACCACCTACTACCTCGAGGGGGCGTGGGGGAGACTGGGGAGGACGATGTGTGCCTCGTGCTGACTTTGGTAAAACCCACTACCCACGGTAATATCTGCCCACCCCACCCCCCACCCCAAAGGGAGAAGAACGGGATTCATCCATAAACCAAAAGAAGAGGGAGAGGCAATATCCACTCAGACGGGTCAGTAAAATGGTGGAAGACAGTGGACAACGACAGAGCACAGGTGATAACAACGGATGGAGGTGGGAAGCTGAAGTGGGAAGTTGACCGGAATGCCAGGCCCCTGGAAAGACTCAGGGATAGGGATGTACCAGGCAGTTCAGAAGGCAGAGCTGGAAACAGGGGGCTGATTATAAATGACATGAGCCCCGGTTATACCCCAGACCCCCTTCTGTTACCTTCCAACTATTCCCTCGGGAAGGAGGTCCATTGGAGAAACCGGACCAGAGATGTTGTAAACATGGGGCAGCAGGCACAGGAGAAGGAAGAGATTAGGTGAGAGGTTGAAACAGGGAAATTAAATAAAAGTTTTCATGTGGACCAGAGAGCTGGTTTCCCGGACGGGAGCCCTTCTGGGCTCCCAGACACTGCCAGCTAAGCTTCTGTTCACCAGACAGGAGACTAGAGGTCCCTTGGCAGAAAGGGACCAACCAAAGAGAAAAAAACCTACAGATGGTAGGGGACATCTGGGGTTCCCAATAAAATGATTAGGTCCTTTGCTGTGTGATCATCCTCCGGGGAAACCTACAACCCAAGAGACCCCGCCAATACATACACAACTTTCGGGTGTCTTTTCGGTGTTTCATTCTTAAACAGTGATAGGTAGCCAAGCATCACTAGACATTTGATGGAAGAGAAAAAGAGAACACACCCCCAACCACCCCCCTTCTCCCTGCCAATCATCCCCCACCAAAACCAGAAAAAGGAATTGACAGAAAAGATGAAGCAAACAACAGAAGAAATCGTCAAAGAAATACTAATTAATATTCTCAGAGATATGAGATCAACTAAAAGATTTTGTGGCTCTGAAACCAGAACTCAGTACCATTTAAAAATCAGAAAACCCAAGTTATGAAAATAAGATGGCAGCAGTAAACCAAGGGACGATGTGAAGAAGTAGCTGAAGAAATGTCCCAGAAAGGGAAATACAAAGAAATGAAAAACAGGGAGAGAAAACCAGGAAATTAACAATTTTTTAAAAAAGATTTGTTTATTTATGTGAGAGAGAGAGCACGAGCAGGGGGACGGAGCAGACTCCCTGCTGAGTGAGGACCCTGGCGTGGGGCTTGATCCCAGGATCCTGAGATCACAACCCGAGCCGAAGGCAGATGTTTAACTGACTGAGCCACCCAGGTGCCCCAGGGATATTAACAAAATTAAACCAGGAGGCCCAATATCCAACCATGAACATAGAATGTGCCAGAAGGAAAGGAAAAGAAAAAGAAAGGAGGTACTTATCAAAGCTGTAACAGAAGAAAAAGTGGTCAGGATGAAGGCCATGAATTCCAGCCAGAAGGGTCCACCAAGTCCCCAACACCAGGACAAGGGGCTGGCATGATGCAAAGGCCTTCTGCGTGAAATCTAGAACACTCATGCTAAGGAAAAGCTCTTAAAAGCAAAGCAGGACATATAACAAGGCTCAGGAGTCAAAATGGCACTGGACTTCTCGCCAGTAACACCGGAAGCTAGAAGACAACGAAAGATGCCTCTAGCATTCTGAGCATAAACCGTCTTTAGCCAAAAATTCTATATGCAGTCAATCCCTCTGCGAGAGGCAGAAAAGGATTATTTTTAGACATGCCTTATCTCGAGAAACGTGCTTCTCAGGCAGTTCCCATCAGAGAGCTAGTGAAGGGTGTGCCCCATCACAGGAGGAGGTAAACCAAGGAAGGAGATATGAGGTACAAGGAAGGGGGCTCCGAAGGGAGAGCAAGAGGACGAAAAGTCTAAGGAAGACATTGAAGTCCCAGAGCAGCAGAGGGGTGGAAGTCCTGGAGAGCTTGAAGTTTGGGTTGCAACGGAAGGCTGGGGGCTCAGGAGGGCTGACTCCCGAAGAGAGAGCAGAATACGGACAAGATGGATTAGCTGGTGTGCATCTCACAGATCCAGAGGCATTTCTTAGCTCTGTGGCAATTTAGGGCCAGAATTACGATAAGCAAAGGGAAAGGATGACACTAAGTCTAGGAAAACCAAAATACTGTGTCAGAAAGGAAATCTAATTAGAGTAAGCTACGTGGCTCGGTGAAAGACACCGATATGGTCCAAATGAAAATGCTGAATTGTGATCTACCTAACAACTGTGATTGAACACTGTTGGAAGCAGAGAGGAGTAGGAGTGTGTGTGAGGGGGTAGGCGGCAGCCAGTGAAAGGACGAAGTCCATCTTCATGGCAGAAGTTAACAGACAACATCCCAAACTGCAGTCAGATCGAGTCCTAGGAGTACAAGCATATTCTTCAGAAGGAAGAAAGTACGATCCAGGGGAAACAGGTGGGAGGAGCTGAAAGCACTCTCTTTTGGGGACCAGGGACCAGGGGGAAGGGAGGTAGGGCAGGTCACTGTGGCTTTCTGTCCCTGGTTTGAAATGGACCCTGCACTTCTGTCTTTGTGAACTATGCCTGGACATTATTTCGACTCATCACCAGGCCAGAGTCTGTGTGAAATGCCTGGCTGGCATAGGGATCAAGGGCAGCTGTGCAACACGGCAGGGGAGGGGGAGGGGGGTCTGGTGAATGCCGCCCCCATCTGAACCATAGGGATCAAGTAGGTACTGGGTCCAAGAGAGAGAAGAGAAACACAGACCCCATTACAGCCTCCGCTTGGCTGTCCCACCAACAATCTGCCACACACAGGAAAGATTTCAACAGGCTGACCATACATCGATGATCATATGGCTTTCGAGTGCACCCAAAACTGCAGGAGAAAAACCTCAAATCCCATCATGCTATTGAACAGAGAAGGAACGTCAAGGAGCTTCTGTTCGGCGAGTCCCGGATCACTGGTGGAGAGGCATTCTTTTCAATCTAGGGGGTCTCGAACTCTCCATGGCATGAGCAAATAACGTAATCATCCTCCACATGTCCTGTATGTACGTACAGAGAAGCACACTGCTCACGGGTCCAGAGCGCACACCTTCTGAGGCTGTGCTGACTGCCCCACACCCCGCGCCCCTCCCCTTGTGCCCCCTACCCCCGCCAGGCTCATTCCTGTCTAGCGTCCTCTGCGGCGGGGGGGGGGGGGGGGGGGG
>LNAC01000150.1:1158466-1186765 GCA_002007465.1 Ailurus styani | reverse complement strand
GAACGTCCCTTGGGGGGCTCGCAGCAGCGCCGTGGAGAGCAAATTCGGGGAAGAAAGGAGGAGCCCATCAGATCTAAAAGGAGTCTCAACGCAAACAAACATCGCTCGTCAAGTGAACAGAGACAGTTTCTGGGTGTTCCACGAAATCACTGTTGAATCACCCGCTGCCATCACCATGATAAATACTCAGGACAGGGACAGTGCTAGCTCTTCCTGGAAAGCGATGTCCCTTTTCTTTTCTGTCAGGTATTGTCACTGTGTTAATAGCTGACAGTTCCTTTTGCACGTTGGTTTTCCAGGATTCTCTTCTTGGCGCTAAATTTGGTGTTCCAGCGTGGTATTAATTTAGTGCTTTCATATATTCTATTTACGCTCTCGTCTATGGGTAAACATTTTCAATTTCTTCAGCAGCATTGATGTTAAACACACACACACGCACACACACATGCATTTTATCGTCAACTACCCCATGTCGTCTTTGGAATACGGACGTTACGAATTATAAATAAAATCTCTCCCGGGGTCGAGGCGGGGCTGTCCTCGTTCCAATCTGCTCTACGAGGTTCGCAGATTCCAAGGTGGGAGCAGAAACGAGGCTCTCTGGACAGTCCAGAAGGCTTGCTGGCCGGTCTTGATGGCCCAGCACGCTGTTCCATCCTCAAGTCCTGGACGGACGGCCAAACCCCGCGAGCTTATCCATTTATTTATGCTGTTGTGTATATTTTGCTGTTGTTTCCAAGGAACGGTTCTGTTTGAAATTCTCCAGCCTTGCCTTAGTTGAACTAAGGGGAAGCGGGATTGTTTTTCCTCAGACGCATGTGTGCTCCCGAGGGCTGGAAGCTGCCAGCGAACCAGACCAGAACTGGGACTCGGAAACGAGCAGCAAATTCGCACGCTCAAAGGGACACATCAGACAAGGCGGCCCCGAACGTGAATCTTGGAAGGGTAAGGGCAGAGGCGTGCTGAGGGAGCCCGAGCACAGTCTCAGCCGTGGTGCCCGGCCGTGGGGCTTCAGTGTGGACCGGCTTTGAGACCCACCCCCGCAAGCTTCGGTATGTCCCCACCAAGTGGTGGCAGAGAGAGTAACAGGCGCGCAGGGCCAAGGGGGCTCCTGGTTCCCGGCCTGGAGACGGAATGCTCCTCCAAGCCGTGGCTCGGAATAAAAATAGAATCTGTTTATTAAACTTGTCTCTTTCATAACACAACACAGGCTGGGGAAGAGAACCACTCAGCAGACACAATGAAGGGAAAGCATCGGGAGTTTCTCTGGCTACCTGTGAAAGCCCATCCTCCACCAGCTTGCTCGGCTCTGAGCCCAGGCCCGACAGCAGACAGCGGCCCTGGGTCCGGAAAAGGCAGTTTCCTCTTGGGCCAGCAAGGCTTCCCATCACTGGTTCTTTTTCACTGTTTGCCCCTCCGCTCCTGTGCTCCAGGTGCTCAGGTAACCCTGAGCATTCAGAGGTCGTACCTCCCTCCTCTGCCCTGTCCTCAAGCACGTGGCTCTCCGGAGAGGATTTTCAACACAGAGGACAGGAATCTGCCAGGAAATGGGACAGAGCACGAAGCCTTCGTAGCGTTCATGACGGGTACTGGTTGGCTGGGCAAACTTAAATTCAATGCAGCAACAGTCTGGAATTGGGTCGAACCGCTAAGTAACAGCCACGTTCCTCCGTGTCTACAGATGGATGAGGAAACGGAACCTATGAAGCGCTCACTGGGGGCCAAGCGTTGTTCTTGCGTCTTAACTCATGTCATCCGCACAAATCTTAACACCAGAGGGCTTTCTCTCTCTCTCCTGCTCCTTGCGCTGTGCCATCCCCTGTCCCTAGGAGCTCTCTGCTGGCCGCGGGGTCAAGTTAGCGAGGCTCCGTGGCCAACAGCACAACTGTTAAGGGCCAGATGACCCACACCCCCAGTTTCCGGCAAAAGAAAAACAAAGGGGTGTTCCAGGTCACACAGCTGGTAAGTAAGGGAGGGGGTTCGGATCTGGAGTCGGGCTGTGCGGCTGTCCCCGGGGCCACCTACCTCCCACCCCCCACCCTTCAAGAAAGTCGTTCGCTCCTCCCTCGTCAGGCCAGGAAGGCTTCAGAGAAGGGCTGGAATTTAGAGACTAGTATTGAAAATGACCGCATCATCACCCGAGCGCTCGAGAAGGGTGGGTGTGAGTGGTAAGGCGGCTTCAGAGAATTCTCGAAGACCCAGTGAAGGTCCTTTTGGGTTATCTGACTACGGTGACACAGGGGATGGGAGAGGGCCCAATGACCCCCAAAAACATGGTTGTAAAAGTACAAGACTCTAGTTATTTTTGGACCGAATACTGCACGCTGTCTTGCGAAGAGCCTTTACGGACCCGATCCATTTTGTGCTCCACACTCGCCTGTGACAGGAGAAGTGGGAGAAGTCACATCATTTCACTGTGTGAACAACTATGTTGGGCCCTGAATGCTCCAGGGAGCCAGGCACAGAAGGGAGTCCCTGGAAGGGGAGAGTTCCTGGGGTAGGGGCGGAGGCAGCTGCTGCTTCCCGCCATGGCCAGCTCCGGGTGACGGGGGAACGAACAGCTGAAGCCCGGTGTTCTGTAAGTCGGAGCTGTGTCAGCCTTATGCTCTTCAGAACAGACATCAAGGAGCAGACTGGAAAGACTGAATCACGACACTAAGCCTTCTGGGCCCGGGCAGGGTGCACGGGAAAGGACTTTTAAAACAAGCACAAACAGAGGCATCGTGGGGTGCCTTTATGAGGAGGCATCAGGGGGAACTGGGGGGGCAGGGAATCCCGGGTGTCGGTGTGCATTATGGACTGACTTATGTCCCCCCCCGGAATTTGTACATTGAAGCCCTCACCCCCATAGGACTGATTAAGGAGGTAATGAAGATTATATTAGGTTGGTTATAAGGGTGGGGGTCCTCATCCGACAGGTCTGGCGTCCTTATAAAGAGAGGAAGAGACAGTGGAGGGCTCTCCCTCTCCCTCTCCCTCCTCCCTCTCCACCTCCTCCTCCCAACTCCTCATGGCACACCTGGCAGAAAGCCACGGGAGGACAAAGCGCGGAGGAGGTCTCACCAGAAACCAATGCTGCCAACACCTTGATCTTGAACTTCCCAGCCTCCAGAACGTGAAAAACGTGAGAACGTGAGAAAACACGTTTCCGCTATCTCAGTCACCTGACCCGTGGTATTTTGTTCAGGAAGCCCCAGGAGACTGACACAGTGAGCCATAGCCTTGGCCAGCACTCGCTCACCTCTTGACACTCCAAGGTACCTCCTCCGTCAGGCCTTTCTCACCTACCCTGGCCACTTACTTCCTCCTGGATGCTCCCACTCCACACCGAGACATTCTGTCTGGGAACCCATAGTAAGTCCGTCTGCCCCTACTAGATGCCTAGCCTCTCGAAAGAAGACAACATCTTATTCCACTTTATATTCCTAGGCTGGGCATGTAGCAAGCATCTCGTAACTTCAGGGAATAAAGAAATGAATGAGTCTAGGACATTGTCTTAAAAAAGTGCGTTTTAGCGTAAATGTTACGACAAGACTTATTCACTCATTGACTCAACAATCAAGAAGTAAACAGTTTGGGTGGGGGGAACAAAGAAGTCAGTCATCAAGAGTGAACACGAACACAGCAAGGACAGTTCTAGATGATGAAAACAGGACAAGATGAAGGACTGGCAGCGTAAGAAGCTACAAATACCGCTCACCTGTACGAACAACACACCATGTGGCACGATGATCGTGTATAACTAAACAGGGAGGGTTAGCAGCACAGAGGAGAAGCTAAGTGGGCTCCAAAGGGGGACAAATGTGGTGGCTGAATCTTGCCTCTGCTGCCAATTAGGGGACTCAGAGGAAGACACCTGACCTCTCTGGGCTTCACCTACCTCCTCCTTTTTTTTTTTTTTAAACATAAATTTTGCCAAAGTATAACACACACACAGTGAAGGACCCAAGTTCCTCAGGAAAGAGCTCGATGAATTCTCGAGTTAACAGAGGTAACAAATGTACCTGTTGGGGAGGGCGGATGTGAAGGTCAGACGGTGTAACGCGTAGGGCGCCATCAGCCTGGTGCCCAGCGCACAGGGAGCTTGTTACCTCTCCGACAATGACCTGCGCTGCATGTGACTGCGGTTCCAAACTTGATTCACACATGGTCGAACCCTGCATCATTTTTTATACAGCCTGGTGCTATTCCCCGGACTCAAGAAAAAGAAACGGTGAATCCCAATCCCCATACACCTGTGAATCCGGCAACTCACCATCAGGGCCAAGCCTGAGGGTCCCCCTTTTGCACCCTTCCCGCCATGCTGGTTTAATGGAGGGACTCCTCATCTACTTAAAATGCCAACTCAGCTCAGAGTTATAAAAAGAACTAACGGAGGCAACAGAACAGATCTGGAAGTTTCTTTGGTCGGCACATGAGAGAGAGAGAGAGAGAGAGAACCTCTCGATTTCAGGATGCGTGACTTCTCAAACAAGCTGAGTAAGAGCTCTGGGGCCAAGCAACACTTGTTAGGGACACAATCAAAAGATGGGGGACCCCAGTGTGTTTTAAGCACCATGCCTATAAAGCAAGCAACCTCTGTGTACCAAACAAGGCCAGACCGAATGGTCACCTCCCTGGGGATGGCCTGATGAATAGAAAGAAGCCCTCTCTGCTCCCAAAGGTCTTCCCTACCAGGATTTCGGGTTCAGGGTGCCCGAAATTCTACCGCAGGGGGATTCTGTTTATGAATCTGTCATTCTCTTAGTCTGTTCGCATCTGAAATGGCAAGATGGCTGGCTGGAAATACACCTTCTGTCCCCCGTACGTGAGCGTGAATGAACTTGGGATCCCTGTGCTCTAGAGCAGAAGAGGGCGGACACTGGAGACACGCAAGACCAGAAGAACAATGCATGTGAGTATGTGCAGGAGTGTGTGAGCTGGCGGAGCGGGCGCTGCGAGAGGGTGCGGAACGTCCTGACCCCTGCACCTTGGCCCCTGGGCTGGCCCCCCAGGACCCACAGGCACAGGACAGAATCTGGCAACCAAAAGGCCGATGGAGGGATAGTCCAGGATTTTCTGAGTGGCTTTCCAGCCTCCTCCTTACCCTGTCCCGTTCCTGCCTCGTCTCTTGCCTCTCCCACTAACACTCGGTAAGCCGACCTATGTCTGTCGTTCAACTTTAAAAACCAACACCCCCCCGCCCCCCGCACCGACCTGAGTGGCACCCATCCTTGCAAACGTTTCTCTGCAAGTCCTCAGAAGATCCAGGTTCTCCCAAGTAGCAAGGGCAGATGTGGCTGGAGGGGAATTTATAGTCTGTGACCAATTAGCCAGATGGGCTAACCTTCCCACCTGGTTTTTCTCTTGTCGGCATTTTGTGAGCTCTCTCACTTTTGTTGGCTCCCTGTTCAAGGAAGGTCATTTCCCTCTGGCCCTGGGTGTTCACAGCCTGAGGGCCGTTTGGGTTCACGTTCGCTCTTGGACTTCAGATGGCACTGGCGACCAGGATACATGCATCTTGGCACAGGCAGCCTGACCTTTGCTTCTAGATGCGTATCTCAACATTATTTCCACACTTCTGTGAGCTCCAGCTCTGCAGCTGGGGCAAATGTGCTTACGTGATTAATTCCAAACATATGCCGCCCAGAACGCTGGGTCTTACCATACATATCTGCATATTGTTTCCAAGGCAAACTGAGGAACGGATTTTGAGCTGTAAAAACCCATGATCTGTAAGGAGGAGGGGTCGGCCTGTTTCTGTCTTCGTTCTCACACTGTTTAACTTGATCAGGCTACTCCTGGCCTCCAGTCAGGGGAGCCGGGCTACTTCTCTTTCTAAAGGTCATCCTTTCAAGTTCTTTGTCACTGTGAATGCCGTGTAAACTCCTTGACTTTCAGGCTGGGTTTGCCTTAATCAACCAACTTTCCCGACACTTGGGAGATGGAGAGGGCTGTATGTGGTTATCTAGCTGAGATCTTGGAACCCAAACTAGGTATGAACATAAATCACAGAAGACAAACATTTATCTCGCCTTTTTTTCCCCCCAGGGTTGAAAATTCCTCCGTCATTTCCAAAGCCAAAGAAATTGGACATGACACATACCGACAAAGGCACTACCATGCATTACACATTTGCTTTCCTCTTCAGGCACGGGTTTACTTTCCCAAGAAGAGTGCCATTTAAAAACACAAAACAAAATCACAAATGTCGCTTTTCCTGACCTGCATTTACTTCCTATGAAACCACTTTTTTTAAACTGACATTTCCTCTCTGTCCTTTTTTTAGATTTTATTTATTTTCGAGAAAGAGAGGGAGCAAGCGAGCACGAGTGGGGTGGGGGGAGAAGCAGACTCCCCACCCAGCAGGGAACCTGATGCAGGGCTCTATCCCAGGACGCTGGGATCACAACCTGAGCTGAAGGCAGACGCTTAACACCCAGGCGTCCCTCCTCTCCATCGCTTTATTCCTCCACTGGTGAGGTGGTGGTCAGCATGTGCTCTCTCCTAAGCCATCTCTGGCATCTTTGAAAATTCTGTACAACTCCAGGCTCTTACTATCACTACACAGAGATCCTGACGCTTAAAACCCATGTCATCCACACCTCCCCCAGTGATGTGCAGTAACGACAGATCTTCACCAACCAACCCCCACTTTTTTTGGTATTCTTGTACTTTCTGATCAGATCCTTTGTACCTTCTTCCAGCTCTTTTCATACTGGCAAACCGATTCCCTGAATCATATGGAATGACAACAAACTCACAATGTCTAATGCCCGTCTTTGGTTGGAAACGCAGAGTATAGTGACAGGTGGGAAAGGAGTATGCCTTCTATGTCTAAAGAAACCCCATGGCACCTAGTGGAGAGCCAGCATTCGAAATAACTTGAGTGGCGTTAGAGTACCAGATGTTAGATCTCTGAATACCTAACTCCTAGTTCCCTAGCTTATATAAAAATTGTCCCGAGGGAAAAGCCTTAAAAATTAGGTGTCAACATTGGATCATATTTTAAGCCTAGAACAGATGATAAAATAATACCGAGATGAAAAATGCACAAATTACACTGGCTCCCCGACACTGGGCAGAATTTTTCTGGCTAATCTCACTACGTATGTCTGCTATTGCCGATGAACTTTAGAAGCGTGATGTCAAGGACCCGCAAATTCCCTCTGGAATTATGAGCCAGACTGTGAAATTTATAAACTAACTTGGGGGGAAATCTACATCTCTACATTTTAAAGCCAGCCTATCTAGGAAGATGGCACATCCTTACGTGTATTCAAATCTTCTGTCTGTAGCTAGGATTTTCCCTACTTACTACCACCCCAAGCACCCTGCATACCCTCCTGATAAAACTGCTTGACCAGAGGCTAAGCCAAACGCAGGCACTCATGTTTCATAGATGGATGCAAGACCCCAGCCAGGACCCAAAAGTCTTTCCCACGGCTCTCCTGATTGTTGTTAAGGAAGGAACCCTTCCACGGAGTAAGAGGGACTTGAATGTGGGGCTGCCTGACGCTGTGCTCTCCACCATGAGAAGAAAGCCAGTCTGTGGCAGGAAAGCGGGAGGCCGGTGCAGAGATGATAGACGAGGAAGGGTGCACAGCCCCACCACTAACCCCATGGTGCCTCTGTGTGCATCAGAAACAATTACTTCTTGCATGTCCTAAAACCACTGCCCTAAGTATATAAATCTGTGATGACTGTGACCCTGACTGGCAAGCCTGTGGGTTTGGAGTTGTGTGTACTCCCAACAACTGCGCCCTATGGTCCTAACACAAACAGTCCTGCGGGCTCTGAGAATCCTGTTCTGCTCCATAAGGCTTCAGTTCCTCTAGTTGTGACCTGCAATTCTTCTGGGTGTGACCTCCCCCCAGTTCCAGCTCCAGGGAGCGCCCCTCCTTTGCTTTTGCTTCAGCTACAGTTGGGTCTTGAACCTGTAGATTTTTAGTTTTCTTCGAGGTCTTCTACTTCTTGTTGAGTTTTTGTAGCTATTGATTTGTGTTTTGGTTTGGGGTTTTTGTTTTAAGTAGGCTCCACATGTGGGGCTTGAACTCACAACCCCAAGATCAAGACCTGAGCCGAGATCAAGAGTTGGATGCCCCACCGACTGAGCCACCCAGATGTCCCTGGAGCTACTGCCAATGTGCCCTCTCTGTTCTCTGTGACATTTCCTAACTGGTCATGGGTATTTGTGAGAACCACTTTTTGTATATTTGTCTTATAATTGGCAAAGGACGTGGCTTTCTTTTTGGTTTTTAGTGGATTCTCCTGAATATGCCAGGTAGATTCTTACAAATGTTTATAAACATGCTAAGTTAGATTCTGCCTTATTAATTTACTTATTTGCACACTGTAGAGATTAAGGATGGGCATCAGCAGTGAAAAGGGACATCCTTATTCTGTCCCCGATCTGATCATGTAAATTTTTACCATCAAGCAAGATGGTAGCATTTAGTCTGCAATAGCGGGTATGATATTAATAACTGGGTATGATAATGAAGTACTCTTTAATTCCTAGCTTGAAGAGCTGCTTTTTAAAAAATTTTTATTTTTTTAATTTGCTTTTCCCTAGTGCATGTTGTATACTGTTTTCCAATAATTCCCCAATGTTGAGCAATTTGTACATGGTTTTTTCCCATTTATATATATTATTTGGTTAGATGTCTACTTGTCTTGCCCTATTTATTTTAATTTGGGAAGTCTGGTTTCTTACTGTGGCGTTCTACTAGTTCTTTGAATACTTTTCCTGCAAATCTTTCTTCAGATAAGTGTTTTGAAGACATAGTCTCCTAGCCAGTGGCTTGCCTTTCCATTCTTTGGATGCAGTCTTTCACAGAGCGGACAGTGTCAATGTATTAAAGTTCACATTATCATTTTTTTTCAGGGATCATGCTTTCTGTGTCGTGTAGGAAAATTAATCACCAAACTTTAACCCATGTGGATTTTCTCCTAAGTTCCCCGCTATTATATTTACAGTTTTGCATTTTATATTTAAGGCAATGAATACTTTTGAGTGAATTTATGCCTAAGGTGTGAAGTTTGTGTAAAAAATTCCTGTGGTTGTCCATTTGTACCCTCACTTGCTGACGATGACTAAAGACTAAAAACTAAACAAACTATCTTTCCTGCATGGATGTGCTTTTATTCCTTTGACCCAGGTCAAGTTGACTGTATCTGTGTAGGTCTGTTCACGGACTCTCTGTTCCGTTCCATTTATCTATGTGTCCATTCGTTTCAAAACATCATGCTCTCTTAATTATCGTGGCTTTATAATAAATCCTGAAATGGGCAAGTGTGAGTTCATTGACTTGTCCTTCATCAGTAACTGCCGACGCGACTCAGTGTTTAACACAAGTTTGTCGCTATTTACAAAACAGCTTGCCGAGATTTCTATGGGGATCGCACTGGATCTTCAGATCAATTTAAGAACTTAATAATATTGTGCCTTTTGGTCATGAACAAGAAATATATCTCAGGTGAATTATTTTTCTTTCACGGCTTTCAAGAGTGTTTCTTAATTTTTACACTTTATTCAATTTATTTAAACTTAAAAATTTAAAAAAGAAAAAAAACAAAAACAGTTCAACCCATCTCTCCTAGCCCCCAGCTCTTGCAACCATCAATCTGTTCTCTGGATCAATGAGCTTGTTTTGTTTTGTTTTGTTTTGTTTAAGAATCCACACAAGAGAAAGCATATGGTATTTGTCTTTCTCTGGCTGACTTATTTTACTTAGCATAACACCCTCCAGGTCCAACCATGTTGCCACGAATGGCAAGGTTTCATTATTTTTTGTAGTGGATATTATTCCAATTGCGCACACGTGTGCGTGTGTGTGGCACACTCGCCCCCACGCTCTCTACATTATACGTATTATACATTCATCTCTTGAGACACGTTGTTTCCATGTCTGGGCTATTGTAAATAATGCTGCAATGAACATGGGGGTGCACACACTCTCTTGAATTAGCGTTTTCATTGTATTCAAATAAATACCCAGAAGTAGAACTGTTGGATCCTATGGCAGTTCATTTTCTAATTTTTTGAGGAACCTCCACACTATTTTCAATAGTGGCTGCAATAATTTACATTCCTACCAACAGAGCACTAGGGTTCCCTTTCTCCAAGTCCTCACCAACACTTGTCTCTTGTCTTTTTGATATCAGCCCATCTAATAAGTGTGAGGTGGTATCTCATTGGGGTTTTCACCTGCATTTCCCTGACGATGAGGGACACTGAGCTTCTTCTCATATACCTGTTGGCCACCTGGATGTCTTCTTTGGAAAAATGTCTATTCAGATCTTCTGCCCATTTTTAATTGAATTGTTTGGTTTTTTTGCTATTGAGTTGAGTCCTTCATATATTTTGCATATCAGCCCTTTATCAGATACATGGTTTGCAATTATTTTTCCCCATTCCGTAGTCTGCCTTTTCATTTTATTGATGGTTTCTTTTGCTGTGTGCTTTTTTTTTTTTAATTTCAAACGGAGGACACTGACTTTTTTTTTTTAATTTTATTTTTATTATTTGCCCAAGGGGTACAGGTCTGTGAATCATCAGGCTTACATCTTTCACAGCACTCACCAAAGCACAAACCCTCCCCAATGTCCATAACCCATCCACCCTATCCCTACCCTCCCACCCCCCAGTAACCCTCAGTTTGTTTTATGAGATTAGAAGTCTCTTATGGTTTGTCTCCTTCCCCATCCCATCTTGTTTCATTATTTTTCCCTCCCTACCCCCCACAACCCCCCACCCTGCCCCTCAAGTTCCTCATATCAGAGAGATCATATGATAATTGTCTTTCTCTGATTGACTTATTTCGCTCAGCATAATACCCTCCAGTTCCATCCATGTCGTTGCGAATGGCAAGATTTCGTTTCTTTTGATAGCTGCATAATATTCCATTGTATATATATACCACATCTTCTTTATCCATTCATCTGTTGATGGACATCTAGGTTCTTTCCATAGTTTGGCTATTGTGGACATTGCTGCTATAAACATTCGGGTGCACGTGCCCCTGAGGAACACTACCTTTGTGTCTTTAGGATAAATACCCAGTAGTGCGATTGCTGGGTCGTAGGGTAGCTCCATTTTCAACTTTTTGAGGAATCTCCATACTGTTTTCCAGAGTGGCTGCACCAGTTTGCATTCCCACCAACAGTGTAGGAGGGTTCCCCTTTCTCTGCAACCTCGCCAACATCTGTCATTTCCTGACTTGTTGATTTTAGCCATTCTGACTGGTGTAAGGTGGTATGTCGCTGTGGTTTTAATTTGTATTTCTCTGATGCCGAGTGATGTTGAGCACTTTCTCATGAGGACACTGACTTTTATTAAATGCCGTTTTAGTTTTGACATTCAGCATATATATCATCTTTGTTGGGTTCTGACATCAGAGTCATTCCAACTTCACACAGTGAAACGAGAAGGCTTCCTTCTTTTTTTCCGAATCCTGCAACAGTTTCTATAACATGGGAAATCTTTTTCCTGGGAAGTTTAAAAGATTTTGCCTATAAAACTGCCCATCACCAGAGCATCTGGGGAAGTGAAGTGCTTTGGATTGTCTCTTTTTTGCTGTTGGACTGAGCACACATTTATCTATTTAATTAGCCTTTCTGGATGGACAGCTTTGATATTTACAAATAAGTCTACTGTGTATATGTTCCCACATGCACGGAATGGTCACCCTCCTCTAAAAGCTTTCAGTTAGAACTTTCTGGCTGACAGTTACGACATTTACATCCTCTGTGTTGTGACAGCTCATCTGAATTACTATAATAGTATCTCTAATCAAGAAGACTTGGTAAATGCTGGACGCCGCCTATGTCCACCCAAGTCTCTGGTACACCCGCCCCGCGGTGCGGCAGGCAGAGCTGCATTTTGGGGGGCTCGTGACATTTCGTCACATGCTTGATTTCACAGGCCTGCTTCTTAAGGAATTCACTCACACCCACCCAACGTAATCCTGAAAATTAGGTGGTAGGAGATTACTTAACAGTTTTCTATTAAAATAACTATAATAATATAATTAAATATATTTAGGGATAACACACATGTAGTAAGGAGATAAATGCTCACACATAATTTGTTAACTTTTGGCAAGCTACTACAGGAAGGAAGATGAGCTCATGCGAGAGTTGGCCAGCTTATGAGCGGAGATGGAAGGAAAAGGTTGAGAAGACTGGGTGGCAAGGCCAAGTACGAAGGCCATACCCTGGAGGAGCAGGAGGTGAGACTGGGTGTTCAGAGCCTTTCCCAATGGGCTCCCGTGAGGCCAGAAAAAGAGGTTCAGCCTCACAGCTGGGATCGGGTTTACTGTCATCCCTCCTAAACCTACCTTTTCAGGGAACCCCAAAGTAGTGGCTTTTGAAATGGGGAGAGAGGAGGAGTCTGGCTGGAAGTCAGAAAATTGGCCAGAACTATGTACAGAGACGGAACCGGAATGTGGTTCCCGGCACATGGGCTGGAAGTCCTACCCGTTCTTAAAGAAACCATGATCCTGGGGAAGAGATGGCCGGGGGAGACACAAATCACTTGTGTTTTAGTTCTGAGGTCACTAGAGCCACGGGGGGCCCCTCAGGATCTATCGGGAGCACCTGTCATCACCCAGAAATCCTGGCCTTTGTGTTGGGGGCAGTGACTGGATGGGGCTTGGGCTGGCGCCCTCGGGGACCGGGTGTGTTCTCTGTGCGTACGGGGGTGGCCAGGCTGCAGGGGCGATGGCGAGAGGAGCCCGCCAGCATTCACTTTCCCTTTCTTAACGCTAAGCGAGTCCATTTCCCAGCTAGGTGGGCACGCTGCTGTGTGGTCACTCACGGAAAGCGAGCCCAAGGGATGCGTCCCACCTCCAGCTCTGCAAATACCGCCAATGTGTGTTAGTGCCCTTCTCCTTCCTGTAGTGTGGTGTGCCCGTGCCCTGACCGTGACCGTGGGGATACGGATCGGTACAGCACAGGGGAGAGAGACAAGACGGACAGAGAGTGGGCCAAGGATGGCCCCAGGACCAGGCAAACACCGGAAGGGACAGAATTCAGATCAGTGACTGTCAGGGACTGGGTGTGCTGGGGGGGACAGGAGAGGAAGGAAAGGGACTGACCACTAAGCAGTAGGAGGGGACTACTGCGGTGATGGGAATATTTAACGCTTTGGTTATGATGGTGGTTACACAATATATGTTAGTCAAAACTCACAGAACTAGTCGCATAAAAAGTCATATTTTACTGTACGTAAATTAAACATTAAAAAAAAATGACCCTGCGAAGAAGAGACCTCCCTTTGTAGCCTCAACTGCTCACTTAGGGGCTGTTTTATGAAACAGAAATACGGTTCTGTGTTGTACCTTGTACTATCTTGTACTGATAGCTGTTACGGTAGTTTATTCTTTACCTGATGTGTGTGCGGGTGGCTATTAAATACACAGAAAATGTTAATACTGGGAAAGAGTAGAACGAGGGTCACTTCGTTGTCCAAGTTTTGTTCGTCCATACGCTGTTCAGTGAACACATACTCATTTTTTCAAAACTGTCCAAGTTTTGTTCGTCTATACACTGTTCGGTGAACACATATTCATTTTTTCAAAACTGTCCAAGTTTTGTTCGTCTATACGCTGTTCGGTGAACACATATTCATTTTTTCAAAACCGTACTAACTTCACATGTAAAAAGATATTTTAAGGAACGTCACCTAACTTATTTCCAGCCGGGAAGTTCAAACACATTGCCGGGACTTAAAAACTGATGTTGCCAATTAGTATATGATCATGGTTGCATCCATAATCAGTACAGCTAAGGACGGAATTATTGAACCAATGGTGTTGGAACAACCAAGTAGCCATCTGGAAAGAGAAAAAGTTGTCTCTCTACCTCAAACCGGGATAAACTCCTAAATGGATCCAAAATTTAAATGTGACAAACAAAACCGCTAAAGTTCTAGAAAAAAAAAAATCCCCAGAAAAATTCCTTTATGTCTTTGGAGTAGAGGCAAACTTGACATGACTTAAAAATCTGCGTGTCATAAAGGAAAAGTCTGATTGTTACAATTACATAAAAATCAGAGACTTCTGGAGGCAAAAAGTTATCCTAAGCAAAGTTGGACAAACTCGGAAAAAAAAATATCTGAAACTCACTATTGCAAGAGATTCTTCTCCTGAATGTATAAAGGGCTCCTTAAAATTGATAAGAAAAAGACCAGCAATAGAAAAATACGCCAAGGTCAATAGCATGTTAAGAACAAAAACGGAGGGCGCCTGGGTGGCTCAGTGGGTTAAAGCCTCTGCTTTCGGCTCAGGTCATGATCTCAGGGTCCTGGGATCGAGGCCCGCATCAGGCTTCCTGCTTGGCGGGGAGCCTGCTTCTTCCTCTCTCTGTCTGCCTCTGTGCCTACTTGTAATCTCTCTTGTCAAATAAATAAATAAAATCTTAAAAAAAAAAAAAAAGAACAAAAACGGAATACAAATGGTGGCTGGGCTCTATCCAAAGGTATTTTGTCTCACTTGCAAGAAAAATACAAAATAAAGCTGTTAGGTTGAACCATACGGAAGTGCTGATGGCCTACCATTTCTGGCCTACATAAAATACCATTTCATGTGCTTTCACCTAATACTACAAAATGATAGTTTTTCACTATCAGATGGGCAAACTTTCAAAAGCTGAGTGACTCACTCTTCCAGCAAGGCTGCGGAGAAACGTTCTCCTACAGTACTGCTTGGAGGCACCAAACCCTGCTGTCCCTCCAGAGGGCAATTTGGGAAAATCAATCAACATGTCCACCCTGGGAATTTCTCCCACAGATATATCTGTATGTGTATGCAAAATACTGGACTAGGTGCAGAAGAGTATATGTGCATGGAATACACTATCTTTCATATGGGCAGATGGGGATGTGAGGTATAGACACAGGGACGTGATAAGGAGACACACACACACACACACACACACACACACACACACACACTCACACACCTATATCTAGGAGGAGACATGAGATGCAGATCATAGTAGTTACCTATATGGGGAAGGGGGAGAGAGGGGCCAGATTTCTCAAGGTATACACGGTTGGCTGTACTGGCCGTTAAAATACATATTCAAAATAAAAAGTAAGTAGAAAAGGTAAGGAGTAAAATCGCAGGTGTTTACAGACCCTTTGTCACAGTCCTAACTAGTCGATGTTGCTCTATTACACTCTGGTCTGCAGGGCAGGGGGCTGATTTCCACATCCTGCATCATGGCCGTTCCCACGCCTTTGGGCTTTACGTTGGGTTTGGCCGATGGAGGCACTGGCTGCAGGTCAGAGGTCAGGAGAGGGAGAGGCTGGTGGATTTCTTCTCTGGTTCTCTCCTTGCTCTAGCACGACCCTCCAGCAGCCACCCTTCTGGTCTAGCTGTCCCCTTCTAGGGCTGGAGCTCTTAATAAAGGTGTCCCCCCGCCCCCCGTGCTCCTTCGCACTGGGGTGGTAGGGAGGTGTGGGGAATAGTGTCCTAGGACTGCTGGTCCCCGGTTACTGATCTGTCTTCTGGCTTCTTCCATCCCCGCCTACAGCTCTGTAAACTACCCAGCTCAGTCTGCCATCCACTGAAGGCTGGAAACCTGGCCCATCTATTCAGTCACCCGCTTCTCGGAAACACCGCTCAAAATTCATTCATTTCTCATCTTTGTAGCCCGGGGCCAGTATATTCATGGAATATTATACAAACACACACACACACGCAACTTCTGTTGCTATGTTTCTCTATACTACATACTTCGTGATTATTTTCTTCCTCTTTCTCTCTTGCTTTTAACAAGCCTCAAAATTCTTTCTGTGTCGCCATCAGTTAACCCACGATCTCACCCCAATGTCCTTTGCCAGAAATACTTTAAACGATTGTACTCTCATCCATCCGTTTGGCACATACTTCCTGAGAAATGAGTTCCTGAGATTCTAACGGTGTGTAAAAAACAGAGAAGATCCTTACATACTCATGGGAGGTCCAGTTTTTGTGGGGAGAGAGAGAGGGAGGGGGAAATAATCTGACCGGACCAAAAAAATGCGGAATCGAAACTGTGAAAACGCTGTGAAATAACGTGGTGAGAGAGCCCGAGGCTCCCTGGGACGGGATCAGAAAGGGCTTCCTGGAGAAAGTCATGTTTGAGCTGTAATCGATCAATCGACTGATTGATTGGAAGGACAGGAGGGGCCTGGCCAAGCAGGCAGGGTAAATGCAGAGAGGAAAGCAGGTGCTTCTGCTTCTCCCTTCACACACAGCCTTCTTCCCAGCAGGAACTTGCTCCCCTCCCTGTGAACTTTCTGAGTTTTGCCTGGTGGCTACAGTTATGTGGGGAAGAGGGCATCTCTGTTCTGCCTCAAGTGGGATCCACTCCCAGCACGTTCCCATGCCTTCAAGTCTAGGTAAAAATCTCATGCAGCCCTCTCTGGGCACAGTGCAGAACATTCTAGTTTCCTCCCCGCAAAATGGATGGTATTCCAGGGACCTTTTTCCACAGTAGGAAAACCCATTCTGAACTTGTTAGTTTGATGCATTATCATATTAATGAAACTCCAGGATAAATGTGATGTGTGCCAAAAAAAAAAAAACAAAACAACCAAAACCACATTCAGGAAATTTTAGGAAGCGTATCTTGCTTTTCCTAAAGTAATGTTTCGAGTTGTTGGCTTGCAGGGAGCAGCTTATTCTTTAATGCTGACTTAACTTTAAAAAAAAGGGGAGGGGCTGGGGGGGGCAAATTAGTATGAGCCATTGGCAGAAACAAAAACAAAAACCTTCCCCGAACTCCTCCAAGGAGCCAACGTCCAGAGCTAGCTGCAAAGAGGCCAGTCCTATCTCTGGGGGGACGTTTTTCTCACCCATTTATAGTGCAAGGGAAAATATCTTCCAGGAAGCCAACATTTGTAAGATTTCAGCTTTTCAAATGCGTGGTACTTGTGATAAAGGGTGTTTTCAAGCCTCTTCTTCACCGTAACCTGCCAGCCAACATGGGAACCCATTAGCTCAGGCTGCTACAATTAACTCAGGGCTGCTTCTTGAAAGGCTCACACAATTCCCAGCTACTTATCATGCAAACAACCTGGGGGACTCATTTTCCTTGCAATGCAGTAGGAGGGGTAAATTACGGAGATAAGTAGATTATTGGGAAAAAGTCACACTCAGAGGCCTTACACGATGATTAAACCCTGGGAAATTCATCCCCCGAAATCCTTGGCCCCTGAGAGTACACATTCATTACTGGCTCCTGGATAATCGACAATGAAGAACCTTCTTTGGAAGCAATAAATACTCCCATTCCGCTGAGTTTCCCTCTAACTTTTCAAACAGTGAGTTCTTTAGTTTTATTCGTGAGATTCGCCACAGACGAAGGGAATTAAAGGAAAGGGGGGAAGTTATCAGACTTGTAAGATTTTTTTTTTTAAGATTGATTGATTTATTTATTTTAGAGGGGGAGAGAGAGAGAAAGAAAGAGCAGGGGGAGAAAAAGAGGGCAGGAGAGAGAGCAATCCAAGCAGACTCTGAGCTGAGCATGAAGGCCCACATGGGTGCTCGATCTCACGACCCTGAGATCATGACCTGAGCTGAAATCGAGAGTCCAACGCTCAACCGACGGAGCCACCCAGGTGCCCCCGACTTCTAAGACATTTAACAATTTCTAAGATAGAAGCACAAATACTAAAGCCAATAAAACGTTTACTCTGGGAAAATGTGGTCTTACTGACCTCTCTATATTAACTTCGTAAACTCTGCATAGGTAGAAACCATTTCAAATTCGATTAACAGCCATGGTCAAGGCCACCATCACACTCCATCTTCTCTGTAATAAGTACTTCCTTATAGCATGCAATAATCAATAGTCAAATTGGCAATTATTGGTGAAGGTGATGACTAGCTTAAAGTCACTTAAATGTAACCGCGGGCTGGAGGCAAAATGAACCATGATTTTCCGGCAAGAGGGAAAAACCTACAAACCAAGAAGCCAATGAGGGAGTTCTGATAACCAAACTCTAAGTAAGACAACAGACCTAGTGGTTGTGGCTGTTAGTATCCACGCAGAATTCCTGCTGCAGCGGCTGAATTGTGAGCAGCTGGTATAAACAGGCATGACATTACCCCCTGAGAAGCAAAGCGGTACCCGGGAGGCCCCCGGAAACAGGGCAGTGTGCCCCCCCCCTTACTCTGGGCAACACTTAAGGAACTGTCGGCTCTCTGTCAAGCTTAGAGGAGTATACTTAAAAGAAGGAGTCACTCCTGCTTCTTTTCATAATGAATATTCATTCACTGACTCCCGGGAGCTGAGGCTTCTGTCCACCTGACAAAGCAGAGCAAGGGCCAGGGCCAGGACAGGAGGACCAAGGAGGCTGAAGGGGGCTGCTAGGGAAAGAGAAGTGCATGACAAAGCAGGGACTCTTCTTTTTTTTAAAGGGAAGATGTGCTCAGTGGGGAACAATACAATCTGCTTGTCTGTCTCCATAGGAAACCTTCAGTAAAGTGCAATTTATCAGATTTCTGGAAGCTGTTTCTGTCCATGTGCAATGGGTATGTGGTTGTTTGGGGAGCCGGGTGTGATAGGATGTGCTGGGATTCACCTTGTGGGGAGAGGGCTGGAGTGCAGGGGCACTGTAATCTGTTTACGTTCAATTTATAATAGATCACATGGTGATCTGTTCACATTCAATTTACAATAGGTACCCCTAAGCTTTCAGAAGTATCTGACATTTACGGAGATTATGCAAAGTCTCAGTGCTTGGGCTGGGATTCACACCTGCAAGTTGGGTTTCAGAACCCAAAGTCTAAATACTAGACAAGATGTATCCTGGAAGACATCAGAGAAAAAAATACCAGCCCATACCCCAAAGTGCTACTCTTCATTTATCAGAGGACACATTTCTGGATGTAACAAATGGAATATTTTCAAAGAGGAGGAGCCAGCAGGGTAGTATGGAAAATCCATCACCCCCACTAGTCAACAGCTGCCTGAAACATTTATCTGCAATAGTATGACACTACCTTTCACTACAGAATTGAGATTCAAATCAGAATGCACGGCAAGGAAATAACATGGGAGAGAGAAAAAAAAAACATTTCATTAAAAACAAAACAAAACAAAACAAAAAAAACCAACCCTGGTGGATATATGAATGGAATTCTGCTTTTAGAAACCACAATGTGTGATGCTGACAGTGAGACAGTAATCACATATATGGTTAAAAAGGAAAAAGTGCTTTTCATATCCATGTAAAGATACACAGACACCTTGGTAGCCTTAAAACAGGCAACAGGGATGCAAATAGAGAACAGCTACTAAGAACATGGACAGCTCGAATCCCAGCTCAACCACTTACGAGCTGTGTCATCTTGGGCAAGTCACTTAACCTTTCTGCTCTTCACATCTTCATCTGTAAAATGTACACATTAAATGTCCCTGTCTCACTGAATTGTTGTTGAGGATTCAGTGACTTAATATACGAACATGCTTGGAACAGTGCCTGGAACATGATAAGCACTTTACGAGCATTAGGTAATATTATATCCTCGATGCAAAATATGGGGAGAGGGTATCTGTACCAGCATGGAGCATTTTAAGGGTTATCATAAGAGGCAGTAAATGGTAAGTGAATCTGGTAGATGACATTGGGCTGCTGAAGCTCACTGTCCTAGACTGACAGGACAGCAGGGAAGGACACTGAAGGATGCTCAGAGGTTAGAGCAGAGGTCTTCGGGGAGGCAGTGGAGGGACAGGAGGCTAGGCCAGAGAGGGGAACTCTTACAGGTGACACAGTTCCAGCTGCAGCCGTGGAGAGGGAGAGGCGATGAGACCACAGTGTTGCAGAGCCCATCATGTAGACTCCTCCTCCACCCGTTAGCACCATGGCCGGAAAATGGGGGGAGATACAACCATGAATTGAGAGTCAGAACCCTCAAGGAACATGGGTGGGTGACTGGAAAGTCCAACCAAATGATATCAGTGGGGGTTTTAGCTGTTGAGACCACATCCACTCTAGCNAGAGGGGGGGGGGGGTGTTGGAGCTTACAGAACCTTCAGAACAACCAGAAAACCAGATTTGGAGGCTATACAATGACCAGGAGCAAAAGAGCCAGCCATACAGGAGGACAGTTCCATCCTGCTGCTGCAGCTGCCTGCCACAAGTCTCGTGGGAAGAGAGGTGGCAGATGCTAGAATCTTTGTGGAACTCCTGGAAAGAGCCGAACACACTACACCCCTGTGCCCGGAGATCTGATCTCCCTGGGCATCACTAACACCTCGCACTGGTCTCTCCTATCTCTGCCTCTTTTAAGGTAGAAACTGGGCCACATGTGGAACCCTTGTGGCAAGGAGCTTTTAACTTTCAGACCTGTGTAATTCAGGGAGGAGCAGTGGGAGGGGGGTGGGGGTGGGAGCTGCAGTGACAGGTGAAAAAGTCAACCCAAACTACCCACCCGTAGCGGCAGTGAGGAGATGGAGAGGAGGTGTTGGCGCCGCACAGCATGGGCGTCCTTGGATGGGCTAACAGGAGAACAGAGGGCTGGGGGAGGGGGGAGCTGTATTTCTGTGGTTCTGAGATATGAACATCAGGGGAGAACAAAGACCCTCAATTGAACAAGGTGCTATCGGACGAAATCTATGCTTTAATTAATAAGCCAGCACTGGAAGCAATGTTCTAGGAAAAGGGCATTACTTCATGATAACATGTTACGAGCATCTTTGAAATTCTGGCTCCAGTCAAGGTGAATTTCTCTTTGTACCCTGGATCCACCTGAGTTACTTCCTCACCTCATCCCCATTGATCCAAATCCTGTCTTTCAGTGAGCCATTCCTCAATGAGCCTGTTTTCACTTCCCTTACACCACCCACACACTGGCAGAAAGTAATCTCTCCCTTTACTCAGAAACCCCGTAACACTTTACCTATATTCCTCGTACACCACTGATCTCATTTTGCCTCGTATTTGAGAGTTACTTAGGTACGTGTCATCTCTCCTTCTTGAGGCAGGGAGAACAATCTGACGGACTTCGAGTTCTCAGCTCCTAATACAATTACTTGCACTCTAAACTTCTTTGATGGGTAAAGAATGAATGTTACACTCAACATATGCTCTTCGCTGTATCATGTGACGAGTCCCAATTTCTGTGAGGAAAAAGATCACCAGATACCTAGCCAATCTGTTCTGAGGTTCATTCTAACCAAAACGCCAAATCTCTAAAGATGCCCATAATTCTGGGCCTTGTCTACCTATACTATGGGTTTGTCACTGGATTATGGGATTGGGAATACATCTTTTATACCCTTCTTGTCCCTGTAATGCCTATTGTGGTACACACTCAAAGACTACTTGCTGACTCACCTAAGTCCCAGAGGTTATTATTATGTGGGACACATGGACAGGCCCTGAACTTCGTCTTACTAAGGATGTCTACAGAGACTGCTGTATGTATATTTGGGCAGACGAACAGCAGTAACAGGTGTTAGGTTAGCTTCACTCTGGAAAAAGTATGGTTTAAGGGGAGACAAAGAGGATGAGAGGCATAAAAGAGGTGTAATCCTGCAACAATGAGGAGATCTGGTGAGGCACCGTCAGTGAAGAGAGACCCCCACTAATTTCTTGAAGACAGAAGATCGGTGGGGTGGGGCTGATGGCCAAAAGTGAAGAGGAAACTGTGGCACAGACATGGGGGAGAGCCGAGACTAAAGAGGGCACCAACCTGCCAAACACACTCTTGAAAGACTCCAGATTGACAGACGGTAAGCAAAATGGTGAGAAACTGAACAAAAAATAGGACTCACTGAAGATCTTTCTGTGTACCCTCCCCCACTTACCAAGTGACAAAACCACCAGGCAGCCGAGTGTTTATGTCTACACTAAAAGCTGTAGACTACACTAAAGCGTCTCTAAAAAAACCCCAGCAAACTATCTCGGGGGCACTAGAGCTGCCACTGGGGTGCTGCTGTCCTAGTGTAGAGTCCTCTGCTTTTTGGCATATTGGGGGGGGTGGGGAGGCATGAGGCCCATCAATCAACCAGATCCATCAATTTACACAGAGCTTCCCATCAGCCTTTCTACTTCCAGATTCATACATATGAGCTCATCCCCAAGACTCATCAAGCAGTTAAGCAAAGCCCATAGCATGACATACAAAATGCAGATAAATAAAAGAACTGACACTAGAGGATACAGAAAGAATTCTGACAGCAGGCGAGAATTTAAAGACAAACCGCAGCACAGCAACAAAAAATCTAGTTAGTATTCTGGAAGAGATGTGGGAAAAATACTGCACCCATAAAAACAAAGACAAAATCCAATAACAAAAGGGAACAATCAAAAATAAGAAAGAGATTTAGAAACGGAAAGACCCACAATCAGACACATTGTTTGGACATTTCAAAAACAGCAACAATAAAAGACCCTAAAATCTTCCAGAGCCAAAAACAAACAACAGGGACAATGACAATGAAAAGATAAATAAGAATAGGTCGCAAACAAAAGAACTAGAATCATACTGGTGTGAACGTCTCAGCAGCAACACTGGATATTACTAGACATTAAAGCAAGTTCTGAAGGAAAAGAATTTGCAATTTAGAATTCTACACCCTGTCAAACTACCAACTAAGCATGAAGACAGAATAAAGAGCATCTTTACATATAACAATTCATTAGGAATACCACTTTGGGGCCCTTTTGCAGAAAGCTGAGGATACTGTTCAGCAAAATGAAGGTTAAAATTTTTCAGAAAAAGGAAGACACGAGAACAGAGAAATGGTATAAGCACACAGGTTACCAACAAATAGAGACACTAGGATGATAAGCAGTGAAAACCTCCCCCTCCCCCACATAAACCCAAAACAATCTAATTTAGATTGGACCAAAAAGGTTCTAGAAAGCAAAACCTCCAGGAGGACCAACAAATAAGTAAGCAACAAACAAACCAAAATAAATACATAAAAACCTTGAGAGATTATCTGACAAATTTTCCCATGTGGAAATCAGTATTGTTCGGCATTCTAAAGAGATATTAATATATTGGGGAAAACTACAAATGCATTGAAAACTGAACAAAAGAAAAAAGGGAATTAGCAACATCTGGAAAAATCAAAAAATTATATAAGATAGAAAATACAACAGTGGCCTACCACGTGAGTCAGCAGTAAACAGTATTTACAGAATCATAATACTATCCAGATTGGAAAAGGAAGCCTGAGGGCTAGAGGATTTAGATTTCCAGGGGGAAAAAAATGGATTCGGTTCAAAAAAACTTCAAGAGAAAAATAAAGGCAAAGAATGTAAGGAAAAAAAGAAAGGCAACCAGAAACTCCAGGATATGTAGACAGCAGTATTAACTCTGTTTTTTGGTTTATGGGGAAAGCAATTTAGAACAAGCGTATTAGAACAGAAAGTTGGTGGGCTTCCAGAAGGGTGGAATGGTTTCAAAATAACAGAGTGAGTTAGAAGTTGGAAGATATCAGGTGTAGGATGAAAAAGACATGTTTTTTTTTCCCCCAATAAGAAAGGGGGGGGGATCAGAAAACAAAAAAAGCGAAAACACAAAAAAATCTGAATTTTTTTTTTTCCAAACAAAGATGTGGCATGGTTTCAAACCAGTGATGGAATGGAAGAAAAGAAAATAGATTTCAACAGGGATTATTTATGATTTAGGGTTACAAAGAAGAAAATCTAACCAACCGCAGTGCACGTCTTGGTTTTGCAATATATAATATTCTTATTGATATAATAGCACGAAAGCTATTTATTAGCTTCTAACATTGGAATCAACCTAAAATCACCGTACAGAAATCTTAATTGTGGTCAAAATGGAAGGGCAGCGTTATCCACAGCTGACAGAAGTGAAGGGTAGAGAGATGAGAAATGAAGTGGCAGAAAGGGGAGGCAAGCGTCCTGTCTGCAATCAAGGTAACGGGGATGGAGATTTAAGTATATTACTTAAAGTTACAATAATAATATACAGAGGAATAAAAGCAGGGGTATTGGGAAGAGAAGAGTTACAGTTATAGAGTTTGAATAAAACCCTATGTGTATCAGATCAGGAAATCAATAGGTCACAACCAAAGTTGAGAAAATAGAAATGGCGTGTATAAATACATCATTCCATAATATGCAGGCAAGCACCAGGAGGAGGAGAAGCAAAGAGGATTCAGAGTGAGTGATTCTGGGTTGGGACAGGGGATGAGGAGGGTCGGGGCAAGGGACCGGCTGATTTCTCTTTTCTTTCTTTTTTTTTTTTTTTTAAACTGTGTCCATGCATTATTGAATTCTTTTAAAAGTAAATATTTACTTTGGAACCTGCGCATTTTGGCTCATGGCCGCTATGAAATTAACCTTTGACACGTACCATTGGGATATACTTATTTCTACTGCCGAGTTTCTGTCTTGGGTTCTCCAGACACCGGCTAGCAGGACACAAGTCCTAGGGGGAAAAGGACCCCATGGCATCCCCCAGGCCAGGATAGAAAGGATGTAGGAAGTACAAACTGTGGGTTTACCAGCCATCGTCGGGAATTTCTGCATCAAGTCAAGACAAAGGGGAAGATCTCCCCCAGGCTTGCTGCCTGAATAACCTGGGTCTTACCAGACTTCCCTGCTCCTGCTGGACAGAATAAGTAAAATGTCTTATATTTTCCTTTTGAAAGCACTAGGAACAGCTCAAGGATTTGCACAGCAGAATGAAAGAGGAGCTGTCACCGAGTTCCTTAGGACTCACAGCTTGAAAGGAAAGAGGAGGCCCACAGGGGGCCTGTGGACCAAGCCCGGCAGGGGAGACTGAGCACTTCCACAGTCCAGGGGGTGGGACCACAGCTCTTAAAGCCACAGATCTCCTCTGTAGGCACAGAGACCCTCGCAGCAGGAATCCATTCACACCAGTCACCCTTGGAGACTGCTATTTATGCTAAAGAAATTTATCCCACTCCATTGTATGTTTCTTGTCCAGAGTTCTCTTGGATCCCTTGTTTACGGCCTTAGTCCTATATTGTGAGCCGCGGAATGGACAGGCCATTTAAGAGGGCAGGGTGGCTAATGATGGGTCTGTTAGCTTTGCAGTCAGTCTTTCCTTTGTGAACCAAACCCAATTTGGGTGCATTTGCTTAAAAAAAAAAAAAAAAAAGAAAGCAAAAACCTCATTTGAGGTTGAAGAAATTAGTTAGTTGTGTTCCATCCCTTTTACTGGGGGGGGGAACGCCACCATTGGAAGAAACCAAAAATTCTATAATATTTATAATCCATTCCTTTGGGTGAAATACAGACGTGTCCAATTATTTCAGGTGTAGGGGTACATACTGCAGCATTAGCTCCGACCGATTAGGAAGATCTTAAAACATAGGGGCCTTTTCATCACTAGAGGGATGCTAATTTTTATCTTGCAAAAAGTAAGGAGACGCCCCTACTGAAATGTTTTCTTTTGAGGCAGAACTTAAACGTAAGCTACTGCTTTCATGAATTCTGTGAGCCAAATCCTTATAAATCCTTTGAGTTGACAGATCAATTATTCCTTCTAACAGCTAATGAACTAATAACCCTTGGAAATTTTTCCTTCCCTGGGTTTAAAATAGGGAAAAAAAAAAAAAAAACCTTTAGGAGGGATGAAAAAAATCAACGAAAGACTGCATAGCAATAAAAACAGCGAAATTCATTATAGCTTTTTAAAGAGAGCTGTATTTTTTTTGAAAGCTGTGATTTTTAAATTAAAACCATGTCACAGAACCCTGTATGTTATAAAACACCATAAATATTCTCATCTCATGTTCTGTCCTGTCGAGGGACGGAGAGAGGAAGGAGAGGGGAGGAGGAGAGAGGGACAGGCACGAGGCAAGGACGAGAAGGCACTGCGGCTCTCTGGGAACCACGGAGGTGGGAAGGATGGGCTGGCGCAGGATGCAAAGGGGGACAGACCTTGACTGCGGGGAGCACTCGGCGGTGACGGTAAAGAGAGAAAGCCCATCATACTGAGCCTTTGTGGATGGAAGGGGGGTTGGGAGTGGCAGGATCCGGCAGAGAGGAGAGGGGGGGCATTCCTGGGGTCAGACAGGAGGGGGCCACGCAGGGCTAGAGCAGGTGGCAGAAAGGGAACCGGGAATCACGGGGACGCACGGCAGGGCGGAGAGCCACAAATGTTCCGGACGAAGTTCAAGGGCTTGAATAGATGAGAAACCGGAACCACCCGGAAGTGAGGAGAAGACTTGCTCAAGGTCGTATAGCGGTGTACACACACACACACACACACACACACACACACGGTTGTACCTGTACCACAAACAAAGCCCACTTGTGTTGGTTTGCTTTTGATCGGGGAACTAGAGTGGGGGTCCAGCTACCGGCTGGGGAGCACTGTGCCCCCTCCCTCCTGCCATGCAGTTCCAGCACGTGCAAGACCAAGGGTTAAAGGGAGTGAGCAGTGAGCGGTCTTTTCTCTACAACAGCGGCAAGGCTGGAGGACGGTGCTCCGAGGCGCCACACGGCTGTCCCCTCGGGGCTCCTGATGAGCACTGGACACGGTGTGGAGAAAGGGCAATTCAAAGAGTCAGAAGGCCCAGGTGGGAAGCACAGCCTCGTTTGCTCTAACTGCCCAATGGGGATGATTATAATAGCGAGCGGGAAATAAAATGAAGTAACACTGATAGACCAGAAATCATCTGGAAGGCCTGAGAGAGGCCCCAAGACCCACCTGAGGACCTAAGGGCAAGTCCAGGCTGGCTTCATGGGCGTGTGACCGGAGCAGTGACCGGAGCAGTGAGCGGCCCGGGCCCCCCGCGTCTGGGCTAGCTGGGGCTAGGCTCTAGCTGCAGCCCCCTGGACATTTCCAATCAGGACTGAACAAAGGGCCCCACAAAGTACATAAGTTGTCTCGGGTAAAGCTGCTCGGTTCTGTGAGAGGAGCCAAAGAGGTCCGTCTGTGGCAAATGACTCCCAGCAGAGCTGAGGGGACACGTGCTGGGTTTTCAGCCGCTCAGCGTCTGAATCCACTTCGTGTATTTGAGGAATTCTTGGCTACCTGAGCTTTGACAGGAGGAAGGGCCAAAAGGGCCAAATGTTGGCATCCCACCCCCCCCAACTCATGCCACTGCGTCAGCTAGTGGGCAGCCTCTCGGGTGCTAGGCCTAAGGACCATGGGACATTCGTTCTGGTGGTGGTGGCAGCAAGGGCATCCCCCGGGAGCATGAGTGGGAGCCCCCAAAGCGGCGGCCTCTGGGGCCTGCCCTCAGCAGGCGCAGCGACGAGAGCCTCACTGGAAGGTTCTGTGGTGGGGTGGTAGCCATGTTGGTTCCTCTCCATGCTGTAGCCTGATCCGCCAGCCTTCTCGGTGATTTCCTTTTCAAACTACTCAATACCCTCTCAGTAATTCCTTCTGCACTTAGGTGACCAGAGATGGTTTCTGTTGCTTACACCAGCATTTTTTTCTGATTTAAAGCTGGATGCTGTTGTGGAGTTTCTACCCTGAAAACCCCTCAGCTGACAGGCAACAAAGGAATCCTGTGTCCTGAGGCAGAACCCGCTGGGCCATATGCCCCTGGGGATGGGCGTGCCCACACCGAAGGGCCCTCGGGGCTCATCTGGTCCACAGCCCTTCCGAGAGTAGGAATCCTTCCAGAATAATTCAGAGTCCAAATAAGAAAGCCTCTGTCCTAGGCCAGCCAGCTCCCAGGTGCACTGGGTTAGGCCAGCGGCCCCCTGAGGGGAGATATCCTCAGCTATCAGGTTGTCACCGATGAAGTCCTGAAGTCCGGGGGACCTTCCCATCCCTCATGGGCAGAAGAGGGAATGCCCTTCCTTCGAGAAAGTACTTAACAATGGTGGCTCACTCCGCTCCTGATGGACTTCCAGAGCAAGAGGGGGCTACGGTGCCCTGGGGTTATGACACCAGGGACCTCCTGGGAAGGATCCCAACACTGCCCCCCCCCCCGTGGATAACACGGCCACAGAAAAAACCATAAGCGACAAACACCATGATGCTGCTTCTGGTGTCTGGATCGGGGATGCTACGGGCCGGTTTCTTTTCCTTCTAGATGAATGTTCTTCAAGGACCACAATATCCGACATTTTGCCAAGGGCTGGCGAAAAGAGTCTGGACGAGTTCATTTTCCAACACCCGAACGGCTAAAACGAAATCACTGATGGTCGGCACTACAGCCGTGTGTCTCGAGCGCCGCTTGGCTGGCTGGGTGATTTTCCGGTCACCGGGTGAGTGGCCGTGGTGGCGGGACAGGGCCATTGGCCTGTGACAGCAGGAAGACCCAATCATGAGAAGCCTCCCTAGAAAGTCTAAGACGGGCACTCCCTGCTCGGACAGACAGAGCCGGGGCAGACAGGCGGCCAGTCCGGTG
>LNAC01000150.1:1057003-1158052 GCA_002007465.1 Ailurus styani | reverse complement strand
ACGGGGGGGTACGGGGTAGGGCTCCTCCCGGCACAGCCCGGCAAAGGGCACCGGGACAGGGTTGGCCCAGTGCTGCCAGCGATCAGAGATGAAGGATGAAGGCGGGCATCATTTACGTGCGAGGGAGGAGCCTGGATCTCGTGAAGTCCGTAGGCAGCGAGGGGGATCGGAGGGTGCGGGCAGACGGGGCACCAGGGCCGGGGTCACCAGGCGGCAGCAGATCCCCGGGGGCGCCTGCTCCTGCAACAGAGGGTGCAGCCGGGCGCGGGCAGGCAGAAGGCGAAGGCCTGCAGCAAGTCCCCCCCTCGCAAGGAGGGGCAGGCCGAGGAGCAGGTACCCCGGGAGGTCCCGCTGCTTCAAAGGGAAAGGAAGAGAGCCGGGCAGGGAGAGGGAGAACCGGGAGCCTCTCCGAAGGCTTTCCAGAGTGAGTAAAGTACTCATACCCGGGGCTTTATTTGAATTTATCACCTCTTATTAGTGTCCTTTGAAATGCGAATTAGCTGATTAACACTGCTCACAGCCTTCCCACTGTTCTTTATTCTCCCTCATTCAGCAACTTTGTTCTAAATAGGGTAGGCCACAGTAGCCCACCAGGGGGAAATTATTCTCAAGGTTACGAGAACAGTGACCATAGCAAACTTGGTCCCCGGGGCTGGGTGGAAGCAAGGTGGGGGTGAGCCTGGGCCCCAGGCCGGGCTCGAGCCGTCCCTGGTTTCCACGCAAAGGGCTCGGAGTGAGCCCCTCGGCCCGTCCGGATGCTCTGGGAAAACGGGCTGCTGCGGAACAGACAGCCTCTATTCCACACACCCCCCCCCCAATTTTTTGTTGACCGATATTCATTTTATAAAAGGTTCGTTAGTTCTAGGTCCCTAAGGACTGTCCCTGCACTTGCTGGAGCTTTCTGTTCGGGTCGGGGGCTCACATTTAGGAACAACAGGGATGACCTCTGGCGGAGCCTGGTCCACACTTGCTCCTGTCTCCAGTTTGGCAACACGACACAAAGGCGGTGTGGCGTGTATACACTTTCCAGGCTGAGCCCCTATTCAGCGGGGGCTGCAGCTGGGGCGTAATGGGCCCCCTACAGACAAAGCCAGCAAGTTTCTTAATTAAGTCTAAGTGAAAGACAGATCCCGCTTACATCTTCAGAGAACCTTCCTTCAGAACTTCAAAAACACCCAAGAGACTGCCCTATCAAATCCAGGCACGAATAACTTGCGAACAATTTTTCCCCCCTCTTTTTAAATACAGAAAGCCAAGCCTCCGGCGCCAATTCCTCGGCCCCTCTCACTTTCCCTGCACTTTTAGACATGCCTCTGGTTTCTAAAAACAGGAAACAAAGGGACTTCTTGTGTGTCGGGAGGAACCCTCGGAGGGTCTGCATTTTAGCCCGGCCTTCCCCAAAGCACCGACGGCACTGTCTGAAGAGCTCTTTAACTGGTTTGGCCTCATTACCATTTCCACGAGGTACCAAAGGGCGTGCGCAAAACCAGCATGGGTACACGTACCGCAGAAGGACAAACCCTAGTAGGGGATGATGGCAAAAAATTAATTATTAGCTAATTACCTTTGCAAAAATGTGATTTTCACCCCCGTTTCCCCTCCCCCCCAACCCTTGCAACGCACCCGCTTCTCCCCTGGCCTCAGCAACCCCTCTCTCTCTCTCTCTCTCAGACAGACCTTTCTGTTTTCTGGGCTTTGCTGTGATAATGTTCTTTGCAAACAGAAACCAATTATTCTGCAGCAGTAAGTCACCGGGAGTATGAACTGCTTTAATTTTTCTCCCTTTTAGCAGCTGCCCAGGGTGGGTTGGGAGGGGGGCCGCAATAATGAAGCTGGAATGAATACCAAAGCAGCACTAAGGCCGGGTGTCCTGCAGGGAAAATGATGTTCAAAAATAAAAGTGTGTGTTTTTTTTTCCTCGTTTGCGAGAAGCTCATCAATGAGTCAGACGTTTCCCAAAAAATGCGCTTTCCGCTCTGAATCTGCCTGGCCCAGGCCACCTCCCCCAGCGGGTCCTGTGCACCTGACTAGCTTGTAAAAATGTCACCTCACCGTTAAAGTGCTGAACACGCCCTGTTTTTCCGCGCCCGTTCCCTTCTCCCTAACCAACCACCCCCCCCAACTCCTCTTGCCTTTTTCCTTCTTCAATTCTTTGCTTTCTCATTAGAAATGCCCAGCAACGTCCGGCAGACAAAGACGCGACCGACAAAGTGTATGGAAAGGGGGAAAAAAAATTTAAAAAGGAAAAAAGTGCAGAGGAATTCTTCATTCACTGATCTCTAGAATACATTAATATCTGAAACTGTTGGCACAGCCCGCAGGACTCGCGCAGCGAACAATGTGAGCAATGATTCCGAGTCTGGGATCTTCAAATAAAGCCGAGCGCTGTGTCACGGCCACCAGGAAGGAGAAGAATGGCGATATTAGCTGACCTTCATTTTGTTGTCTCTTCAGACCTGACTGCCGGACCCCTGTTTGCCTGTTACTAGGATTTCTTGGCTCAAAAATTTTAGCATTTCCCAGGCCATACAAGAGCCAGTTTATTAGGTAAATAAACCGGGCCTGGGGCAGCGTTTTTCTGCTTCATAATGGGGCCTGGGTGAATGGGAATGAGGGCTGGGCCGGAGTCAGGGAGAATGACTAAGAACCAGGCCAGAGGCGATCTCGTCATTTTTTCCTCCGTCCGGAGCACCAGCGGACGCGAGGGCAGATTTTAACAAACCGTCGAACCGGTCGGTGTGCTGCTGGCTGTTCGGGTCACAGAGCCAACACCAGCCACAGAGTCGGCAAGGAAGGTGAGGTTCATGGAAGCAAAGAGCCAACCTGGCAAGGGCCTTCCCCTAGAGATCCAGACCTTCAGGGACATTGCACGTACCCCAAGTTTATGAGCAACTGGAGACCATTTTATTTATAACACATTCGAAAGGAGCTAATGGTATCAGATTGCGTTCCTCTGTTGTAATTTACCTAAAGGCGCTCAGGTTATCCCTACCGCTCTCTTCTCTGGTGACGATTGGAACGCTGTTAATAAAGTTAAGTAATGCAGACTCAGACTTTTTTTTTTCCTTTCCNTCCAGAAGGCCTACTGGCTGTCTAGACGATCACGATTTGGGGTAATTCTTACGTTTGTGTGTCTGTTTACAGTTCACTGCCTCCCCTCCCAGCACAGCACCTAGCACCCAAGACGACAACGCCAGCTTGCCCACAGAGACCAGGCTCTTTTTGACCCGCCTTTGGGAAGATAGGGCACGTCTTTAAAAGTTTTCAGCGGCCGCACCCAATAGGAAGACGAGACAATAATTCCTTTCGTGCAGTGTTTCTCCACTGAAAACGAGCATATGACTTACGTCTGCCGTGGTTCTGAGCTTCCAAATTAAAATGGATCTTAACCCAATGCTAGAAACGCCCACTGTGCTTAAAGCAGGATGTCATGGCACAAGATAGAATATACACGCTTTTTCAAAAAGTTATAGTCATTGGAGAGACTGTCTTGGAAACGACGGAGACAGAACGTTCTCAGAATCCAGGAATGAAAAAGGCAAATTATCTGGTCTGTGACATATGACCCCAGAAATACATATATATTTTTTAAGATTTTATTTATTTGACAGAGAGAGAGATCACAAGTAGGCAGAGAGGCAGGCAGAGAGAGAGGAGGAGGCGGGCTCCCTGCTGAGCAAGGAGCCCCATGCGGGCCTTGATCCCAGGACCCTGAGATCAAGACCTGAGCTGAAGGGAGAGGCTTTAATCCACTGAGCCACCCAGTTGCCCCCCCAGAAATGTTTTTAAAAGGTAGCACATGTAGACATATTCTCCTCTGTGTGTCCCAAAAGAGACTGGAAAGACCTACCCAAAGTGTTAATAGTGATGATCTGTAGGTGGTGGGTTTTTATTTTACTTTACCACTTTTCTACAGTAAAACTAATCTGTTTAAAATAACTAACAGGGCGCCTGGGTGGCTTAGTGGGTTAAAGCCTCTGCTTTCGGCTCAGGTCATGATCTCAGGATCCTGGGATCGAGGCCCGCATCGGGCTCCCTGCTCAGCGGGGAGCCTGCTTCCCCCTCTCTCTGTCTCCCTGCCTCTCTGCCTCCTTGTGATCTGTCTCCCTCTGTGAAATAAATAAATAAAATCTTTAAAAATAAATAAATAAAATAAAATAACTAACAACCTTCCAAAAGCTTCTGTGCGAGGAAATATATTAGTAAACAAGCAAGGTGTCTACCTCAAGAGTTTTGAAAAATAAACTGTGGTTCACTTATTACAGCAGGTACCAAGAGTTGTATGCATGTGTGTGAGCACGCGCACGCCCCCAAACCACGCACGTGTGCTCCCTGCAAATACACGCCTAACAGCTGACCAGAGACACTGCTTGGGGGGTGGTGTCTGTGGCTATTTATTTATTTTCGACTTTATTGAGATAAAACGCCAAAGGAGCCCGGAGGAAGTCTCTCTCAGCTTGAAGCAACTTGGTTTCACACTTCTGGGTTTTAAAGGAAATTATATTCAAGGACGCTCAATTGCTTTGACTAGGTGTGACATTCCAGGCTGAGGGGTATTCATACCTGTCAACAGCTGTACATTAGCATTTCAAAACCCTTCTAACGCGACTCGGGAACCTTTGCAGTCTGAGGCTTCAGCACCTCTCAGAAAAGCAAAGGTTGAGTACAAGCTGGTGGAAACGTTTTCTGTGAGGGAGTCACCGAAAGGAATCTTCCAGACCCAACCGCCCGACACAGCTTCCCAGACCGAGGGTCCACAGTCCGCTTCAGGAATTAGGAATAAGAACGCTGCCTTAAAGTTGTCATCGGGCGCTTGCTTACAGGGCAGGGCGGGGGTGGGGGGAGCCTAGGGTGACATGGGACGTTTGTGACATTTTCCTCCCCAGCTCCCCCCACCCCTGCTTTACCATCGCTGTTCCTTCTGCACTTGTCACAGTTCCTATAAGGCCCTGGTTGGAAACCGGAGGGGGGAAGCTGAGTTCACAACAGTCCAGTACCTATCTCCAACCACAATGTTGCCTCGAGGGTGTCATTTGAACGTGAGCGGGAAGCAGGTAGGGACCGATCCAGGGGACCCGCAGGCTTCCATGAGCGCGCCTTCAGGCAATGCCTAAGACAGCTGGAAATACATTTCCGACACGCAAAGAACATCTTGAGGGTTCCATGGGAAAAACACACGTCCATCCAGCCACGCAGCCACTTATTCATTTAAAAAACTTGGTCCTGATATTTCTGCTTTCCGCCTCAGAGTCTCCTTCAGAGAAGCTGCTGTCTACTGAATCTGAACTGCCAACACCCTCTGTTGGCCAGCTCCTTGCTGACAGCAGCTTCTCCACACCTGGAACTGCGGACTCAGATTTCTTGTCACTTTTGGGCACTTCCCTTGATGGCACCATGTGAGTGAGCAGCAGATGAGCGTGCTCTTTTTTTTTTTTTTTTTAGAGATTTTATTCATTTATTTGACACAGAGAGAGATTACAAGCAGGCAGAGAGACTGGCAGAGAGAGAGGAGGAAGCAGGCTCCCCGCTGAGCAGAGGGCCCGATGCGGGGCTCGATCCCAGGACCCTGAGATCATGACCTGAGCTGAAGGCAGAGGCTTTAACCCACTGAGCCACCCAGGCGCCCCCGCTCTCTCTCTTTTAAACAATGTGCTCAGGAGGACCCTGTGTAACAGCTGTGCGTGTGCGCGCGCGCGCGTGTGTGTGTGTGTGTGTGTGTGTGTGTATACACAGATACATCTGGACCTTTAAAACACAGGGCATATATATTTCATATACACAACTATATTATATCAGTGGGTCAATTTCTTTTTAAATCCACTTTCTCGGGCGCCTGGGTGGCTCATTCGGTTAAGCATCTGCCTTCGGCTCTGGTCACGATCCCCGGGGTCGTGGGATCGAGTCCCACATCGGGCTCCCTGCTCAGCGGGGAGTCTGTTTCTCCTTCTGCTCTCCCCCTACTCCCCACACTGTGCTCTTTCTCTCTCTCGAATAAATAAATAAAAGCTTAAAGAAAATAAACCCCCTTTCTCCACCAGTATTTAATTAGAGCTGTTATTATTATTTAGTACAGAAAGCAGGGGGCAAGGGAGTCAAGACTCAAATCAGCCAAAAGGAATCTAGATTATCTGAGAGGACCACAGACAGGACAAATCCAAATGATCACAAAAGCATAAGAACATATGGCGCCTGGGTGGCTCAGTGGGTTAAAGCCTCTGCTTTCGGCTCAGGTCATGATCCCAGGGTCCTGGGATCGAGGCCCGCATCCAGCTCCCTGCTCAGTGGGGAGCCTGCTTCCTCCTCTCTCTCTGCCTGCCTCTCAACCTACTTGTGATCTCTCTCTCTCTCTATGTCAAATAAATAAATAAAATCTTTAAAAAAAAAAAAAAGCATAAGAACGTAACACACCCACTGCAAAAAGGAGCTGGGCCGTATGAAAATTAAAGAGAAAAAATTTGTTTCCCAGACTACAAAACACTGATTAAGGTGTGGGAGAAAAAGAGCTCATCAGTATTTCAAAGAAGGGCGATGCCCGTCTGATGCCCGTCTAATTTCCGCAGCCACTGGGGTGGGGAGGCTGGCCACTCAAGGTTTTATTTATTTATTTGGCAGAGAGAGAGCACAAGCGGGGGGAGCAGCAGGCAGGCAAAGAGGGAGAAGCAGCTGGGGAGAGGGACGACCACGGGAGGAAACCAAGTTGCTCGGCATACATATGAGAAACTGAGTCCGCTAACTGATGCTCTAGGGTTGGCTGGCGCTGCCTCGTAGCTTCCAGGCCATCCAGGGCCCGGATGCGGGTTTCCTGGAGTGCTCCAAGTGCTTTGATGACAACAACTCCCCCCCCTCCCCTTTCCTTCCATTGTCCTTCCCCCCCCCCGCCCCTCCTTCACTCATTCAATACTTGGGAAGGGCCCACCTTCCCAGACGCTGTGCTAAATGGCGGTTCTCCCCTTATGCTGTGAATTTTGTGAGTCCAGAAACAAGGTCTCTTTTGTATCTTTAGAACCGTGCCCAGCAGGCAGCACGGAAAAGGTGCCCCGGAAAGCCCTCCTGAATGAACGAACAAGAGACAACCCCTGCTCTTGGGAGGCTAAGGGTCCAGTGAGGGACAAGGGAAACGGTCAGTCCATGACCAAGGAGGAGCACCCTGCAGGCGTCCATCATGAGCCAGACCTGGGACTCTGGGAAGACTCTGTGGTGCAGTGGATCTGAACTTGAACGCTAGGATCCTCTGGAACACGTCAACATCCCAGGGCACCACCCTCCAGAGGAATTCAATCAGAATTCGCGTGGCTGGGAAATCCAAGCATCTGGGAGTTCTGAAACTCTCCGGGCGATGCTGAGGTGTAGCCTGAGTAGGGAACTGTGGCCCCCGATCCTTTCGACTCCGTGTGTGGAGGCCATGACGCGACGGTACCCCCATCACCCGGGAGCCAGTTAGACATGCAGAATCCCAAAACCGACCCCGGACCTGTAGAGTCTGAATCTGCATCTTCTGAGGATTCTGGGGTGCTAGGTACGAGCTGCGCTGGGGGGTGTGCCCTTTAGACTGAATCCAGAAGTTCTAAAAATCTAGCAAAGGGGAACGAGGGACAGAAAAGAGCAGGTGTTCTGGGTAGAGGCAGCACTGTGAGCAAAGCCAGGGAAATAAAGGGGGATGCCAACCAGAGGAGGACAGCTAGATCGGAGCTCTTGGGGGTGGAGGGGAATGTCGGGGGACTAGATCCTTCTAGGCTGCGGAAACCACGCTACGGAGTCGGGCCTTTATTCTGAAGCTGGGAGCCACTTGCTCAGCTCCCCTGAGGACATGCCTGCCGCTCCCCCCACCTCGGCGCTTCCATTCGCTCCATTCTCCTGGCCGGAAGTGCCTTCCTCGTCTCACGCCACCAAAATCCCACCCGCCTTTTCTGCACTGACTCAATGCCTTCCAGGTCCGAGGCGGGAAATGAGCTCTCTGTTGAGCCCGAACTTCCTCCGCACGTGGGATGGACCACCGAGCGGCCTCACCCAACGGCTCTATTCTTGCAGTTATGTTTTATCTGTGATCTATCTTATCTCTCCGGCTTCTAGACCAAGGCTTTTCAAAGAATCGTTTCCCTAGCATCACCTAATTCAGGACATCCGATGGTGCTGGCTGGACGGACAAAACCCAAGACTCCCCGAATCGGCTTCACCTTGTGGGACCCAGATGTCTGCATTCAAGAAGGACTCCACGTGTCCCTAGCTAGAGACTCGGGGCACAAGACTGCGGGCTCCCCGAGATCTAGGGCATCTCATAAATCCTAGCGCCTCTGCATACAAACGTGGCATGCCATGGGCCAGACAGGTGAGTGAATGAAGTGTTTTCCCTTTTCCCCTCGACCCATCGGTAATTAACAAATCAAGGTGCTCCCAGGAACAAACCAAGAAAGCTTATGGGACGTAAAGAAATATGGTAGAAATGTACTCCCTGATCGCTGATCTGTACTCAGTCTCCCGGTCTATCCTCAGAAAGGGCTTTTCCACAAGAGCCAGGAACAGGTCTGGTTTCCCCCATCATGGATTTAAGACGCACAAGACTAGAATCAAACTTTGCTGCAGAGGTGAGGAAAGGACCCACATAGATAGCAGATAGTTTGGAAAGCATCACAGAAACTTCCTCTTAATTACTATTAACTTTCTAGATTGGTCAGTTAGGCCCTAAGGAACACTATCACATTCTTCCTCGTATCCCTGTGCTTGTGATATTTCTGTGTCCTTCCACCTAGATTCTTTTTTTTTTTTTTTTAAGATTTTGTTTATTTGTCAGAGAGAGGCGGAGGGGTGGGGAGAGCAGAAGCAGGGGGAGAGGCAGGCAGAGGGAGAAGCAGGCTCCCTGTCAAGCGAGGAGCCTGGGACTCGATCCCAGGACCCGGGGACGATGACCCAAACTGAAGGCAGACACTTAACCGACTGAGCCACCCAGGCATCCCTAGTTATTCTTTTTTTTTTCAGATTTTAAAAATTTATTTATTTAGAAGAGAGAGAGCACAAGGCAGGTGGGCAGGGCAGAAGGAGAAGCAGGCTCCCCGCCGAGTAGGGAGCCTGATGCGGGGCTCGATCCCAGGACGCCTGAGATCGTGACCTGAGCCGAAGGCAGATGCTTAAGGGACTGAGTCACGCAGGTGTCCCCCTCCCACTAGATTTGAAGCAACTTGCAGGCGTGATGTTGGCCCACGCACTTGGGGACCCTCGCAAGAGCTCAGCATCTCTGAGAAGACTCGATACAAGTGTGATGAATGAATGAAAGACGGCTATGTCACAGAGGCCCAAATACTATAAAGAAGGGTTTGTTTGGAATCTGCACCTGTGTAGGAATTCCCTGCACACCTGCAGAGGCCAGCGCCTCCTGTTTTCTCTGCCCATCAAAGAGGGGCAGCTGCTTCGTTCCCTCCCGTGACCTTTCATTCATCTGCCAGGAAAGGGCTGTGATCTTCCCCAACATACAGACCCTCTCGCCGTGTCATAGCCCCCCCCCCCCCCCCCCCCCCCGCAAAAGACCTGCCCTTTAATGTCAACCCGGTAAAATTCCACGTAAAAGTTTGTTTCATTGGAACATTTTCATGAACAAAAACAAGGCGACAGTGAAGGCATCCGGTTTTACTGGTTTAAGGGGGGAGGCTGTCTTACTCAAGCCGGCTGCAAAAGGAAAGAGTGACAAAACACGGCCCTACTTTTCTCCTGCCATTGGAATCCCAAATTCAATTCCTGGATTTCCAGCCCACCTCCTTTTCCAGATCCCAAACCCATCCTGAAAAGCGTAATTCTTACCTTTTTTTGGTATTTGCCCATGGCATGAATTACTATTTCATACCACGGTGCACATGTGGAAGCCTTTTTTTTTTTTAAATGATTTTATTTTTGAGTTATCTCTACCCCTAATCTGGGGCTTGAACTCACAACCCTGACATCAAGGTTCGCATGCTCCGTGGCCAGAGCCAGCCAGGAGCCTTGCAGGTAGTAATCTTTAAGTTGTAATTGCAAGCAATGATGCTTCTCTGGTGGGACCACCTGTGCAGTATGATATGAACAAAATCTAAATTAAGCCATCTCACGTGGATATTTAGACTTCTGGCTTTCCTGGAAAGATCAAGGTGGACCCACATGGCTAGGGGGCCGCAATCACCGGGGGCTGTCCCCTTCAAGGGAGGGACTCTCCCTACCAGGCTCGCTGGCTCCCACAGCCTCCTGACTTGGTTGCCTTGGGGTGACCACAGCAAAGGAGGCAGGGCTCTCCTCCCAAAGGTACTTATACTGTGTATTTTTTTCTTTTTAAGATTTTATTTGAGAGAGAGAGAGAAAACAAGCAGGGGGGAGGGGCAGAAGGAGAGGGAGAAGCAGCCTCCCTACTGAGCAGTGAGCCCACCGCGGGACTCGATCCCAGGACCCTGGGATCGTGACCTGAGCCGAAGGCAGATGCTTCGCCGACCGAGCCCCCCAGGAGCCCCTGTTTCATACTGTTAATAAAGAGTAAAAATGCATACTTGCAAAGAGGGAAAACAGAGTGTTGGTCACAATAAGACCCAAGGATGAAGCGGAGTCGAGGAAGACTGGGAACAGAACGGCCACCGAGGGAAGGCCGCCAGGGTGAGCAAGCTCAGACAGGAGGGCTGGAGACTGCCCGTCTGGCGGGGGAGCGGGGTTCCCCCAGCGGGGAAAGGAAGGAGTGGCAGACAGGAGATACGGTAGAGGGGTTGCACGGGGCCTTAGATCCGGAGCCAAGGGCTGTGGGCTGTGTTCTAGGGGCAGGCTAGACTTCTGGCAGCTTCACGGCTGGCAGCCTGACAAAGGACAGTGGGGTTTCGGGGTGATCAAGTGGGGCGGCCGTTATCGGAGATGCACGGGAGAAAAGTGGGACCAGAGACGGGGACGCCGGGGAGCAGCCTCTCAGGAAGGGACAGCAGCAGCAACCGGCCTGAGTGGTGGCAGAAGGAACACAGAGGGAGGGAGAGGTTGGGTGCCGGGTGCGCGAGAACCAGTCAGGTGTGGGGCGCAGAGGCCCTGGGGGGAGAGGAAGGACTGGGAAGGTCGTGCCACCCGCAGGTCCCGGAGAGGGCCGCGATGTTTGTTTTGGTTTCGAGGGCCTACAGGTCGTGGATGTGGGCTGCGTGTGTGGGCAGTGGGAGGGTGGGGCAGTTGTAAGTGATGACTTTGGTTTGAGACCCGTGGAGCGGCAGGAAACGACCGGCCACCCTCCAAGACAGATGTGCAGACCAGGGGCGCACACGCGGGGAGCCACTGAGTAGCGACGACAGTGGGGACCAAGAGATGGGCTTGCTTTCCGAGAAAGACGAGCAGAGGACATCTGTGCCACCAAACCGGAGACCTTTCTGCTCCACTGCGACAAACGGTGGAGATTCAATGCTTCCCTAGGTAGCCTTAGAAACCAAACTAAACTGTTGTCCTGAATACTCCCGGCCACTCCCAAGTTTTCACTGAGCCCTTGGCAAGATGGATGGGGCTCAGTTTACCCAGAGACAGTAAAATCAGACGAAGGGGGTTAAGCGCAGCTGTTCTCTCTACTCCTAGGTGCAAAACAGCCACAACGAAGCCAACGTCTATTTAAACCGGCAAACTGATCATTGTAACGGTTTTTCTTTTAAAAAAAAAAAACCCAAAAAACAAAAAACCTCACATTTTAAGCCCTATCCCGGTTCCTCAAAGCCTCTCTTAAGAAAGGACCCCAAAGTGAGAGATGGCAAAATAATCCTCGACCTTAAAGAGGCCTTGATTTATCATTTCACAACTGGTTCCCATGCAGCCAACCTCCCGCTTTCCATTTTTTTTCAGAACTTGACTATAAATTCTGCCATCAGAGCAGGGGAGGCAGGCACGGCGGTGATGGATGGTGGACCAGGGGTGGGGAAGGCCAAGTGGAGGTCCTGACTGGGAACAGACAGGCCTGCACGCTGGCCGAAGCTGGCTCACAGCTTTCTCACAGAATGTTCTCGTCCCAACTCAACTGGCCAGCAGCCCTCCCCATCTGCCAGCCCAGGGCTCTCTTCTGCTCCCAGGTCCTGGCTATGCCCACTCCTGGCGAGGGGGCTTCTATTACTGTTTCCTCTTGGTTTAGGTTTTCGGGTTGTTTTTTTTTGTTTTGTTTTGTTTTGTTTTGTTTTGTTTGAAAAATACCAGGTTAATCAACCCTACCTAATTAAAAAACAAAGTTCACCTGTGTTCCCTTCTCAAAAATGTTTTTTTTTTTTTAAAGAGCAGATGAAAATACACAAGTCACGAACAATGAGGCCCAAGCAGAAGAACTGATTAACAGTCCAATGAATTAAGTTACAAAACGTAGTAAAAGTTAACAGCTTAGGGCAAAGCTAATCTACCTTGTTCATGTCCCGGGGTTTCTGCTACAGAGGTGGAGCGCTCTTAGGTTTATCTGTAGGTTCCACCTTTAAGCAAAGGGGACACTTCCCATTTCATTTGGGGATGGGAGAACTGGGCCGCCCATGACCAGGAGGCTTCCGGTAAACGCGGAAGCCCGGCCATCTGTCTTTCATGCCCAGCCCATTTCATTTATTCATTTATTTCTTTTTGTGCTCTGTCCTCACGGCTTGGTTCCCCCCTGCCCAGAGACCCCGTGCCACTGCCCCTGCCTACCAAGACCCACAGGGTCACACCTCATCCAGGGTATAAAATGGCTTCTCACCAAACTCCAATTTCCCTAATATGGATGATTTCCTGGTGATAGATGTTTTTTTTTTAATCAAATTATGTTACTCTTAGAGGTTAACTCTTCGGCCTCTCAACTGCCCCCCGGCCCCCCACCATATTCAGCCTTTGCGTCTGTACTAGTGATTTGTTGACTTCAGTCACTGGTCATAACTTGTTGGCGGCCAGACAGCCAGGTCCAGTTGGCAGTTAAGGTCTTCACTTGGGCAGAATTCGAAAGACTGGCCAATCTAACATAAAATCGGGTTTTTCTTCTTCTCAAAAAGGAAAGGAAAGGAGAGGCGGCAGCCGACCTGGCAGCCCGGGGCCCATAGTTCCAGGTGGCAGCGAGTCCTGGCACCTGAGGGGCAGCCATCTTGTCTGGATGGGCAGGTGATGTACCCACTTCCCCCAGAGGCCATATACCTGGTCTGCAGCTCTCCTGTTCTTTACCTGACTGGCATTTGAATTCATGAGCCCTGGCCTACCTGACCCTAAACCACAGCATGGATAGATACAGAATTTCACAGAAGTGTGCAGAAGACATATTTCCAGGTATGGGTCCTTCCTAGCCTTTGGCTGTCTGCAAGGCCCTAATCCAGACATCCCTGTTTTTCATTTCTCATCGATTCAGGAAATCTATAAACAAGTCACTACTGGTTGCTTCGCTATTAAAACCAAGAAAAAGAATCACAGTATAGGAAGGAGATTCCTTAGGGGAACACGGGAAGCACTCATTATTGGGGGGGGGTCTCTTTTCTTTGCCCTCAGTACCCCTCTTCCCTCACCTCCTGGCTCATCTCCTACACTTCCTTCCTTTCCCTGTCCTCCCCGGCCCTCCCATCTCACCCCCGACCAGTCATGTGTTAGCACGGGAACACAGATTTCTCTGTGGTCTGCCAGGCCATCCCACTTAATCCCAACCCTCAAGGTTCTGGCATGTCATGGAAAGTTAAGAACTTCTGAGAGGGACCATGGGAAGAAAAAGTTCAGCAATGCGATGGCCACAAACCACGAATGCTGGCCACATCTGGTCACTGTTCTTTACAAAACTTGAAAACTATCAAACACTCAATGGGGGGCCTTCCAGCCTATGCAAATCTAAGGGCTGATTTCACAGGCACCCAAATCAAGTATTTTGGGGAAAAGCAAACAAACTCAGAAACCGGGAGGCCAGGAAGCAAACAGTCTCCCTAGAGCTTCTAACTTGCCGTCTGGCAGAAGTCAGTCACCAGACGAGACCACACTGAGTCCAGTGTTCTATCTTTGTTCTATCCTTGCCACTTTTATGACAGTGATGAGGGACATACTCAGAAAGAAATGCCTCTCCTTGTTAGCTAGATGTCAAAAGTGAGATGTGCCCCCAACTTAACCTAGTTTACTGGGAGAACCTATTGCTATTCTACATGAAACTGTTTTAGACTTTTATTTATTTATTTTTTAAAGATTTTATTTATTTGAGAGAGAGAGAGAGAGAGAGAGCATGAGAGGGAGGAGAATAAGAGGGAGAAGTGGACTCTCCGATAAGCAGGGAGCCTGATGTGGGACCTGATCCTGGGACTCTAGGAGCATGACCTGAGCCGGAGGCAGTCGCTTAACCAACTGAGCCACCCGGGCGCCCTGTTTTAGACTTTTAAACCAGGAACCCCCAGACTTCCCAAGTTGCTTGTGCTCCTTGAAACTGCAGGACCCTAGAGAAATTACTTTATAAGAATTCGTCCTTATTTTTAATGGCTTTTTTAAATTGTCCTAAAATATAGATAATGTAAAATTTACCATTTTAACATGCAAGTCCATTGCCATTAATTACATCCACAATGTTGTATGACCACTGTTACCACCTTATTGCATCTTCGCCATCCCAAAAGGAAACCTCACACCCACTAAAGAGTCTCTCCCCATTCCTCCCCAACCCCTAACTCCTGGCAACGACTGATGTGTCCTCGGTCTCTATGGATTTGCATATTCTAGACATTTGATGTAAATGGAATCATACAAGACGTGGTCTTTTGATTCTGGCTTCTTTCACTTAATAGAATGTTTCGAAGTTCATCCATATTGTAGCATGTATTGGTACTCATTCCTTTTCGGGATGAATAGTATTCCACCATAGGGTATGTGTGGGAGTTTTTGCAATACGATTGATGGTGGCTGGAGAGTATGTGGCTGCAAGCTACCAGACTTTCTTTCTGATGGACCTCGATATTTGAGTATTCCCAAATCCAAGTGTACCCTATCTATACCATTCACAATCTAATAAATGTTCTATGCCTAGTCAAATCTCACCTTTCCAGGCTGACAAATCCTTAAAAATAATTTGAGGACTCAGAGAGTCCTCACCCACATGACTTCGGTTGCCTTTCAAATAAATCCAATTCAAAGCCAATCATCTCGCCTATTGCTAGGAATCAGAATGACAGATCCAGTCAGAAGACCTCAAGAAGCTCAAGGTCTAGCAAGAAGATAAACACCCAAACAATTTCATCACAGTGTGATGACTTTCAGGATAGAAATCGAAAATGTAATGAGTTAGGTCACAAAGTATTCCAGTTGAGGGAGCACATAAGCTTACTATGTGGGCAGATAATGCTTCGGTTTTGCATCTGACCTCCTTTGATGGCCAAGGTCTTCAGAGAAAAGCCTGCAATGAGACAGGTGTTGCTTTCCCGAGTAGCTGCAGCCTTAACGATCCTCTATGTGTAGCATCTACCAGCTTTGCCTAATACACCACCTTGCTCACACTGAAGTGCATTTATCTCTAAAGGTCTTCCTATGGCTTAAACCATATTTGAAATCGTGTATTAGCAATACACGTAAAAACTTCACCAGTTATTTATTCCCTCCTTAAACAACATATTAAAATGTGAACTAAGACAGCAATCCATGGGAAACTTCACTGTTTCTATCTTCCCTCCCCTCCCCAATGTTTTAATTTTGAAAGATTTAGAACCTACAGAAAAATAGAAAAAAAAAATACTACAAAGAGCACATATACCCCTCATTGAGATTCACCAAGTAACTGGTGAACAATCGTCATATTTAATTATCTAATACGTAAATAATAATTAGTGTATCTATTTTCTCTGTATTTGTATTATGCGTGTGTGTGTTTTGCTGAGATTTTGGAAAACAAGCAGCAAACACATGACATGTCATTCCCAAAAGCTTTAGCATGCATCCTTTAAGAACAAGGACATTCTCCAAGAAAGCACAGAATCACTATTATAACCGAAAATTTCAACATCAACACACTTTATCGATATTCAAATGTCCCTCAAGGTCCCAGTAATGTTCTTTCGACTATGGGTTTTTGATCCACAACCCAATCAAAATCACAAGGTGTCTCCTTTAATCTACAACAGTTATTCCATCCTTCTCTTTCTGCCGTGACAATGACACCTTCAAAGGGTCCAAGATATTGTCTCACAGATTGTCCACCAATCTGCACTACTCTCATTATTTCTTGATAGAGATCTGAGTTAACAATTTGACATAAATACAATGGAGTATTTACGTCCTGCTGCATCACACCGGGAGCCACGTACTGCTAGGTTATCCCCAGTGCTGGTGATACTAAGTGTGCTCACTTCGTTCAAGTATCTTTCCTCCTTTATAATTAATAAATAATCTGTGAGGTCATAATTTGAGATTGTGAATATCCCACTTCCCATAACCTTTTCACCTAATAGTTCAGTATCCACTGATGATTCTGAAGCAATTATAATGGCAGTTGCAAAACGGTGATTTTATAATTTTATTATTCTTCTGTATTTATTAGCTGGCAAGAAGGCCCTCTCCCCAGCGTCACCTCTGCCTTTTTTGATTATTGATGTGGACTCATAAACCCAGTGTTTATTACCATCATTATTATTTTTATTGCTTCAATTGCCCGAAATCTGACCACTGGGTGTCCCTTTAAGGCAGCTCCTACATTCTTTTGATTTGCCTTCATCATTGTTTGTAGATTTCCTTGACTTCTGACATAAGATATTCTAGGCTTATCTTATATTTCTCTGCCCTAGACCTAGAATTAGCTGTTTCTGTAAGGAGCCTTCGTTCCTTTTCATGGTAAATAGTATTCAGAAACCAAGAGCTGGGTGCTAATTGTGCTCACTGCTATTGGAATATAATTGCTTCTAGGCTCTTTCACTGGTTGAAAGTAGGAAATTTATTACTCTTTAATCAAGTTATTACCACAATGATACTTAGAATTCAAATCTAACATGAAAGAGTTCGTTCTTTTCCCATGTGCTATTTGTATCTCCCTGGTTTTGTTTTGTTTTGTTTTTAAAGATTTTATTTATTTATTTGACACAGAGAGGGAGAGAGATCACAAGTAGGCAGAGAGGCAGGCAGAGAGAGAGGAGGAAGCAGGCTCCCTGCTGAGCAGGGAACCCGATGCGAGGCTCGATCTCAGGACCCTGAGATCATGACCAGAGCTGAAGGCAGAGGCTTTAACCCACTGAGCCACCCAGGCGCCCCTATCTCCCTGGTTTTTAAGTGCATTGATATATTTACTCACTCTCTCTTACTAACACACAAAGTAGATTCAGAATTACTCTACTAATACCACTCCCAACAACAAACCTATTAGCAGAGTCTGAGATTTCTGCAGTTCATTTTGGTAATATATTCAACTAAGGGTATACAAAAGGACTCTATCCAAAAGTTACTTGAATTTTTACTTAATAAACTCTATATTTTTAATTAACAGATTTGTTTGCTATTTAGAAGCTTATCCCTTAAGACAACAGAACCTACAAACCTAAAGACCGCAACACTAAAGAAAAATGACTGTATCAAAATTGTTTATACAAACTAAAAAATTCAAAAAATTCTAAAAAAAAGGCTTACTTTAATAAATAGGGTCTGACTACTCCATCATTAGCCCCCACAATTTTTTTTAGTCTCCACAATTTAAACTCATGTGCTTAGACCATAATCTCTAAATTCCATCAATTTTAGATATTACATAGTCATTTCCTCTTTCATTGTAAGAGGATTTAGCTCTTTTAAACTCCACCTCTTCACTTTCCTATCTACCATATACTTAAATCATATGTTTAGGTTATTTTAACAACTAAAGTCTAAATTATTATGGCTATGTATACATTTACTCATAAGAAATGCATTATAACTATGTTTCCTTTTTTTTTTTTTGCATTACCCTTCATTTTCCTGGAGTTAATAACTGCCTTTCTTTTTCAATTGCTTAGATTCCCTGCTACCAAATTGCACGTTCTCCAACAGCCTCCCAGTGCAGTTTTTCACCTACGAAAACACAGCATTCTACTTTCCCTGCTGATCTCTAAATCTATTCTGGAATGGTGATTCTCTTGGTCTGTTGCAGTCGTTATCCCAGGTCTTCCCACTGCTATCATCCAAGGAATTCTCTTTTACTTCTCTCCTTCATTTCTGGCATCAGAGATCCCCTTTCTAGAGTTACTTTTTCATTTAAGGAAAGTACATCTGCCAGGAGCTTCCTGCAATACTTCACTGCCATCCAGTGTTTTTCATATTAGATGCCATGCTAATTTCAGGTCCTTTGAAAACTCTCCCCCACTCTCTTGTGTCCTCTTCCACTTTGGGAAACTTACAAGAATTTCTCTTTATCCATATGTTTTGAAATCCCATTATACTGTGCCTTGACACAGTAGATGACCCACAGTATGGGTTTTTTTTTTTTTCATTTATTAAGCTGGGTACCTAATGGATTCTTTCAAGATGGTCAATCCTGTCCCTCAATTCTAAGGACATTTCTTGCATTCTTTCCTTTGAAAATTTCCTTGCCCCTATTTTCTCACTCTGACATTCCTACTATTCAGATTTTGGACTGATACTCTAATTTTTATATCTTCCCTTCTCTTTGCTTCTAATTTCTGGAAGGTTTCTTCAAATTTACCTTCCAATCTCTAAAACTGCAGGGGGTGGCCCATGGTCCTTTCTGTTTGTCGCCTTTTCCACAGATAACTTCTTGCAGTTCTTTCTTTCACAAAGAGATAGAAAGGAAATAACTGAAGAATATTAGCTAACCTAATTATAAGACATTAAGTCCAACTGTTGTACGTTTGTTCGTATTATTTAATATGGTAGGCCCACATGCCGAGCAGTGGAAATTGTATCATTTCTTCCAGTAGCTCAACATGACAGCAACACTGTTTTTTCTGTTAATGACAATATATATATTGTCTGGAAGTCTGAGATTCATACTGCTAGGGATGAATGGCCATAACCAGTTTTCTAGAATACATATAAATCTTTTTCCAGTTCAACAGGTCCATGAGGAACTTCCCAATTCTGAAAGAAACATGAAAAGCTGGGGAAACACTTGAGATAATTTCAGTGAGACAGATATATAGAACATCTCAATGGTCCCCAGGTAAAGAGCTTATGGGCCAGGAATTACCTGTTGTCTCTTAGTGCTACATCTGCCCTTCTTCATTCTGTTCTGTCATGCTGGGGTTTGCAAACCATCTTTCCCAGGTTTCCTTGCCAGCTAGCTTCCTATTACATTTTGCCAATATTAGGTACTAGAAAGAGTTCAGAAAGCAAGAAGAAGGATCGAAGCTGTACTAGTTCCTCTCCTTCCCCATCCGCTTCTAGCAGTGTCACTGCAAGTTTCTAAATTCCCTCAGTGATTCCAGCTGCAGCCACAGCAGCCTCTCTCATGGTCCCAGCACCAGCTGGTCTGATGTCATCCGACCATGGTCCTGCTGTTCCAGCACCGGCCGGGCAGCAGTCCCAGGAAGGCAGCAGAACACATGTGCCTGTGTTCTGGAACAGGCTTCCGTGCCTTCCTTCTCCCACGTCTATGAGTGGTAGCTGCCTCACACAGGTACTAATGACTGGATTACTTCATCCTCCTTTTTTTATTCTCCCAGTGCTTCAGACAGTGTTGCAACAAGTTCTCTGTATCACGTCTCCTCTGGGTGAAATACCTAGTATGGTTACCCTTTTTTCCTGCTTGGCCCCTGACTGCTAGAGCCTCCCTGAGGGATTAAAAAAGTTTTTTTAAGCATCTATCCGTCCTCATTACCAGAAAGAGCTAAGGGTAAGAAGCCTTATCTATGGTTATGATTGTGCAAGTACAATCTGACTTTATTATTTAGATAAAGTCAGACGTCTCTAGAAGATGGCGAAGCAACCCTCATGCGAATTCCTAAGTGAAAGAGGATATCCACCACTTTCCAAACTAAGTAGCCAGACATATGACAGACCCTTCTCCGTAAAGTCTGATTGATACCAAATTGGCGGCCATACTGCTAAGATGACCAAAGAACAAACCCCAAACACCTTTTACGAGGAGATAAAAATGAGTCGGGAGAAGGTGGTTTCAGTCTTCACTTTGGCAAAAACACAGTCATGTGGCATCACTCAGGTACTAATTCACTAGCTTCAACACACTTTAAAATGAGTTACGGATATGGGGCGCCTGGGTGGCTCAGTGGGTTAGAGCCTCTGCCTTTGGCTCAGGTCATGGTCTCAGGGTCCTGGGATCAAGTCCTGAGCAGGCAGCCTGCTTCCTCCTCTCTCTCTCTCTCTGCCTGCCTCTCTGCCTACTTGTAATCTCTCTCTCTGTGTCAAATAAATAAATAAAATCTTTTTTAAAAATGACGGATATGACAAGATTATGTACACAAAATATATTTTTACAAAGTAAGCTGTAGAGTATATCATAAAGATATGATACAATAACATTTTTTAAAATGTACTTCTTGGCTATTCCTGTCTTCTGTTCTATTCGTCAGCACACTTCCAGAGGGTTCCACGCTCTGTGATGCAGCAAGGACTGAAGGTGGCTGGCTGGGACACAAAAAAGAGAGCAGAGGAGGACAGGGCTTTGTGGAAGCTGGCTGAGAGGGCAGGAGGAGACTGAGGAGGGAGGCCTTCGGAAGGTATATTCTTTACTGATATGATGAATAATGAAGAGCAGCGAGGAGAGGAAGACTGGGAGTGTGAAAGTTTTCCTGAAAGAAAACAGGAGAGAAGGAGAAAAAGCCCTAGAAAGAGAAGAGAGAGGAGAGTACAGAGCGCACAGGGAGAACCCAGCACCCAGAGCCAGAGATGCACATCCAGGAGTGATGAGTTAGGGCTCCACTGACCGTCACAGTCCGGCGCCCATCAAGGTGAGCCCCTTGGGGGATGCTCACACTCCAGGGCTGTGAGCTCAGAGAAACCTACTTAGAATGACACTTGACCCTTGAACAAAGAGGTGTTAGAGGCGCTGACCCCCACGCTGCTGAAAATCTATGTAATAACTTTTGATTCCCCCAAAATGTATTCACTCACAGCCTGCCACTGACCGGAAGTCTTGCTGGAAACAGTCCATTAACACATGTTCTGTATGTTGGATTTATTCTATACTGTATTCTTACAGTAAAGGGAGGGAAGAAAATGTCATTTAAAAAATCACGAGGAAGTGAGATTACATTTACAGGACTATACTGCATTTATTGGGGGGAAAAAAATCTATGTATGAGTGGACCTGCACAGCTCAAGCCCACGCTCTTCAAGGGTCAAGTGTGTTTATGGCATCCTCTGACCAGAGCTCAGGAGCTTGAGCCCGATTTGGAACATGAACATGGAGGAGAAGATACATTACCCCCTGTGGCAGTAACTACTACCTTCAAAACCAACCCATCAGCCCAGGGAGGAGAGGTTGAATAGAGAGCCTCAAATCTGTAGGCAGAAATTCTCCGAAGGGCTCCTTATTACTTTCCATCACCTGCAAACCCAACAGTGCTCCAGGCATTTGGCAATGCCAGGGGCGCCTGATTTGGCTTCTTTGAAATGAGCGGTGTAGAAAAACAAGTTTGTATGTTGCTCAGACAGAAAAAACTCAGTAAAACTACCACGTTCATTCTGAGTGTTACCGGTATAAAATCAGTAGTAATTTGATCCTTTTCCAAAAAGCCAAAACAAAACCAAAAAACCCCATGTAATATGTGCCTTCAAATACCTAAATCTTCTCATTTGCCACTGGCGAGTTGTTACGTTCGGCTCTGCGAGCGTTAGAAGAACAGCCATACGACAAAGAAGCTCCTTCCAGATGGCTCTCCTTTCCCTCTCTGCTCACATATAAAATTATATCACAATTACAGTCTCCACTTTGCAAAGTGCTTAGAAATATTTACTTAGTACTGACAGGCTAAAAGGGCTCTTGTTCTGAAAAATTTGCCTAAGGTCTAGAAATTTTGCCACCTGGCAATAAAGGTGCTTTGGGGGGGGGGGGGCAGCGAGGGAAGAATACTTAAAGCCCAGCACATCTGGCTATTAAGCTGACTGGAGCCAGCACACGCTACCAAAAATATAAGACACGGCTAAGAAGTACTTATGGAAGGAGGAAAACCACAGAAGCTGCTCTAGATCACCTTAAAAAACAGGAAGAGAAGCAGAGTTGAAAAGGCAGGCAGAAGAGGCATCAGTTTGGGGTCACAAAGAGGATGACCATTGTCTGGAAGGACTGGAAGTTTCACTTTGCTGAGGGAGGCACAGGGAGTATAAAACAGACTCGATGTCACAGTTAAGGTGAGGCCGCTTCCCGACCAAAGTGAAAACACACGTCCCCCAACTCTTAATGAAGAGCCTTCATTACCTGCAACCAGAACGGAAGTCAGAGCAGCAAGGTGGGGCAAAAGGCATCCCTGATTTATCAAGGATAGTGATGCTAAGAGTCACGTTACTGGAAAATTGTATGAAAAGTGTGATGCCAGGGGGGAAAGAGGGATGGGAGGAGGGGAGTCTGTAAACCGAACATTCCAGGCAGAAAACTTTCCTTTTGGGTGTCAGAAATAAAGTGCCAATACTTCGGATATAGGGATGTGTCAGTGATCAGTTAACTGCGCTTTCCTAACAGTAACAGGAATGACCAAAATAAGATACGGCAGCAATAAGGCTTCATTCCCCTACATTTATTCGTGAGAGGTCCTCTAGTTTTGGAGGGCGTTTTTGTTCCCTTCTCTATTTTGCTTAGGCAAATCTGTATCGATAGAATTAAGATTCTGTTACCACATCTCATAAAAAACAGTTGTACAGAACAGTATTGTACATTATTTTATAATGACGCCAAGGAATTTTAGAAATTGTATTACTATAGCTTTGCCATAATTTCACGAAATGAAAGTTCATTTTTTAAAAAAGATTTTATTTATTTATTTGACAGAGAAAGAGACAGCGAGAGAGGGAACACAAGCAGGAGCAGTGAGAGGGGGAGAAGCAGGCTCCCCGCTGAGCAAGGAGCCAGATGCGGGGCTCAATCCCACGACCCTGGGATCATGACCTGAGCCGAAGGCAGACGCTTAATGACTGAGTCACCCAGGTGCCCCCATTTGTTTTTTAAAATAAAAAAAATTTACTGTGGTTAAATGCACGTACCATGAAATTTACTACGCAAACCATCCTGAAGTGTGTGGTTTGGTCGGCCCTAAGTCCTTTCACAGTGTTGCGTGACCACCGTATTTATTCATTCTTAAAAGTGACCATTTTCTAGGGTGCCTCGGTGGCCCAGTCGGTTAAGCATCTGCCTTTGGGGCACCTAGGTGGTTCAGTGGGTTAAAGCCTCTGCCTTCAGCTCAGGTCATGATCTCAGGGTCCTGGGATCGAGGCCCGCATCAGGCTCTCTGCTCAGCAGGGAGGCTGCATCCTCCTGTCTCTCTGCCTGCCTCTCTGCCTACTTGTGATCTCTTTCTCTCTATCAAATAAATAAATAAAAATAAAATCTTAAAAAAAAAAAAAAAGCATCTGCCTTTGGCTCAGATCCTGATCTCAGGATCCTGGTATCGAGCCCCGTGTTGGGTTCCCTGCTTAGCAGGGAGTCTCCTTCTGCCCCTCTCCCCACTCACGCTCTCCCTCTCTGAAATAAATATTTTTTTGAAAAGTGACCATTTTCCAGTTTCTTTTCACTTCTCTGTGTACTTACAGGTAGGAAGCTACACAGGACCAATGCCAACACAACAGTGAAAAACTCTCAGACCCATAGCTACAAGACATTTTTAAAATATGCAAGGCTTTTCAGAAACCCCAAAGTCATTTTGAAAGGCGCTATTGCTTCAAGGGCCAAAGTCTCTAATAAGCACGAGTGGGCGGACACGTGGGGGCTGCTGAGGACACACAAGGCCGTCACAGGTGCATGCCTGACGTGCGGACATGAGCAGGTACCCTAGGGGCCTGCGTCACGGACCGCTGAGACTCAAGTCCAATACCAAGGCAGGTACCCTAGGGGCCTGCGTCACGGACCGCTGAGACTCAAGCCCAATACCAAGAGCATTCTGCTACTAATCCGGAGAAATTGATCTCACTGTTCACACGTGCGGGCAGAGAAAACTCATCAGTGATTTTAAATGAGCCCCAAATCAATTTTTCTTAGGAATTTAATGCCGGCTCAATGACTGGAAATTGTCATGATTGCTTAGCCCTGCGACAGAAAGAAAAGGCGAGCCAGAGATTAAATACCGAGTCACTGGTGAGGCTGTGTTGAGGCGAGGAAGGGCTCTCTCAAGCTTTCACGAAAGCGACAAGGTCTAGAGTTGGGTTACCAAGGGGCTTGGTAAGGGAGAATACTCTATTTTTTTGAATACTACACATTCCCTTAAACTACCCAATCCCTCCAACTGTATTCCAACATATGCCCTTCCAGGCGGGCAAGTTTCATTAGGCTCGAGAGGAAGTCACAGGGCAGGTTCTCTGGACCGTAAGCATCGCTTTGCACTTGAGCTGCTTTCCACGCGGGCTCTGAAGCACGCGGCAGGGTGAAGAGCAGGCACGAGTGGGGATTCGCTCCTGGACGGAACAACACGTGGGCCTCCTGGCAGAGGCGCTGTGTACACAGTCAGACAGTGTCAGGGCCGGCTATGAATTACTACGATTTCTAAAACGACGACAGCTGCTCAACTTTATTTATCAGCGGTGGCTGTTTCTCCTAAGCAAAGCTGACTATCCGAGCCAGTGTCCAAGTAAACCGCCCCATTCACTGAGCACCCACCAAAAACCGGCGGGGACCAGGAGGCCCCCTAAACAGAGTGGACATAGATCAGGAAGATAATCTGATACCCGAATTTCTGTTTTGATAATACAATCATTTTTTAAGAGGGGAGAGGCATGAAAACCTGTACTCAAAACTTAAATCTTAGAGATGTTTCTCAAAATATTTAAAAAATGAAAAAAAAGCCCACCACCTCACTTCTAAAAACATAACTAAAAATAGCCCAACTTGAGAGAAAAGTGTTAGGACTCTCTTTCTAGCAACTACTCTTGAACATAGAACCCAGGAGTTATTCCACAACCCAATTCCTTTATTTTCCTCCTTTATAAACCCACCAAACTTTCTCTGTATCTTCCATTAAAAATTTCTCCATCTTTCTTGTTTTGTTCCAGTGAGAAAGATGACAGTGAGAAAGTTCCAGTGAGAAAGATGACAAACGTTGGTTAATAACATTTACAACCAACGCAGCAACACGTGACAACACGGGTCAAAATCCCGGCTCGGCTGTGATTTAATCCTGCAAGCATCCAACTTGGTGCTGGCCAGCCTGCAGGAAACGAGACGGACACGGTTCTGGCCTGGACCCCTGGCTCGTCTCCGATTTATTACCCTGTGTGCGTGCGTAGGGTACGGCGGGGTTGCAGGGGGAAGCTGATTCTCTTCAGAGGGGTGTGGAAAGAGGACGACAGAGTCACAAGAACTTCAAAGACTGTCTAGTCCAAGCCACCGGTCTTGCTGGTGCAGAGACATCTAGAGACTTCCAGCTCCCAGGTTTCCCCAGCCTGGGTGATCTTGGGCGATTCTCGATCAGAATCCAGCCCTTCATTTCACTTTGATTTACAAAAACAAAAGAAAATCCCCATAGGAGTGGGAAGCTCTTGGGTGTGACGGTCAAGTCCTGAAGGGTTAGGCTGAGTTGACCAGACACGTCGAGCAGGTGTTGGAGCACGTTGGGCAGTGGACAAATAATAGAGGTGAAGTGTACCTCGAGTAGGCAAGACATACTCTGTCCCAGGCCTTCTGACGGTCCTTCTCAGCCCAGCCAGTCCTTACGGGTCCTGGAGGCCCACCTGAAGGCCCCTGAAGTCACTGGTGAACGCACGTTACCAGAAAACACGCACAAACACATACATCGGGGGGTAGCTCCAAGCGAGGCCTGTACGGTGTCATTATCACCCCCGTATCAACAGAAGCCACTCTTGGAAATCACACCTTATCTTTCCAAGCCACACTGAGCAAAAACAGTAATCAAAAAATGATTCTACTTTGTGATCATTCCTGACCCCTTGATGATAGCCTCGTAGCAGATTACAGAAGCGTGGAGGCCTCTGAGGCTGTCAGACCCCATCAATCACCTTCCATTAAATAAAGGTTTTCCAATTTTGCGCTCCTCTCAAAGGCTTCATTTTGCCCGGATTAAGCCGAAGCAGCAACATTTGAACTTACTGCTCCTATTCCTGCTTCCCAAATAAATGCCGTGAGCAGAAAAATGGGCTTTTCCACAGTGGGAACTCAAAATCAAAGCAGACGACAGTGATGTGGTCACATATACATCTGACCACAAACGCCTTGCACGTGCATTTTACACATTTCACGAGCAACCACAGGGCCCAGGAAGGAGGGAAGATGTAAGGGGTGCCCAGAGCAGGAGAGGTCTGTGAGTCGAACGCGTTAGGCCCTGCAATGCATCTGGGCCAGTCCCAATATGGTCATCAGAGTGCCGCAGATTTCTCTCGGGTTCCAGAAGAAGCAGGTCTCCTAAAAAGACGTGCACTGTATGGTTTTACTACTTGGTATCTATCCTCCCCGTGACGGAGAAGTCATTTTGTCTAAAATGCAGCAGATGGGTCTAAGGGAGGGAAACAGTTGAAAATCAATTGGGAAAAGCACGTTTAAAAAATAAGCATCTTTAGCAGAGAGACTCATTTTTCTTTCAACGCTGACAGCTGGGTGGGGGGCGGGGGGACACGTTTGCTGCATTCACACACCAAAACCAGAAGATGCGGGCCACAGTTTCTATAAATATGATCAAGATCCCACTCACGCACATTTTGCTGCCCCAATAAACAGGCTTCCTCATTATTATCTTTAATGGCCACATAAACGTGACAAGAGCCAGAAATAGAGCGCAGAGAACATCAAGCGAAGAAGAGGGAAAAGGGAGATTTCAGAGTCATTCCCAAACAGGCCTGGGGTGGGGGTGGGGGGGCAGACTGGATGGATGTGACCAAGAGGTCCCCAAGGACTGTGCTGCGACATGTTTTATTTGGCCCACGTGGACATTTTTTTAAACGTTAATTTACTGTAAACACTAAAGTATGGGAGATTTCACTTGAGGATCCAGATTTCAGGCTCCTCCCAAGAAAACAAGCAGACAGATGACTGGCATGGCATTCCCACTTGGTGACAATCTGTTGTTTACTCTCCAATTTGCCCCCGGAGGTCACTGCGAGGGCCCGCTTCATTATGAAGGCTCTGGTCTGGTCTCCGAAAGTATTTCAAGGGGTCAAGGGAACGTCTGAGCCACAGCAAGCATGGAAGAGGAAGCTGCCTTGGGGCTGGAGGTAAGGAGTGTCCAAAGAAGATGTACAGACTGAGAGGGTGCTGGGGGGCAGGCCAGAGAAACAGACCAACAGCAGCTGAAGACACAGACCTTGAACTTCAGGTGCAGTCTGGGTCTGAGACGCTGAACTGCTGGCTGACCATGGAGCCATCCAAGAGAGCTGCAGAAGAAGCTTAAAGATAAGGTGCCAAGAGGACTGAGCCCAACATAAGGTCTCCAGGAGCAGCGAGAAGAGGGAAAGCGACGCCAGCAAAAAGGGGGCTGGCTTTGCAGCCTGGGCTCCCCCTGGGCTGGCCTAGCCTCTGTGACCAGCCTCGCCTCCATGCCTCTCCGGCAGGCACCCTCAGGCCCAGCTGACCAGCCCCAATTCTCGTTTGAGAAACCGAGTGTCCTTTTGGGCCTTAGTGTCTCCAGCAAACCTCTATTTCCTACTGCCTGGAACGCTAGCCTGCCTCTGTTAGACTTGCACCCAACTGTCCAGAACGAGCGGCCCCAGTGAGGTTGCTTCGACGGTGTTCTGTGACCACCTGGTAGACTACTGCGCTGCCCTGAGCTTGCCGCCTTCCTGTCTCAGTGCGTGCTCCCTGAGGCCAGCCACCAGATCTTAGGACTTCTTCTCGCTCAGCTACTCTGACTGCAGCATCCCGGCCTCCTGGCTCAGGGATGGCTGCTGTGGCCCTGGCCCTCCAGCCTCCCATCCCTTCTCTGGGCTCCAACAACCTTCCAATCCCCGTTGAAAATAAAAGCCAGACCCAGCCTCTGCTTCTGATCCTGGAAGCAACCTAGCCGATACCCTACATGACAGGAACAAATCTTATATACGGAGAAGAGCTTTATGTATGTGACACAGCGTTACTTAGAGAGTAAAATGAGGAAACAGGTGAAAAGCCCCCAAACAACAGTACCTAAGTAAAGGACGGTGTATCTATTTGCTAGAACGGTACTAATGATACAAAGAGAAAAAGGGCTTATAAGAACATGCTAAAAAGACAGAAGCGTTAAAAATAGAATATTGTCATCATCGTGTAAAAATACTATGAGTAGAAAAAATGACTAGTGGTACCAAAAGACAGAAATAGATTTTTTTTATAGTTTGAATTAATCGATTAGAAAAGTACCCCAGGCCCTGACGGTCTCCGGCCCCCGGCCCCAAGCCTGGCCGGCTCACACTACTCTGAAGGAACAGTGTTAGCTCTGTATGTTCCAGCAAACCGTCCTCTACAGTCTGACATGGGTCTTCCCACCTTCCCTTCTGTCCACCCCTCCTTTCTTTCCCCCTCCCTCACTCCCCCAACATGGGATCACAGAATACACACCCTGCTTACTTTGGGTTTGCACTTTACCAGACCCAGGGGAAGGCTATCCTACTCACTCCTCAGGCCTCTCCTCCCGTGTGGAGTCCTCCTGGAACCTTGAGTCCCTAGGCTGGCTGAGATCCTTCTCCGCCTGGGCACCCTGCTGTTACTCAGGATCTATACTGTGTCCTCCTCCTCCACGCCATGGTAGGCGCTGTGCCCTCCCCACCCATCAGCTTGAGGACCAAGCCCAGTGCCTGGCCCACAGACGATGCCCAGTGTTGACAGGGAAGAAGAAAAGAATGGATGGGGACTGAAGCTTGAGGACAAGATGGCTTTGAAGGTAGACATGCATCAGTGGACGACCGGGCATTTCTCCATAGACACGGAAGGAAAGACGACACTGGGTGTGGAGATGGACACGTGGGTCTGTTGAGAATAAGGGAGCAGAGGAACCTAACTGGATTACCTCGATGAAGGAGAAGAGAAAGAAGCAGACAATAGGCAAGAAAAATATTCTTGATAAGCAGTAAGAGAAACAAAAGAATCTGCATAGTTATTCTTCTGCTCCATGATTAGGTTTCTAATTATCTGCGCTTGTGGTAGTGTTTTATTATTTTTTTAAAGATTTTATTTATTTGAGAGAGAAAGTGAGCAAGAGAGAGCGCGTGTGCACAAGTGGGGGGAGCAGCACAGGGAGAGGGAGAGGCAGGCTCCCTGCTGAGCAGGGAGCCGGATGTGGGACTCAATTCCAGGACCCTGGGATCATGAACTGAGCCGAAGGCAGACGCCCAACCGACTGAGCCACCCAGGCGTCCCTGTGACAGGGTTGTAAAAACAATTCCTTGAGAGATCAAATGGCCTCCAATTTGTTAAACAAACCAGGCAACTCAGAATTCAGCTTCCTACCTATGTTGTGTTAGGTTCAAAAGAGCTGATATAAGAAGAAAGACATTCACGCTTACCCAAGGGAAGGCAGCACCATCCGCGGCGCATCTGAGGTGCCCCTTACCAATTTCATGCCGGGCGGTGGCTTCACCACAGAATTACACATTTCAGTTTATTTGAAGGAAAGCAACTCCATTTCTAATTCAATGAGGATGTGACCCTCCTAGCTCCAGGATCTCCCTGTGCAACCTTCTCAGGTCATCGCTGTTCTCCCCAAGAGCCCTTCTCCGCTGGCTTCCAACAAGGGTCAGAGCCTCTGAGTCTTACTCATCACGGGGGCTTTGGGCAGCCTTCCCACAGCTGGTGTTGGCTGGGGGTGCACTAGAACTGGCCACTGGGCCACCAGCTTGCTCTCATAACCATGCGGACAGGGCACCTGGGTCCTAAGTGGCAGAGGCCATGCTGTGAGCCAGCTTGGGCTCCTCGTAAGCCTCCCTATGAGAGCCATATGCCAAAAGCCAAAGGCCCATCGAGGGGCCCAGGTTTGGACAGCATTAGAACAGTGTCAGCCGGGAAGGTTTCTCCCCCACATCACTGAAATTGTGGCTAAAATCGCCATCGATGGGCTCAGACAACATTACGTAATAGTCAAGATGCTGAGAAGCAACGCCGTCCCTCAGCCCGAGTCATTCAGAACTCTCAGTCGGGCCTCTCACAATTGGCTTCGTCCGTCAGACTCAGACGAGGCTCTATTTTGAATTCTAATGAGGACGAAGCACACTGAATATTTAGCCGCGATGACAAAGATCTTGCTTTTGTGGAGACGCCCTGACACAAGTCACAGATCTGAAAGTACGTATAGGGACCGGTGGAAAATGCCAGTCTCATTTGCGTTTGGATGCTGGAAAAAGACAATACTGTTTTCTACTTGATGCTCTTTGAGGGCTGGGGGTGAGCCAGGAAAAGGGAGGAAGAGTCACACAAAGATCTCCGTAAAATTTTTACAGCCGGGGCTCCTGAGTGAAAGGTTTACAAAGACGTGCTCGAATCCTTTGTTAACAACTGCGCAAACAAATTCATCACCAGGCCCTTCTGTGTGGCCCCCTTGCAATCCGGTCTGTGCTAACAACTGGAAAGTTCCTCCCTGCAGAAACGCCAATGACTTATATATAACAGATCAGCAAGGAAGACACGCTGAGGGGAAGGAAACCAGAGACCATTTCATGGCTCACAACCTACTTCTGCACTTAAAATGATGATGTGCCTGCTGCTACCCCCGGAGTTAAACAAATGGGGTGCCGCGTGAACAGTAACTGACACTTGAGGGGGTCACTTAACGCTGACCCTGCAAACAGTTCAAATATACCCTGTTGCGGCTTCCCATGCACAGGTGCACTTGTTTACGTGGAAATGATCAACTGTGCCTTGCATTTGGAAAGTGCAGGAGATCGACCCTTTGCGATGTCTCGAGGCTCCTGGACCAAAGCCCTCCAGACCTTTCTTACTGAGATCATAATGGAACTTCCCTAGCATTTGGACATCCTCTTGTCAATGCTAGCTAGCAGTTATAGAGAGACGATGCTTCTATTTTTCTTGGTTGATTCTCTCTGCTGCTACCAAATCCGCCCACTGAGTTTTGAATTTCAAGTTTGTAGTTTTTTTTCCTCCTAGGAACTTGATTTTACTCCCTGTTCAAGTTTTCTGCTACTTTCCATAAGTGTAGAATTTTCTGTAACCTGTTTTCTGAAGATCCTTTGAAGCCTGTCACTTCTTTCTTTAAATATGCCAAGCATAGGTGATTTTCTTATCTGTGTCTAATAATTCTACTACCGTGAGTCTGTGCAGATCAGTAACTGTGGTCTGTGGCTGGTTCTGGCTCGTCCTGTGCTGTTTTCACATCTGCCAGGTTATCTTTGACTATGTGCTGGTCACTGCTCTGAACCATTCGTTTTGGGGTGATTCTTAGAGACCAGGGATAAAGATGTCCTCTTCCAGACAGGCATGTCATTCTTTTTGCCAGTCCCCTGGAGCTCTAGCATGTGAATCTAGAACTCCAAACCAAACAGAGTCTGGGGTTTCCTGGCCCATACAGAGATGGATGCCCATGAAACAAATCCATACAAGGGCCTTTCTGGGCCCACAACTGGTCAGGAACCATGGTTCTGACCCTTTCCCTCTCCAATCTTCTCAGTGCCAAGGCTGCCTTCTCCACACTTCTTAAGGGCACCTTACTTCCAATCTACTTTTACCCTAAGGGTGCTCTCTGGGGACCCACCTCAATGGGGGAAGGGTCTCCTGTTATATTTTTCAGCTGGGGTGGGCCTAGGTCAGTAACTTCTACCCCACCTGTCTGCCTCTCTCAGGCTATAGAAGTCCCTGACCCCTGCCTGAAAATGGGCTTTATCAGGAAAATAATCAAACTTCCAGAAGGTACATAAGAGTTTAAGGACTGGACAGCACCTGGCGGCTTGGTCAGTTAGGTGTCCAACTCTTGATTTTGGCTCAGGTTGTGATCTCAGGGTCGTGAGATCGAGCCCTCTGCCGGGTCCCGTGTTTGGCTCCATGCTCAGCGTGGAGCCTGCTTGGGATTTTCTCTTTCCCTCTGCCCCTCCCTCAGCTCACACATGCGCTCTCGCTCTCTCTCTTTCTATAAAATAAATAAGTAAATCTTTAAAAAGAGAGAGAGAATTCAAGGACTAGAAGCAAAATAAAAGGACAGGTTAATACAGTGGTTCCTTAAAAAAAAAATTAAACACTGAATTACCATTTGATTCAGCAACATGACTTCTGCATATGCACGCAAAAAAGCAGGGACTTGAATCGATGCCTGTACACATACGTTCATACTGGCATTAGTCACCCAACAGCCAAAAAGTCCACCGACAGATAAATGGTTAAACAAAATGTAGTATATATATATATGTGCACTGGAATATTATTTAGCCTAAAAAAGGAAGGAATTCGTGTCACACACTACAGCATGGAGGAATACTGAAGACATTCTGGGGAACGAGATAAGCCAGACACAAAAGAGCAAATACTGTGTGAACTTACTCATAGGAGGTGCCTGCTATTGTCAAAGTCACAGGGACAGAAAGTAGAGTGGTGGCTGAGAGGGGCCGGCTGGAGTAGAATGGGGAGTCACCGTTTTACGGGGTCAGAGCTTCAGGAGGAAAAGATGGAAAGGTTCTGGAGACAGGTGGTGCTGATGGCCCCACAAGAGCAGGAATGCACTTTTATGTCACGGAACTGCGCACTTAAAATAGTTACGATGGCAAATTTTAGATGTATTTTATATTATGTATCTTTTACCGTAATAATTTTTTTTTTGCCCGATGCTTCTATTTTTCTTGGTTGATTTCTTCGTTGATAAAGTTAGGTTAATAGGGGCGCCTCAGTGGCTCAGTCAGTTTAGCATCGGACTCCGGCTCAGGTCATGCATGATCCCAGGGTCCTGAAATAGAGTCCTGTGTCGGGCTCCCTGCTCAGCGGGGTGTCTGCTTCTCCCTCTGCACCCCTCCACCCGCCACTCACACTCTCTCTTGCAAATAAATAAAAATAAAATCTTTAAAAAAATAAAAGGTCAATTTTGGCAAGGGTTGCTGGACCACTCAGCAGATTCCACAGGGCATAATAAAACTTCACAGGCTTCATGATGATCAGCGGGAGACTTGGAAGGTAACTGCCGGGTGTCTTAGAGCTTGGGAGGCCACACAACGAACCTTTATCAATATGCAAAAACTAGCACCGCCTGCCGACAAACATATCTATAATTACAGATTTCCCTATAAAGATATAAATGCAATACATTTTCCTTTAAAGGTATCAGGCATCAAAAATGCTATAAGGTTAGTTATCGGGGTGTTGACCTGTATTACCGATGGCATGGCTAAGTATTAGGGAAACAAACTGACAGGGTAAGAGAAAAGAATTCTCTTTACAGTCTTTCCAGTGAACGAAGGAAGAGCATCTATCTATTGAACACTGCTGTATCTCCCTTCTGAGTCCCTGCATACACAGTTGACCCTTGTACAACACGGGTTTCAACTGCATCGGTCCACCTACACGCGGACTTTTGTCAATAAACACAGTACGGTACTGTAAAGGTACCTTCTCTTCGTTATGATTTTAACATGTTCTCTTCTCTAGCTCCCTTCACTGTAAGGACACGGTATGTAATATATAAAATCATATTACTTAACATTAACCAATTACTATAAATTTTAATAATTTTATATATAGTAATTATTATACTACATAATTATATTATATAATATATACTGTAATTGTAAGGTATATGTATATATGTATAATTATATATTATACAAACACACATATATATAATACAGTATACATGACATACAAAACACACGTTAACTGACAGTTTATGTTATGGGTAAGGCTTCCAGTCAGTAGGAGTCGGTTAATAGTTAAGTTTTGGGGGAGTCAAAACTCAGATGCAGACTTTTGCCTGCACGGGGGGGTAGGGGGTCAGGACCCTGACTTCTGCATTGTTCAAGGGCCAACTGCAATTCTGTTACAGATTATACATAACTAAATATAAATGGTGCAGAAGATAAACTCACAGTTAACTTACTTTAAGATGCCCAGTTTTAAAAGCATGCCTTTTAGTATTTATGGAAGTCTCTCCATTTCTTCTATTAAAAAAATGAATCAAGAGTTCAAGTCAGAAGACTTTATGCACATTTCTGGGTATAAACACCAACACTAAGCAATACCATAAAATAAAAAACTGGCAACTGAAGTAACATTCCTCATTAGGACTTCATGAGTAACATGTGCTGAGGGCCACTGCTCTGCAAATGCAAAAAGCTTCCCAACACATCTATAAATATGTTCATTCCAAAGTAATAACGACATGACTGCCATGCACATAACAAACACTTCGAGAAAGTTGTTACTGAACCGGGAAGCCTCGTCCTACTTTATTTATTTTTTAAAGATTTTATTTATTTATTTATTTGGAAAGCGTGCAAGCATGGGGAGAGGCAGAGGGAAAGGGAAAATCTCTAACAGACTCTGCACTGAGTGTGGAGCCTGATGCCGGGCTCGATCCCACGACCCTGCGATCACAACCTGAGCCAAAACCAAGAGTCAGTCGCTTAACTGACTGCGCCAGCCAGGCGCCCAGATTATTCCTACGTTAGACACGTGAGATGATAGCTAATCCTTGCTCACAGCTTACTGTGTGCCACATGCTGCTCTGAGTGCCAGCTATCTTTATGTACATTAACTCCATTCTCCCTTATGACAACGCTCTCGGGGCTGTACCATTAGCATTCCCATTTCAAAGACAGGAAAACCGAGGCAAAGGGGAGTCTGGGCTTCCCCAAGGTTGCACAGCTGGTGACTGGTGGATCTGGGATACAGGTCCAGGCTCTAGAGCCCCCACTCTTGAGCCCCCCACCTGCAAGGCCTCTCCACATAAATGTGGAAAGTCAGGAAAGATGGCCAGCTTTCGACACCTCACGTGTTCCATACAGTTTAATTTCGATAACCAGGTTATCCACTCTTTTAAGAGTCAAGAGGTTAAGTCTCTAAAGAGATGGAAGAGGGCGTCTGAACCCGCATCTCTCTGTTTCCAAATGATCTAGTGCAGAACAAAAGTCTCTGTGGGCAGAAGTTACAGAGAAGGCTGGTAAGGCAAGAAGCAAGGAGGTGTGGCTTTCGGCAGGAAGCGGAAAGAAGCGGACACCCATGGGAGCGGAAGCACAGAGTGGCTGCTGGCAGAAGAGAACCCCAGGGCTGGGGAGCACAGACAGGTGATAACAGCGGAGCAGGGAGGCCTCTCAGAGTCCCCCCTGCCTGAGGTTCCAGAGTCCACGGCTGCCTGTCCTCAGTCACCCTGTTGTTCTAGACTTCCGTTTAGCCAGCACCTCAGGTAAAGAAGGTAATGTCGGGCCATACATCTTGGGGCTCCCCCACACAGAGGTTCTTGCTCTAAAACTGGACAAGCCAGAGGGATCCATTGTATTCTTCACATCAGAAGGGCTGAGGGGCACTGGGGTTTTGAGTGCTATCATACTTCTCTTTGCAATAAAGGTATTGGCTTCATAACCCTCATGCACCTTTGTGAGATGAAGCGCCCAGGAACGATCACTGTGGTCCCCCTTCCCATCCAAGTACTAACCAGGCCCGACCCTGCTTAGCTTCCGAGATCAGACGAGATGGGCGCGTTCAGGGTGGTATGGCCGTAGACTGTGGTCCCTCCTACTGTCACTACCATTTATCACCACTGGCCTTGGGTAAGGCACTGTGCACAGGTGATGGATAATTCGACCCTCAGGGAACACGGGCCTACTTCATCAGAAGCTCTAGGGCAAAGCCGGAGAATCAGTATTGTTAGAATCCCGCCAATGGACTCTTGTCTTGGCCCATGTACCCCCATTTTACGTACGAGGTACTGAATGGTAAAGAGACTGCCAAAGATAACGTCCCTACATGTAAGATTTGAACTCAACCGGACTTCAGAACTTGGCCTCTTAACTGCTCGGTGGTCCAAGCTCCAACAATTAAGCTTGTGACTAAAAAAGAGGCACAAAGTAAGCAAGATGGCCTTCAATACCCATGAGAATCTAGCAGCACCAACCGGTATGTTGTCACACAATTTCCCAAACAGGTATTCTCTGTAAGCATACAGAGAGGTTTCCTATCTTAAATTTAAGAAATTAACAATGCATTGTACTTCTTCTCCCACATTTGCAGCAAGTCACTTCATTTTACTTTATTCTTTTTTAAAGTAGGCTCCACACCCAGTGCGGAGCCCAAGGCAGGGCTTCAACTCACGTCCCTGAGATCAAGACCTGAGCTGGGACCAAGGGTCGGATGGCTCACCGACTGAGCCACCAAGGCACCCTTACAACTCACTTCATTTTAGCAAGATTTGGGTCTCTTTTAGCGATTTCAATCCTTCATCAAATGGGACTGCTTGCATTAGAAGTGGAACCAAACCCTTGCAATAATCAGACAAATGTGGGAAATCAAAAGTGTAGTAAATGTGCAAGCAATGAGAGAGGCAGAACCGTAAGGGTAGCTATCCTTTACCGCAAGACGCTGACTTTCTGTCCACCATATTCACACGCCTGGTCTCAGTGCGGAGCTTCCCGTCTGTGTTCTCCACCAGGTTGGCAAGGTCATCAATTATTTCTAGAAAGGAAGACAGAGATGGTGGTTAATCCTCCAGAAACATCCTGGCTCACATCACAGTATCAGAGCTGTGGCCCGCCTCCCTGCTAATAAATTCTCTCCCATGCAGTGAGGGAAAAGGTAAAGAACTCATGTGTGTTCTCTGAAATCTGCAAATCTGATTCATAAAATGTGGTGGTGGTGGTGTGGGGGAGTAGTGGTAAAGAGGAGAACTGATGTCCCGTGAGTCTGGGACACAGAGGAGGACCGCCAGGAGTCCAAGGGAAAGAAAGCAGGACCAAGTGATCATTCCAGCATAAAGCTGGTGGACAGACTATGGGAGACTCCAAGGACTACCGGGGTCCTTCTCGAGAAAACAGCTTGGTGATGAAATCTAGCCCACCAAGAAGCCAGTAGAAATAAAGAACCCTAGAATGGGGAAGCCAGAGCCCATGACTGAAGAGATATCGGGGAGAGGTGGGGATCAAGAGATACATGGATTACATCACAAAAAGGTAGATAAATGCTGTAAACAGTGATGCTGTAATTATAACCGAAAGTCAGGAAGCAGTTGAAGGGTTGGAGAGTTCAGGGTCGGGGGAAGAAAGGTGGAAGGAAGTCGGAGGTGTTAATTTCTCCATCACTCCACAGAGACGTCCTGTTGAGCTGTTGAAAAGGGAACCGTGGAGACCCACGGCTTTTCAAAACCACCATCTTTTTTTTGTCAACCTTAGATGGATCTTTTAGTAATTACTATCTCTTGTCAAGAACCCTTTATGTGAAGTTCAGCTTTTTTTTTTTTACACTAATCCTATTCTTTTAAAATTGGAAGTATCGTTGACACTACGCTTATCTCCTCAAAGTGAAATTAAGCACTTAGCAACACCTAAAATAGTATATACTGCATGATCTTAATGATGTAAAATTATTTCTATCCACCCTTTCAGATTGGACAAACCTACAAGAACATATGCGGATGATGTCAACCTAATGTAAATAATAGGTGCTGGGACCCAGGGTGATCTTCCTTGCATTTTCTGTATTGTCTGCATTACTTCTAAAGAGTACACATTATTATTGCAGTTTTGGTTCCCATTCCTCACTCTTTACCTCACTTGCTCTTTTTTTTTTCTTTTTCATCACTCTAGAACATGGTCCAATATGAGTCACTGTTTCTGTTAAAGGAATAAAAGGAGTCAAAGGAAGCTTCCAGGAGGATGCGGGGCTGAGTTTTGAAGGACCTGTTGGTGAAGACGCAGGAAGAGGGCCATCCGTATGGAAAGAACAGCATGTGGTAGGCACACAAGAACTGGCTGCTCTCTCTCCTGGGCTCCTGCAGCCCTTCCTACGACCTCTGTTTACTTACAAAACCTTAAGGTTCGCATTCTAATTATTTGCTCGCGTGTCCTTCTTTTGCAGAAAGAGTACAACAGAGACTCACTTTTGTTCATGGCTCTACCTGTGATGCCCAGGAGAGTGCCCAGTACACAGTGAGATAAAATAAATACACACAGATAAAGGCATCGGATGCATGAAGTCTAAAAGAGAGACATGATTTCAAAACACTTCGCTGCATCGTAGACTAAGCCAAATTTGTCAAATATTACCTATAGAACACCTGCCTAGAAAACCTTTCACTGCCATTTAACAATTCATTCGTGACTCTGTTCCTTCATATTCAGTGACATTCTCTCTCCCAGTCTTCCTTCCATCTGTCTCCAAGCTCTGTCTAGAGTCTCCTCGTCCCCTTAAATGCTGACAATCCCACACTTCTGTGTATTTTTACTGTCTAATACTACCATGGTGATTGTACTTACCTTTTGGGTTCCTCAATATGTAAATTAAAAACGTGAAAATCTGCTCCACATAGCTCTCCAAAATTCTGGACCCAGGCAGCGAACTGCCTACTACTTATCTGTACCCTGAGAGTCCTACAAATATTGGACTCTCAAGGTCTCTGAAACTAAATGCTTCATCTTCCTCAGTCCCCTCCTACATTCCCTGTCCCCATTAATGGTGCCGACATTCACTCGCCGGCCCATGCCAGAACTCTTCAGTCACTCTGCCTCCCCATTCCCCAGTCGGACATGCCACTTGCAGCCACGCAGGTGACCCTGCCCCTGGGACCTCTTGATTCCACGATGTCTCTTAAACTCTGTTACTAATATCTCACAAAATTGTGCCAGTGTTTCCACAAACAATGTCCTACCTTATCTTCCTATTTGTAGTTCTGCATCCTCTCAATCCATTCCCCATGCTACAGCCCGGACATATTTTATTTTATTTTCAAGTTTCTATTTAAATTCCAGTTAACATACAATGTAATAGTAGCTTCAGGTGTGCAATTTAGTAACTCATCACTTCCATACAACACCCAGTGCTCACCACAATAGTGCCCTCCTTAAGCTAGGAACATACTTTATTTTTTCATATTTTAACTAATTGAAACTTAAATAGCTGTGTGTGGGTGGTGACTACTGTCTTGAGCAATAGGGCTCTAAAGCAATCACTAAAAAAAAAAAAGGAAGAGAACCACCCTCCCCCCAAACATATAGATTTAAAAACAACAAAAAACAAAAAACAGAGGGAATAAAACTAAATACTAAAACAATGTGCAATTTACCCAAAAGAAGGCAGGAAAGAAGGCACAAAGGAACAAAAAACAGGACAAAAGGAACATAAATACCTAGAAGGTGGACCTGAGCCCAACTATATGAATAATCACATTAGGGGCGGCTGGGTGGCTCACCCGTTAAGTGTCTGCCTTTGGCTCAGGTCATGAGCCCAGGGTCCTGGGATCGAGCCCCACATCAGGCTTCCTGCTCTGCGGGAAGCCTACTTCTCCCTCTCCCACTCCCTCTCTTGTATTCCCTTTCTTGCTGTCTCTACCTCTGTCAAATAAATAAATAAAATCTTTAAAAATAAAATAAAGATATAAGAAATGAATAATCACATTAAATATAAATGGACTGACTCCTCAATTAAAAGACAAATAATATCAGCCAAGAGAAAGGAGAACCTCATCAACCTGATGAAGGACATCTGTGAGAACACCAGAGCTTCCACTGTCCTTAACAGTGGATCACTGGATATTTTTTCCCTAAGATCGGGGAACAAAGTGAAGACATGTGCTCCGATGACTTCTGCGGAACATTTTATTAGAAGTCCCCCACTGTTTAAGGAGGCAAGAAAAGAAAGGCAAAAAGACTGGAAGAGAAAATATGAATACGTACACTTGTAGTTGACATGACTGTGTACAGAGAAAACTATGGATTTATTTAAAAACTACTAGAACCAGTGACTTTAACAAATCTGCAGACACAAAGTCAATTATAAAAAGCAATGTATTTCTATATACTAGTGACGAGCAACCGAAAAGTCATAGTAAAAAACTACCATTTATAACAGCATCGAAAAGTATATCAAATGCTTCTGCGAGTGCAGGCGGTGAGTTAGGTTCTAAGAGGCTACCTGAAGGCAAACAATGAGGAGGTCATGCTATGGGGAAGGGGAGGGGCCTGCCCGGGCAGCACTCCACAAGAAGCCGGATCAAACCAGCCAGGTCCAAGATGGCGGCTGCCATGACAGGAACTGACCCCCCCGACCAAATTAGGAAAAAAAATGCGCAAACCCCTGCATCTCCACCTGGAGAGATGAATATTCCACCCCCTAGTTAACAACCATCAACCATCAATAAAAGATAGAAACCCAACCCCCAGGGCTCGCCTGCTCTCAATCTCAAGAGTGTATTTTTCCCTTTAACGAGATTTCCTGCTTGGGTCACTCATCTATCTGCACTGCGTCTGTCCTTGAATTCTTCCTCCCAACAAGACCAAGAAACTTCAGCAATACCTTTGGGATGGGCTGGGTGGAGGCCCCAGGGCCCAGGGTCTCCCCAGTCCACCCAGCGACACTTACCAATAAATCTAACCAGAGATGGGCAGGACTTGTACACTGAAAACTATAACAGTACTGGAAGAAATTCAAGAAGACCTAAAGAAATGGACAGCTGTCTACCATGTGCACAGATTGAGACTCAATGTTTTAAAGATACGTTGTCTCTCAGTTGATCTACAGGTTCATTATAGTCCCAATCAAAATCTTAGCAGGTTTTTCACATATGTAGAATTTAAGAAATAACAAAGGAACAAAGAAAAAAGAGAGAGAGAGAGACAAGCCACAAAACAGATTCTTAACTATAAAGACCAAACTGATGGCTATCGGAGGGGTAGGGGGGTTGGGGGAAGGTGGAGGAGGATGGGTGAAATGGGATGGGGACGAAGAAGGGCACTTGTGATGAGCACAGGGGGAGGTATGGAACGGCTGAATCACTGTGCAACACACCTGAAGCTAATACAACATTGTATGTTAACTACACTGGAATTCAAGTTAAAAATTCATGTATTAATTTTAAAAATCCTAGCATTAAAAAAATAGAACTGTAAAGTCAATTCTGAAATGTATCTGGAAAAGTGAACGGTTTAGAACAGCCAAAATAATCTTATCAAAGAAAAAAAAATAAAAGTTGGAGCTATTATACTATCAAAATCCAAGCTTTATTCTAAACATATAGCATCATGACCATTTGGTATTGGCAGAACGACAAATGGATCAATGGAATAAGACGGAGTCCAGAGACAGAACCCTGTGTGTGTGTGTGTGTGTGTGTGTGTGTGTGTGTGAGTGTGTGTGAGTGTGTGTGTGAGTGTGAGTGTGTGTGAGAGTGTGTGTGTGAGTGTGTGTGTGAGTGTGTGTGAGTGTACACTCAATTCTCAACAAAGGTAACAATAAGTCCAATAAGCAAAGAAAAGTCTTTTCAACAACAAATGATACTGAGACAAGTGAATACCCACACGAGGAAGACAATCTTGACTCTGCTCCCATCAGATGCAAAAAAATTCATTTGAGACGGTTCAGAGACCTACCGTAAAACCTAGGAGTGTAAAGCTTCTAGAAGAAAACAATCGAACAGTATCTTCATAAACTTGGGTTGGCAGAAATTTCTTGGATAGGACATGAAAAGACTATGGACAGAAGAAAAGAAAGTGGTCGGCTGGGCTTTATCAAAAATTTCTGCTCATCCAAAGACACCATGACAAAAATTACGAAACAACCCACACTCTGGTAAGTATCTGCAGGACATACATCTGACGAAAGTTTTGTATCTAGAATATATAAAGAACACACCCATCTACTAACAAGAAAAAAGACAACCTAATCTCATTTTATTTTATTTTTTTTAAGATTTTATTTGTTCATTTGACAGAGATAGAGTATAAGCTGGAGGAGCAGCAGAGAGGGAGAAGTCCGCTCCTGCCCAGCAAAGAGCCAGACACGGGGCTCGATCCGGGACCCAAAGACAGATGCTTAATGGACTGAGCCACCCAGGCGCCCCAATCAACCCAATTTTAAAATAGGCAAAAGATTTGAACAGATGTTTTGTAAAGAACACACAAATGGCCGATCAGCACATGAAAAGGGCCCCCCCCCACGTCATCGGTCATGGTCTTTAGGGAAATGCAAATTTAAACCACAATGAGATACTACTTCACACCCACTAGAATGCTAACACTAAAGACTGATAATGCTAATTGCTGGGGACGATTTGGCACAAAAGTAATTGTAGAAGTGTTTGTCAGTTCTAATCAAGTTAACCATTTATCTAACTTACAACCCAGAAATTTCACTCCTATGGATTTACCAAACAGAAACAAAAACATATTCCTCAAAAAGACCTGCACAAAAATACACACAGCAGCCTTATTCGTTAGAACCCCAAACTAGAATCAACTCAAATATCCATCCGTAGGAGAATGGATAAGCAAATCTGTGTGCTAAGTATATCTGTATAATGGAATGCTATTCCGCAATAAAAAACAATGAGCTGATGATTAATGCAACAACCTAATAAATCTCAAAAGCATTCTGCCGGCTAAAAGAAGAAAATGAAAATCATTATGTATTTCCTGATTCTATTTATATGTAGTATAAGGATAAACCAAATGTACTGGATAGAAATCAGAAAGTAGCTGCTTCTGGGAGGTGGGGGGCACCGACTAGATGGGGACACGGAATTTTCTGGGATGACAGATTCTAAAGGATGACACAATTGTATACAGTTGTCAAAACACACAGAACTGAATACTAAAGATCTATGTGTTTTGTCGTATATGAACTGCGCCTCGATTTAAAAATGTAAACCAGGAAAAAAAATAAGTTTGCAATATTATGATATTCCTAAGATATTCCAGGGAGGCAGGCAGGCACGCGTTCTGGAAAGACAAAGCAAATGCTTTAGGATCACAAAATTGTAGAGCGGCAAGAAGTCATGTGATCATCCACAGTTTTTCTCCTTTTTTATAGAAACCCTAGCGGCAGGGTGATTAACATTTTGCTGAATGCTCCCTGCGACTGGTAACTTGGAAACTCAGGAGGAACTCCGTTCCCTGCCTGAGCTGGAGGGTAACTCTAATTATTACAAGGTTCTACGCATTGAGCCGAGAACCTGTCCGCTCTTCACGGCCCACCTTAGTCATTTCTAGAACACGACGCCAGTGTTCTTCTTCCACAAGGCACTTTTTTTTTTTAAGTCACTGTTCAGATTTTATTTGGTATTTAAGTTGGTATGACACTTAGTTGGGTTGCATGGTCTTTTTACATTATATGGCAATGTACACTATATTCTGACATATATGGTACACAAAATAAGATCCTTTAGAACAGTTAGGCACAATACATGCAATACTGAATGTATACATTGGACCCGAGGATGTGACTGACTGGAAAAGATGAAATAGGCATGTTGGGTGAAGGAACCAGAAGTTATAGAACACACAGGAAATACACATTTGGTTTCAAGAGCCACTGCAGCAATACACAGTACTGGCAGTGGTGCCTCTGAGATGAACCAATTTAGGGCTACAAAGACAGACATCATCCAGCATCAGGACATAGCTGCGGGTTTGGGGAACCATTTCTATTTATAACTTTAGGAAACTCATGTTTTTTCTTAGGTCATTTTAATATTACTTGAGTAACAGATCCGATAATGACAATATACACAACCTCCAACTAAAATCCTGTTGTAATCCAGACAGTGAAGTGGTACATTAGAAAACTTTAAAACTGCAACTCCTTTTGGATCCCCCAAAGTGTGTCTGCACTCTTCTTCAAACGGGCCTCCTCCTCAGTAGTTAGAGTCACCTTCACGACAACTGAAATTCCATTCTGTCCCAAGATGCAAGGAACACTAAGGAAGACATCATCTTTTATTCCATAGAGACCCTTAATCATGGTGGAAATTGGATGCACCCGCCTGAGATTCTTCATTATACTTTCTGCCAAATCTGCCACAGACAGTCCAATGGCCCAGGAAGTGTAGCCTTTCAGTTTGATCCTCATAGGCACTGTCAACCACCTGTTTGTGAACCTCTTTCCATTGTTCCTTATCTGTATCAGTGCCTAAGTCAGGGTGCAGATTCTTCAGAGAGACACCAGCAACGTTCACTCCACTCCATACAGGCACACTGGAGTCTCCATGCTCCCCAAGGACCCACCCGTGACAGCTTAATGCGTGAACTCCCAGCCTTTCCCCCATTAGGTAACGGAACCGGGTTGAATCCAGATTGCAACCACTTCCAATAACACGGTTTTTGGGAAAGCCACTTATCTTCCAAGCCACATAGGTCAGGATATCCACTGGATTGGAAACAACAACCAACTCGCAGGTTGGGCTGTATTTTACAATATTAGGAATGATGAACTTAAAGATGTTCACGTTAGGCTGAACCAAATTAAGACGACTTTCTCCCTCTTGCTGACATGCCCCAGCCATGATAATAACCAGCTTGGAGTTTGCAGTCACATTACAGTCTTTGCCAGAGACGATCTTTGGTGTTCTAAGGAAAAGGCTGCCATGCTGCAGATCCATCATCTCTCCCTTCAGTTCGTCTTCCATGACATCAACAAGAGCAAGTTCATCTGCCAAGTCCTTCATTAAGATACCGATGGCACGAGCCATGCCAACAGCACCAACCCCAACAACTGTAATCTTATTCTGGGGGGTATGTTCTTCCTTAAGAAGATTCTGAATCAGCTGATCTTTGAGAGTTGCCATTTTGGACTTAGAACCAAAAGGAATCGGGAGCGCACATCAGGTTGGCGGGCGTCAGCGGCGCGCGAAGGTGGACCCAGACTTGGCGGCAGCGGCTCCAACCCACAAGGCACTTCTGATCAACCTCCCTAGTCTTCTCTTCTGGGAGAAAGGCACTAAGCTGGAAAACTCCAGCAGACCCTCAGAGGAAGTGATTTCGAGATCTGGTGATACCTGGATATTTTCGGCACAGAATTCGTCCCACAATGCGATGTGAGGACTGGACATGCCCCTTAAGTTTTTGTCTAACTGAGCACAGACCACAGATGAGCTTATACACAGGAGCATATATAAAAGCGAAATGTTTTCATCACCCATTATTTGTGTCCTATCCGGCTTGCGTTCCATGTGATGGTTACATTTCATATAGTTGCTTGGTACACGCAACCGATCAGTCTAATTACGTTCTAATGTTGCCGTATGTAATATAAAATTCAGGCCTGATCAGCCTCTGTCACTAAAAGAGAGTCAAGTGTGAAACATTCTTTGACACTAAATATTTGTCAGTTGTTACAGGTTAACTGGGTTTCTAGATAGTTTCCTTTTAAACTTTATATAAATATTGGGGCGCCGGGGTGGCTTAGTGGACCTTTCCATGAAAAGGTCATGATCTCAGGGTCCTGGGATCGAGGCCCGCCTCGGGCTCCCTGCTCGGCAGGGAGCCTGCTTCCTCCTCTCTCTCTGCCTGCCTCTCTGCCTACTTGTGATCTCTCTGTCAAATAAATAAATTTAATAAATAAATAAATAAATAAACTTTATATAAATATGTACAGCTTAGAGGTAAATCAAGACTTCGTAGCAGATGAGCTCGGCAAAGCTCAGTAGGCAACACTGAGGGGGTTGATTCTTTTTTTTTTTTAAGTTTATTTATTTATTTTCGTAATCTCTACATGCAGCGGTGGGGCTCATACTCATGACCTTGAGATCAAGAGTCTGCGTGCTCCTCTGGTGGAGCCAGCCAGGCACCCCAAGGGGGTTGATGTTTTTAATCTCAGACCAAACACAAAGTTTTTCATTGGGTTGGTAAACCTCTTCTGATTACTAGTTTGTTTGTTTACAAAACCGACTCTATTTTTTTAAGTGATAAAAATTATTTAATGGCAGTTGATAAATGAGAGGGGGGAAAAAGTCAAAAAGTTATCCAAACGCCCCAGTAATCACCTCTATGTGTTCTCTCCTAAGATTTGACATAAACATATTATTTTTATATAATTGCAACACATAAGCCTTTTGCCCCGAGAACATGGTATCTTTCATGCTCTTTCATGTTGCCACAGTCTCCATTCACAGTTATAATTTCTAATGGTTACAAAATACTCATTCCATTAAATAAACACTCATTAAAAATAGCCCATTGTGGGGTACAGAGAATGCTTCTATATTTATACATAATGAGTCAACGGATTCTTTCCTCCATGATCATTTTCCTTCTTTTGTCTCATTTCCTTAAGTTAACAACCTGTGGTTAGGATCGCTGAGTGGACTTTGAAACACAGTGTCAAATCCGTTTGTAAAAGGTTTATACTGCCCCTGGGGGGTTGGTCTGCCGGTGTCATCCTCACCACCCCCACCCCCACCCCATCAGCTGGTAGGAACTCCCCAGATTTCCAAGGGCAGGGAGCCTGGGGGGAATTCCCACCCTGCAGCCCGAAAGCTAAGGTGGGAATTCCCCCGACCACAGCCTCGAACCAGCAAATTAAACGCAGCGTGCAGAGTACACAGGTGTGGAGAAACCACCAGCTGACTCTTTCGGGTTCGGACAGTCCAGCCTCCTAAGAGAAACTCCTCTTTTGCTTCCTGGTAAGGATTTGCATTGGGTTCTGAGAAGCTTCTATTTCGGTCATGTGTTAATTTGAGACACCCTTCCGATGCAGAAAGGAACACCAGACAGTGTAAAGTACGACACCGAACGGACAGGATCAAAAGCAGTCAGAAATACGTGGTATCGAAATATCGGACTCCAAGTAATTGTAATTCGTCAGTTTTCTCTACTCCCAGTCACAGTGTTGGTACATTCTATGTAAAGGCAGATACCTATTTACAGATAACTTTGGGGCCCTTTTGTACTCACAGTGGGTGCCGGTGGTTGTGAATCATTAATTAGGCCTTTTGCTTCTGCTCATCACACTTAAAGACAAATGTTAAAACAAAGAATGAATAAAGTGCTTTTCTTGAGGGTGTCTGTTTAACCCCCTCTATTCCCTATAATGGGGATTTAGAATGGGTGGGTGACCTCTAACAACATCACGAGGAAAAGAGGTCAAATATTAACAGAAGGAACAGAAGGAAACCTGTGACTCAGCAAAGGAGAGGCTAAACTCGCTTGTGGGTCCATGACGGGGCAGTTGGTGGGGAACCCCAGCAAAGCCAACCAGAGCCTCCGGGACCTGCTCAGGCTTTGGAGGCCTCGGAGGAAGCCCCCTTAGCTACTACACTGCTCACATCTTCAGCAGGGAAAGATGAATGAGTCTAGGCAAAAAGCACAGGCCCCTTTCCTTCTTCCTTCATCTGGGCCTAGAACTGTCCCAGAAGCCTACGCTGACATAGAGGAGCCTTCTCCACTTCTTCTTCTTCTTCCTTTTTTAAAAGATTTTATTTATTTATTTGTTTGAGAGAGAAAGAAAACACAAGCAGGGATCAGGGTCGGAGGATGAGGGAGAGGCAGACTCCCTGCTCAGCAGGGAGCCCAAGGTGGGGCTCGATCCCAGGACCCTGGGATCATGACTTGAGCCAAAGGCAGATGCTTTACCGACTAAGCCACTTAAGCATCCCAACCCTTCCCTACTTCTACCAGCAGATGGACGCTGATCTCCCTTGCATGAAGAGGAACAAACAGGCAGCAGGTATAAAGAGCTCAAAATGAGGGATAATCCTCTCCTTCCCTCACTTCTTCTGCCCAAGAGAAGACAATTCCTTCCAGAAAAGCAGAAATTTTGAGGAACCAGTTTCTTTTTTCAAAACAAGATTTAAGAGGACAGTAACTGAATGCAACCAGACAGAAATACAATTGTCAAATTAAAAACCACAAGGAAGGCAATTAAACAAATGGCAATCTAAATACAGGATTTACACAACAAGCTTGAATGATTTCCCAGAAGTCACAGAAAAAGGTTAGAGAGGACAAAATATGGGAGGGGAAAACCAAAAACGACAGGGATAAAAAAAAATCCAGGAAAACAGAAGGAGGAACAATGACCAAATAAATAATGAATTTTCCTTGAGAGGACAAAACACTGGAGTCTTCATGTCAACAAAAACAAAAAAACAAAAACAAAAAACCTCACTGAGGTCTGAACAACAGTCTTAAGAAAGGTCTAGAAAGATTTCATGAAATTCCTGAATTTTGGGAAAAAACATTCTGACACACTTAAATGGTAGTGTCAAACACTGAATATTTAGTAAAAAGGTGTGAGGGACACAGGCTGTGACCTAAGGATTCAAAATCTAGCTGAGCTGTGGTGGGAACTCATGGATGAGAGGGAGTCAAGTCGGGAAGTGCTGGCGCGGCTGGTTTCTGCAGGAAATAGGAGCGCTAACTGGAACTGAATTGCAGAGTGTGTGACAGTCACGTTCTTGCAGGACCATGCAGAGGTAACCACTCACATCTGTTTGGGGCCCCAGAGCCACCGCCAGGCCTTGGGCCAGGGCGCCATCCAGCCACCACTCATTTTTCAGTTGGTTTATCCCATGTGCAGTTATGTCTGTGATGCCCTTCAGAGCATCAGAAAAGTGCCCCAAATCCTTAACTGCCTGCCCAACTTTAACCTCACTGCATTGCAAAAGCACCTGGGCTGCCCTACAACTCCTGTTTTAAGATCTAGCAAGATCGTCTTCCTACATTTCTCTCCATGCCAAATTTAGCAATATCACCTGGACACTTCCGTCAGCCGTTACAGCTCCGAACTGTCAAAACACAAACTCAGCGGCAGGAAGACAGACCCAGTGGAGTAAATCACATATGCCAAACACATTCGATGTCAGGGGGCTAAGTGGCTGAGTACATCTGCCCCACACCACACTCATTCAGTGCCCAAGGGGATAACCTGCTGGACTGGCTTTCATTTGTAGAAAGCATCAGGAATATTCAGAGCTGGAGAAAAACAGAAATGATACATGTTTCTAAGAAAAACATTTTTTTTTAAATTAACTTATTTATCTGAGAGAGGGAGAGTATGCCCGCACATGAGCAAGGGGAGAAGGAGAGGACAGACGACAAGAATCCCAAGCAGACTCCCTGCTGAGCATGGAGCCCTGTGGTGGGGCTCAATCTCAGGACCCTGAGATCATGGCCTGAGCTGAAACTAAGAGTTGGAAGTCCAATCGACTGAGCCACCAGGGGCCCCTCAGGAAAACATTTTAAAGACAATTATCATTATAACATCCCCCAAAGTATGTATGTAGATATATACTGTTTTTTTCCCGAAAAAAAATTACTTAAAGAAGTATTTTCAGATGATGAAGAACTGAATGGAAAAAAGAGAAATCCAGATTAAGTCATGGTAAAATAATATAAAATATTAAATAAGTCATGATGAGCAGTGAATCCTTGAAACACAAATAAAAATATTATCATGAAACTTCAGAGCTAAAATCTTGACCTTTTTTCACATACAGGAAAGTACACGTATGGAAAATAGATGTACAGTTCAGTGAATTATTACAAAGTAAATATGTCCATTTAATGATCACCTTGGTCAAGAAAAAGGTTGACTGTGAACACCTCAACATGCTTCTTCTCCTTCCTGCCCCCCATGCCCCCAAACTATAACTATCTAATCACTACCTCCTCCCTCTTCCCCCAAAGTAACTGCCACTGTGACTTTTATATAATTTGCTTCTGGGCTTTTCGTATAGTTTTACCACCCACAAAAAGTCAAAGATTCACACCATTTGTAACCACCTATGTCATGATTAATTTAGGGGAGGATCATCAGTAAATGTTAAAAGCACTGGGTATGGAGGCAGAAGCTTCACTAACACATCAAATTTCTTTTGAGAAATTTCAAGGACATTAAAGACACACGAAAACTAAATGCAATGCTTAAATTATGAATGAATGCCAGAGAAAAACACCTCAAAAACATTACCAGGGCAACTGAAGAAATTTAAATGTTAAGCAATATTTCATGTCAAAATTAGGATTCTTGGCTGCTAATACTACCGTGGTTATGTAGAAGAATATGCTAGTTCTTGGGAAATGCACATTGAAGCATTTAGGAGACACCTTCACCTAACTTTTATATGATTTTCTGGGAAACAAAGTATATAAAAAAGGAAGAAAACAGGTGTAAAATGGAAAAAACTGGTCAAGGTAGGTAGAGCAGTGACCAGATACACAGGAAACACATACTCTCAGCTTTTCTGTAGGTTTGAGAAAAATTTTAAATAAAAAGCCGAAAGAATGAAAAAATCTGACTCAGATCAGGTTAAAGAAAACAAGGAGAAACGCTACTGTCTATAGTGGGAAGCATACAGCAGAGTGGGGTAACTAAAGTCCCAGATTTGGGGCTGTAAGAACAAAAAAGGGAGCCCTAGAGACCGAAAAGTGCCAAGAAGACCGTGCGGAGAAAGGAGATTAGGAAAGAAATCCCTTAAGGTTGTTTCTGAATTCTGGGACCCCTCTATGCTGTGCATCTGTGGACATGAACTACAGAACAGAAAAACGCCCACTCCCAGACTGGCCACTGGCAGGCGCACAAATGGGACAGATCCAAACAGCACCGTGAAGACTGAAAACTTAGTCGACACTGGAACCACAATCCATGGAAAGCTAGTTGGAACTTGTGGCCTCAATGCAATCAGGTCAAATGCATGCTAAACCAAAAAATATCAACATCCCTGTAGGATTTAAACAAGAATCAGTATCTCATAACATATGAATCAAAACGTCTGGGATACAATCCAAAATTACTCAGCATAGGAAGAACCAGTAGATCTCCAGTAGAGGGAGAAAACATGATGCCAACGCTGCCAATGGATGCCAGTGCTGAGCTGACAGTTGTTGGAGTAACCTGGCAAGGACTTTACAGCAGTGAGCAACAAACATGCCCCAGTAAGTAAAAGTGAACACTCTTGAAACTAATGACAAGGCAGAAAATTTCAGCAAAGGAACAGAAGATACAGAAAAGAACCAAATGCAGGGGGTGCCTGGGTGGTTCAGTTGGTTAAGTGCTGAACTCTTGGTTTGGATCTCAGGGTCGTGAGATTGAGCCCTGCATCGGGCTCTGTGCTGGGTGTGAAGCCTGCTCAAGATTCTTTCTCTTCCTCTCCCTCTGCCCCTCCCTACTCATGCTGTCTCTCAAAAAAAAAAAAAAAAGAAAGAAAAGAAAAAAGAAACAAATGCAAATTTTGAAACTGAAAAATACAATAAATGAATTAGAAAAACTCAATGGATGGGCTCAACAGCAGTATGGAGATGACAGAGGAAAGAGGCAGCGAACTTGAAGACAGGTCAATAGAAATTATCTAATCTGTGCAAGAAGAAAGGAGACTTCATGGGGCAGGGTGGGGGGCTGATGAGCATCGCCTCAGGGACCGGTGGGACAATGGAAAAAGGTCAAACATTCCTAACATCAGAGTCCCAGAAGAAGAAGAGTATGGGGCAGCAGAAATATTTGAAGAAGTGATGGCCGACGTTTTCTTAAATATGGCAAAACAGAACAACAACCTGTAAACCTACACATTCAGGAAGCCCAGCAAACTTCAAATAAGATAAACACATGGAAATGCACACCTAGACATGCTGTACCCAAGCTGCTGGGCACTGGAGAAAGATCAGGCAATCTTTTTTTTAATTTTAGAGAGAGAGGGACAGAGGTGGGGAGGGGCAGACGGAGGAGAGAGAGTATCAAGCAGACTCCCTGAGAGAGGGAGTTTCTTTACTAGCCTGACGTGGGGCTCAATTTCACAACCCTGAGATCATGACATGAGCCAAAATCAAGAGTCATATGCTAAATTGACTGAGCCGCCCAGGCACCCCAAGAAAAGACAGTCTTATAGGGGGACAGAGATTTGAAAGACTGTGTAGTTCTTATCAGAATTCGTGGAGGCCAGAAACAAGGGTAACAGCAATTTTAAACCTGCTGAGAAGAAAGGAATGCGGACACAGGACTCCATATCCAGTGAAAGTCCCCTTCAGGAGTGAAAGGGAAAGAGAGACATTCATTCTCAGACAAAGAAGTGCTAAGAGACTTTATTGTCAGTAAAGGAAGTCCTTTAGACAGAAGGGAAATCACGCCAGGAGGCGATCTAGAACATGAGAAATGAAGGAAAAGCAACACAAGTAATAAATACCTGGGTAAATAGAACAGATTCTCCTCTAATTAAGCTCTTTGCATTTGACAGTTGAAAACAAAACCCACAATGTCTGGTGCTCAGTGGACAGAAGGGTAACACACAGACAAGGACACCACACAGGGGCAGGGTGGAGGGGCTGCATACGGGAAAGGTTTCTATGCCTGATCTCAAGTGGTAAAATACTGGTTCTCAGTAGACCGTAGAATTAAGCATATATATCATCATCCCTCGTAACCATGAACACAGTCCATACAAAGACACACAGTAAAAAAACAAAACAGAAAAATGAAAGTGTGGGCGCCTGGGTGGCTCAGCGGGTTAAAGCCTCTGCCTTCAGCTCAGGTCATGATCTCAGGGTCCTGGGATCGAGGCCCACATCGGGCTCTCTGCTCAGCAGGGAGCCTGCTTCCTCCTCTCTCTGCCTGCCTCTCTGCCTACTTGTGATCTCTCTCTGTGTCATATAAATAAATAAAATCTTTAAAAAAAATGAAAGTGCAATACTAACGAAGTTCCTACATATGATTCCATTTATACGGTATTTTTAAAAACACCCAAAGTGATGGAGAACAGAGCAGTCAGTGGTAGTTGCTATGGGGTAGGGATGGGGCAGGGTAGGGCTGTGAAAAGAAAAGGTACGAGAGTCTTTGGAAGGACGGCACTGTTCTGGGTCCTGTTTGTGGGAGCGGTTACACACATCCATACATGCACTGAAATACACATATACACACAAAGTCAACGTCGCTGCGTGTTAATTCAAAAATTAGAGTTAAGAGTGACAGAGTAAACAAAAAAAGGTTTGGGTAAAGGGGGAATCCTCAGAGAACACTAGTATTTAAAGAGTAAGAAGAGCAAAAAGCTAGCGCGTGGTCGGGGGGAGGGTAGCAGAAAGACCAAGAGAAGAATGTCACCCCAGAGGGCGGCCCTGCAGAAAAGTGGGGTGAGACAGAGCACGTCTAGTGCAGTGGCTGCAGGGGAGCTGATGTGGACCATGGTAATAGCTGCTTTGGGTGTGGGGTGTGGGGGGTGAGCGGAGGGAGAGGGCAACCTGCCGGAGCCGTGGGATCGGGTGAACGCCAAAATGTGGGGAAGGGAAGACAGCCAGGCTAGACTAGCGTATCACAGAAAGCGCCTATTATGTAAAACCATAACAACAGCTACTAATATTTACTGAAAACTTGCCATGTGCTAAGCCATTGTTTCCCTATCTTGAGTTGCATATAGTTAGAAAGTTAAGAAACAAATTCTTCGACACCGCTCAGCCTTAATCATTTTGTTTAAATTGTTTCATTAAGTGTAACCACACATCTGGATACATATTCTTGGTTTATGGCTCCATATTCCATAGTTCTAAACCCAAATATTCATATTAAAAGTAAAAGCTATAAAAGTAAAATTCTACTTAACAACAGTAGTTTAATGTTGACAGATAAAGTCTGTGTCGTTAATACTAAACTGCTCTTGAAATGTCCATGTGACACAGACTACAGTGTAGGTCCTTTGGACTTGTCCTGCTAGTCTTCATTCTAGCTGTGGGGACAACCTTTAGACACTGCACAGTGATAGCCTTGGGCCTTCTCCCGGAAGGAAAGACATCACTCTAGATTGAATGAACCTTCTTTTCTCATCATCCAGGAACTGCTGGGATCTGGGATAATTATACACACACATACAAATATGGTTGGAATTGGATGGCAAGACTTGCTGGCATAGTCATCCTGATGATCAGAGTATTTTTTAAATTTCTAAGTATTATCAGCACAGAAACACAAAATTTAAAAAGTCGTTAAAAAAACCCACAGAGGGGCGCCTGGGTGGCTCAGTTGTTAAGCATCAGCTCGGGGCATGGTCCCAGGGTCCTGGGATCGAGCCCCACGTTGGGCTCCCTGCTCGGCGGGAAGCCTGCTTCTCCCTCTCCCACTCCCTCTGTTTGCGTTCCCTCTCTCGCTGTGTGTCTCTCCATCAAGTAAGTAAATAAAATCTTAAAAAAAAAAAAAAAACCCACAGAGCTCAGAGAAGACACCATGACCCCTAATTTGAAGACATGATCTAAAAGCACAACATACATTATCTTCATTCAGGCATTAAACAACCCCATGATAGGAACGAAAATAAAGCCCTCGCCAGATTTCCTAGACCCCCAATAAAAACTTTACTTAAAAAAAAAAGTAAGCTACAGCAGAACACTTGCTAAATAAGGTAACAACAAAAATACACTTCCTATTATTTTAGAAAACTGGGATCATGGTGATAATATGCTTGGGGCTGAATGACTGATTCATAGATAATCAACCTGGTTTCTTAGCACCCTGCATGCGTAAAAAGGCTCCGTCCTGTATGAATCCAATTATATGACCTTCTGGAAAAGGCGCAGCTATTGAGAGAGTACAATGACCAGTGGTTGGCAGGAGTTCAGGAGGAAGAGGGGAAGGATGAGTAGGTGAAGCACAGGATTTTTAGGGCAAGAAAAACATTTTCTGTGATACTGTAATGGCAGATATGTGACATTATGCAATTGTCAAAACCCACAGAATTTTAGAGCACAAAGAGTGAGCCTTAATGAATGTAAATTAAAAAAAAATCATTTCGGAGGCGGAGGATTCCAGGAGGGAATGCACACCGTGGTGAGAGAATCTAGTTGTACTACAAACATATAAAACACTGTCGCCGAGAAGGATAGAGAAAAGGTGCTGATCCTAGTTACTTTGGAAATGAGCAAAATCTGTAAGACTTAAGGCAAAAGTGGCTGTATATTAGAATGAAATTCTATTTGATACATTTCTTTTCTTTTTTTTTTTTAAGATTTTACTTATTTATTTGAGAGAGGGAGCACAACCATGGGGAGGGGCACAGGGACAGGGTGAGAGAGAGAATCTTCAAGCAGACTCCCTTCTGAGCACAGAGCCTGACGCGGGGCTTGATCTCAGGACCGCAGGATCGTGACCTGAGCCGAGGTCAGATGCTAACCAACCATGTCACTCAGGCTCCCTGATAAGGCTGTTTTCAGTGGGAGTCAGAGTTAACAATTCAGATACTGCTCATATATATATACACTGGCAATGAACAATTGAGATAAATGACGAAAGGCGGCAGTCAAATTCTCACTGTCGGAGTGCGAATTTAAAGACAGGCGAGGACAATCCATAAGATAATGGATGAGAGTTAGAGACATCAGTATGCACTTGAGTTTAGCTTAAGGAACATGCAGATGGTTACATATAGGTAAGTGTGTATACACAGCCCAGTAAACACACCTGTACTTCTATGCTTCCTCAACCGGGAACATATTTAACAAAGCAGTAGCAATGAGCACACTTAGCATCCGGACCTTCTAATCCATTTCTCCAATAAAAAGAGCCAGGGCTCTTTGGAGAAACAGGCTGACTCTCAGACTGGGGCTGGAAATAGATAACATGAACCTGAAGCATCTGGTACCACCAGAAACTAAGGAATCGCTTTAAGACACAAACGAACAAAAAACCCCATCCACGGGGGTATGTCATTGGAGCACAGGCACAGGAACCAAATGACAGAACTCCCGGAGACCAAAACAGGGAAAGTTTGAGCAACAAAATAAATGAATAGTTTTGGATCATAGCCAAAAATATAAACTACTACCCATGCATCCATGCAGATATAAACCCATGACTGCATAAACTCATAAATGCAAGAGAAGAGACAAAACTCCTGTTTAGAGTCCCAAATCGTTTATGTGGAGACTGTCTTTGAAGAGGGGGTTGGGCTGAAAGTAGTGACGCCCTTCCAAAGAGTAGAGTATGGAAATGGGGGTGGTGGGTAAGCTGTAACTTTACAGTGGAGAAGCCTGACAAACACATCTCAGACGGACAATCAAGGTCACATCGACAGTCACGGGTCATGTCAATAGCACTTACCCTTGATAACGACAGGAGGAAAGAGGTCCTGTACCTCTGCGGTCTACCTCCCAGTAGCCCATAACCCCAGTCTTATCACAAGAAAAACATCAGACCAAGTCTGGTGTATCCTACACCATACCTGATCAGTATCCCTCAAAACTGCCAGTGTCACCAAGAACGAGTAAACAATGTCACTGAGAAACTTCCAGTCAAGAGGAGCCTAGGGCGCCTGGGTGGCTCAGTGGGTTAAAGCCTCTGCTTTCGGCTCAGGTCATGATCTCAGCGTCCTGGGATCGAGGCCCGCATCGGGCTCTCTGCTCAGCGGGGAGCCTGCTTCCTCCTCTCCCTGTCTCTCTGCCTGCCTCTCTGCCTACTTGTAATCTCTCTCTGTGTGTCAAATAAATAAATAAAATCTTTAAAAAAAAAAAAAAAAAAAAAAGAGGAGCCTAAAGACACATGATTATGAAATGTAACATGGTACCCTGGATGGGATCCCAGAACAGAAAAAGGTCTCTTGGTAAAAAATGAGGAAATCTGAATGAACTATGGACGTTAGTTAATAATAATATGTTGATGTTGACTCATTTTACGTAAATACAATGCTAATGTTAGATGTTAATAAGAGGTGAAAGTAGGTGTGGGGTATTATGCAAACCCTCTTATACTATCTGCTCAATTTTTGTAAATCTAAAACTGTTCTAAAGAATAAAGTTCATTATTAAAAAAAGAAACCAACCCTTATAGCTAACATTGTATTTCTTTCTAAGATTTTGCTTATTTATTTGACAGAGAAAGAGATCACAAACGGGAAGTGGCAGGCAGAGGGAGAGGGAGAAGCAGACTTCCCGCTGAGCAAGGAACCTGCTGCGGAGCTTGATCCCAGGACTCAGATCATGACCTAAGCCGAAGACAGATATGTCCACTGACGAAGCCACTTAGGCGCTGCGCTAACATCATTCTTAAAGATGACACACTAAACACTTTCCCCTAAGATGAGAACAAGACAAAGATGTCTGCTCTCACCAATTCTAATCAATATTTTGGAAAAATAAACCCAGAGTTGGAAAAGTAATACTATCTGATCTCAAGAAATCCTATAAAGCTACAGTAGTCAAGAGAGTATACCAAGGACAAAAGGTCAATGGAACAGAAGGGAGTCCAGAAGTAGACTCGCATGGCCAAATGGGTTACCACCAAGGACATCGATTCAAACCTCAGGTTCTATAAGTACTGTCTACAGTCAGGGTGCCTGGGTGGCTCAGTCGGTGAAGCGTCAGACTTCAGCCCAGTTCATGGTCCCAGAGTCCTGGGACCAAGCCCAGCATCGGGCTCCCTGCTCAGTGGAGACCCTGCTTCACGCTCTGCCCCTCATCCCACTAGTCCTCTCCCTCTTGCTCTCTCTTTCAAATAAATAAGTAAAATCTTAAAAAAAAAAAGAAAGAAAGAAAGAAAGAAAAGAAAGAAAGAAAGAAAGAGAAAGAAAGAAAAAAAGAAAGAAAGAAAGAAAGAAAGAAAGAAAGAAAGAAAGAAAGAAAGAAAAAGAAAAGAAAAGAAAGGAATGTCAGCAGGCCTACTTCCTCACTTTGCATGGGATCTCTGTTCATATGCAAGAGTGAGAACACAGTAAGGGAACGTATCAGTTCCTGAGCGGCTCCTAGGAGCAAGGCACTATTCCCGCTAATCCCTAGGATAACCCTGTGAGGCTAACCCTGTGATACAAAAGAAGCTCAAAGAGGTCATCTGTCCAAAGGCACATAGCTGGTAAGCAGCAAACGCAGTCTGTGGCATCATCGGATTCTACGTGCTTTTCTGTGACATTCAGAAAGGGAAGAGGGCATCCAATCAAATACCTCAAGACCGTCTTGTTCGTTCGTTTGCTTTGCTCAGTTTGAAAGAAGAGATCATTCCGTTTCTTCCACAAATATCTTCTAAGCGACTGTTCAGTAAATGTTTAATTATTATTTATCACGATGAACATATTAGTTTACTAGACCAAATATCTGAGCCAGTAGAGTGCTTCTATGTTCTGTGAATCTATGTTGTAGAAACTCAGGGCTTTTTGCACAGGTGGTAGACTTATTTAAATGCCATAAAGTTAAATGTAAATATAATTAAAAACAATTTTGTTACATAAATGTACAGTTGTTACCTGTTACGTTCTATCTTGTTGGTCATAATCATGACTACCTACCATCATGACTTTGGTCAAGGCTACAACCCTCAATAGTGAGCCAAGGTCATTTGCTAATATTTTCCCCTCTCACAACTGATTATAGAAAACTGGACAAGGGGTGCCTGGCTGGCTCAGTTGGTAGAGTATGAGACTCTTGATCTTGGGGCTTTAAGTTCGAGCCCCACGTAGAGTGTGGAAATTACTGAAAAAATAAAATAAAATCTTCAAAAAAGAAAGAAAACCCTGGACAATTTTTACACCTCCATTTACCACTTAAGTTTCTAGAGTCTCTCATGAAGTAGCTGGACTAAAACTAGTAGATTTCTACTCCCTTCAAAAAACAGCCTACATCTCAGATCCAAAAGGATCTGTCTGCCTGAGTCATTTTCTTTCCTCTGGGACTCAAAAATGCTAATAGACTCACGCTTACATTTCCATATCTGCCCCTGTTAGTGAATATTTAGAGCATGTTCAAATTCTTGTAACAGAGAACAAAACAAAACGTGTAACACCAAGAAAAGAATATGAGGAACGGAGAGAGTCTTGAACATGATTTCTGGGTTCCTCCTCTCAGAGCTCAAGAAGACAGGTGAGCTTTTCGTGGAATGCATGAAATGGCACCCTTTCTAAGTTAGGGCTTACATTCCCTGTTTCAATCTGGTGTCATATAAATGAAAGTTTTAAAAATACTCCTGAGGGTGGGAATACAGTTTTAAAGCACCGTTGCCGTGTCTCTCTCTCAGATCCCCGACAACCCTGAAAGGTAGATGGGGAAACGGTTACAGTATTGAACGATGTCAAAACGGGCCCACGCAGATTATGTCACTTGTCCAAGTCACCGGGGGAGTGAGTAGGAAGGCAGGAGAAGATGCGTCTCTGGGTTTCGATCCACGCGTTTACTCGGTAGCACATGCCTCTCATGTCTCCGATTACAGCTCGTGTCTGACTGCAGACTAAACACCGTCTGCATTTTTCCCATTCCATAGGTACCTCACCTTGATTTCTCCACACTTTCCCCCCTTTTTTTTAGAAGCGCGAGAAGATCTCTGACGAAGCCCAGACAGTTAGTGAAGACTTGGACTCTGAGAGACTCAGAACTGTGACATCTATCAGTCCGAAGGTGGATGCTAACCACACGCTCTGGGTTTTTTTTTTATTTTTTATTTTTTTTTAAGATTTTATTTATTCATTTGACACAGAGAGAGAGATTACAAGTAGGCAGAAAGGCAGGCAGAGAGAGAGGAGAGAGGAGGAAGCAGGCTCCCTGCTGAGCAGAGAGCCCGATGTGGGCCTCGATCCCAGGACCCTGGGATCATGACCTGAGCCGAAGGCAGCGGCTTTAACCCACTGAGCCACCCAGGCGCCCTNTGCTGAGCAGAGAGCCCGATGTGGGCCTCGATCCCAGGACCCTGGGATCATGACCTGAGCCGAAGGCAGCGGCTTTAACCCACTGAGCCACCCAGGCACCCTCTGGGGTTTTTTTATGAAGAACTTGAAGAAGAAACATTTCTCCACCTAAGGAGAGAACGCTCCTCCTCTGCAGTAGTTACCTGCCTTTCTTCCAACACGTTCCCGCACTTCAGACATATCTTGGGTGTGTTTCCCGTTCTAGAAAGGGGGCACAGAAGGAGATCCGTGCCAGCATTTACCCTGAGGCAGGTAATTACAGGCAGGCCTCTCAGAGCCACCGTTCGCACATGCGTCTTTGACTTTTTGACTATAAATGCATTTTTAATAATCCTTTTGTTTTATCGTAATAGGTATTTTTAAAGTCTCCGAGCACAGAAAAGAAATCCAAATGCAAAGTACCATAGGAAGCAGGACCAGAGTAAAGATCAGGGGTAGTCCCATTCACGGAAGAAAATGTCCCAGTTTGGTAAAATGCGTCGAGAGACTGACACTCTGCATTACATTTTCTTCCTTTATGTCAATGGTCATTTTACTGCCTCTGGGCTCCAAATTCACCCCCTAGAACTGACTCAGCGCTTACAGACGGGACACCAAGCTGCTCTCCTTTACAAGGAGCCTGATGTGCCACCTTCTTGGCAGAGGTGCAGACAGACCACTCAGGAGGAGGGGGCCATTCCAGGATCGGGGGTGCTAGCACTTTTCCTTCTTCCTGCTGTGGTGACCAACCCCGGTGACTATGGGTGTGCCTAACATTGGGGGCGCTGGGCCCCAGGGGTGAGCCCAGGGGGACAGCCCCTCAGCGAGCTCGGAGCCCTGGGCTGGGGCACTGCACCACCCTGCAGGGAGCCAGCTCCCGCTGCCTGCCCGCCCACGGCCCCGGCCTGCCTTCAGCCGGAGGGGGGCTTCCTCGCCAGTCCTGGTCGTGGCTCCTTTGTCTCTCCCTTCACCCCAAGAACGGTGTTTTCTGTGGACCAGCCCTGGCCCAGGGAACCCAGCGAACATCTCTGCCCTCTGGGCAATACCTTCCCCCGTGAGGTCAGAGGGGACTGGGGGGCTATTTTCCATGAACAGACTAGCCCAAGAGGAAAGACGTATATATTCTGATATCTGAAACACCTACAATGAAACAGCTGAGTCTCCCCTCTACCGCTCTAAAGTGAGGCCCACCGGTTCAAGTTCACCCGAAGTCCTTCCGATCAACTCGCGGTGCCTCCCTGTTAAACGTGAGCATTTAGACTCAAGGTTCCAAAACAAACCTTTTATGGAGCACAAGAAACACACACACACAGACACACACATCCTCAGAGAGGTAAGGCAATGTCTCCACAAAACTGTAACAAAAGGATGACAGAGGAACTTTTGGGAAAGAAGAATGAGCTCTTAAAATTAGGATGGCAATAATAGTTCTGAGTCCTGACTGTGGTAATGGTCACACGAATCTACACGTGTGATAAAATGACAAGGAGGGGCACCTGGGTGGCTCAGTCAGTTAAGCGTCTAACTCTTGGTTTTGGCTCAGGTTGTGATCTCAGAGTCCTGGGATCGAGCCTTCTGTTGGGCTCTTGCTTAGCATGGAGTCTGCCTGAGATTCCCTCTCCCTCTGCTTCTCCCCCACCTCCCATAAATAAAAAAATAAAATCTTTAATTTAAAAAAATGATATGGAACCAGACACACATACACCATACCAAAATCAAATTCCCGGTTTTGATATTGTCCTGTAGTTACAGGGGACAGAATCCTTGACAGAAACTAGGTGAAGGGTACATGGGACCTTTGTACCATCTTTATAACTTCCTGTGAATCTATAATTAGCTCAAAATGTAAAGATAGGGGGGAAAAAAACCTTTTTTTTAAACAAAAAAATAGGAGAGTGAGAGGGATGGGGGAAAGGAAAAAATTGTAAGATAGAGTTAAAGACATTATATCAGAAATAAAGCAATATGAAAAAGCAGTGAAAACTAAGAGAAAAAAATTTCTTTAATCAAATGGAGGATTACTTCTTGAGGCCTGATGCTGACTATGTAACTACAAAGAGAAAGAGAGAAAAAAAGAGAAAAATCGTATGGAGGAAATTAACGATAAAATAATACAAGAACGTTTCCCAGAATTTAAGGACATGAGCTCCCAGATGAAAAGAGAGTAGCAAGTACTCAGGGCAATGAGTTGAGGAGGGGGGGAAATGTCACACCCATAGCGTTGTGAAATTTCAGAAACTAGAGATGAAAAGGTTCTAAAAGCTTTCAGAGAGACGGGAGAAAAAAAATAGCTCATGTATAACGGAAATTGGAATGGCAGACCTTTCTAGAGCAACCCAGCAAGCTGAAAGCAAATGGAGGAATGCCTTCAGAATTCCGAAACAACTAACTCCAACCTGCAACACGCTCATTCTTTCGATGGAACACAAAGGGCTGATAAGGTGATTTCCAAATGGTTCCGGTCTTAGATTGTTTTTACTTCCTACACACCCTTTCTTGGAAGTTTCTGGAGAATGTGTTCCACCAAAGAGGAGAGAGGGAAGAAAGAGGAAAACCTGAGGTCCAGAAAGCAGGGCAAGCCCCCGAGAGAGAGGCAAAGGGCATCGCATTCCCATGGTAATGTGTGCCATTCTGACAGGGAGGCAGTCTCCTGGGTGTGGTCAGCCCAGGTTAGACGGGGAGAGAAAAGACGCCAAAAAGATGAAACTGGTGGGCTACTGCTCCGGTCTGAATGCGTGTTCACCACTCCCCCAAATTCATGTGTTGAAATCCTAACGCCCCAGGTGATGGTATTAGGAGGCAGGGGGAGCCTTTGGGAGATGCTTAAACCCTCATCGTGGATCCCTCATGAATAGGATTAGTGCCCTTATAGAGAGACCCCACAGAGCTTCCTAGCCCCTTCTGCCCCGTGAGACAGGAGCCTGCGACATGGGAGGGCCCTCACCTGACCACGCTAGTACCCTGATCCCAGGCTTCCAGCTGTCGTTCATCAGCTCCCCCTCCCCCAGTCTGCACTCTTCTGTGACAGCAGCCAGAATGGACCAGGACAGCACCAACTGTCTAAAGGTATTGACCTTTAGAAAAGGGTTCCATAATGCAGTCAGAGGTAACAGGATGGGGTGGGGAAAGAATGAAAAATGACATAGACAGCTAAGCAAGTGAGAAGAGAGAGAAGAGAAGAGGAGAGGAGAGGAGAGGAGAAGAGGGAGGGAGGGAGGAAGAAACACGTAGGTGTGCTGGGTAGCTCAGTTGGTTGAGCTTCTGACTTTTGGTTTCAGCTCAGGCCATGGTCTTAGGGTTGCGGGACTGAGACCCGTGTCGGTCTCCGTGGTCAATGCAGAGTCTGCTTGAGATTCTCTCTCCCTCTCCTTCTGCCCCTCCCCCGTGCTCGCGCTCTCTCACGGAAATAAATAAATATTTAAAAAAAAGAGAAATGCATAATTACTAACTTTAAAAAAGAGGGTGCGATGAAATGAAATCTGATTCTGGTATGCTCCACGACTCAGCCGTGAACAATCATTTACAAAGTCATAATTCCGCAAATACGGACTTGGCTAAAATGTGTGAGCGTGGAGGAGAGGAGAAGGGCGTCTGTGTGGGACAGCGACAGGTTAAAGTAACATCTTCCTCAGCAGGGGAGGTCAACAGCGCCCAGGATGGAAAACATCAAGAACTAGGAAGCACACTGTGATATTACTGACGTGCAGATACTGCACTGTGGATACTGACATGTAACCCAAGGAATCAGATGCCCTGCTTCGGCGGGGTAGGACTTTGAGGCGGGAGGGCTGACGGGAAGAAGCCCTGCTTCTCCTAGTCTTTCTAAAATTCTCTGACCTGTCGAACTACGTAGAGGTATTATTCTGATAAAAATAAAGATTTCTGAAAATTAAGTCCAAAGAAGAACTCTACATGAGTGACACTACAGGTGAATGTGACAAAAATCGTCAAGGTCTTGGAAACACGGCGTACACAACGACAGTCCACTGACGGGTGTCAGCAGGCGGGCGACGTGGACAGAACTGTGTTTTACAAAGAAAGTAACTGAGATGGAAAACCAACAACAACAACAAAGGATGGGCTGAAATGAAAAAGGGATAGTGTGAGAGTTAAAGGAAACGGAAATTTCTAGAGGGCGCCTGTGAGCACTGTGGACCGAGTCTGCGGAGGACTGTTGGAAGGGGGGAGGTGGCGGGCCACGAGGAGGGTATCTTGATCTCTCTCGATGCAGTGGTTCTCCGCCTGTGAGTTAGTATTCAGTACAAGAGGGGGACGGCCAACCAGGGAGCAGGACACCCTCTCACATATGGATAAAGCCCGCCCTGGGTTATGAATCAGTCATTCAAGAGCTGTCACCTAGCGTGGATTTTAACCACGTCCTAACCCGACCACCCCTGAATAACCTGACCATCAAAGTCCTGGATCCCGGGCTTGGAGAGGCCGAACCTTAAAAGTAGGGATGCTTGCTTAAATACCACAAATCCACACTTACTCATACATCCTTTCGCTCACCAGGGCTCTGGCCTACATGTTTACGAACCGAGACTAAGGAACATCATTAGTTCGCTTCCCCCCCACCCCTTTATTTCACGGCTACCAGAAGATGCATCGGACAAAACGAGGCAGATGATGTGTCTGGATTTCGGAAAGACGTGTGACAGAAGGACTGGAGGTATGACCTCCTGTGGTCCACCAATCAGAATCGTGTTCACAAAACAGTCCCCTGGGGGCCCCGGGGAAGGTCCGTGAGCATCGGGGATTGTGAGAAGTAAGTGCTGGGGTGTATTAGGAAGTAAGAGTCATACCTACCTGAAGGTACCCGGGGCCAAGCCACAGACCGGAAGTCAAAATGAAGCCCAGGGACTTCACCCCCAACACCCCCGCCCACACCCCACGCCTGTTTAGAACCCCACTGGTCCCATGCGGTCCCCGGCCAGGGCAGCGGCATCCCCAGGGAGCTTATTAGATGAGGGGGCAACTCGGGCCCCACCCCAGAACTAATGAATCACAATCTGCATTTTAACAAGGTCTCTGGGTGATATTTATGCCCATTAAGGTTTGAGAAGCAAGGACTTAGAAGAGAGGGAAGGGAGTCCTTCTGGCTCTGTGACCCCCAGGGGCTCCCCAGCTGGTGCTGGAAGGCGTGCAAACTGCACACGCACCCAGGTGTCCGAACCCGCCGAGGCAGCGAGAGAGACGTGTGCACCGCGTGGAAGTGGTCAGGAGGAGCTGGCGACTCTGTCTCTTCTAGAAAATGCGCCAGTTCCAGGACACTCAATTATTTCTTAGGAGTTTGATTTTAGACTCAAGTGAGAGCTCGGGCATGAACCACAGATTTCCCTTTAGAGCTGCCTATTTTACTTAAACAAAAAATGCTAAACATTAATTTTAGTTGTACTTAATTGAATAATTTCTCGGGGGAATAGTTCAGGGAGAGTTTAAAACTGCCTGTTTCCAAAAGCCATTACAAATTGGCATATACTAGAATGTCACTCTGCCAACCCAAACAGCCCGCTTCAAGGTCCCTGGGGCCGCCCTCACTCCAGATGTGCTCAGAACTCCTAGTAATCTAATGCAGGCGAAAACCATATTTACACGAAGTCATATTTTGAATATCCTTTTCCAATTATCTGCAGTGAGATAACAGATCCCTAATTGGAAGCTGTGGGGGTAGGGGTGGAGATCAGTCCGCGGGTCCCTGGTGAAGGCTTTTCCTGAGTAAAAACTAAGAGAGTCCGTCGGAGAGTAAAAGAAAGCTCCTTCGGCACGTTGAATCATTGGAACTCCTCTATAAACTTGGAAACTGCCCCGTGGTCACCTGTAAATAACTAGCTGATTTATTTCAAAAGACTGATCTTGTCTTTTCCTGTAAATCATAAACACAAAAAGCGTTGGGGGCGGAGGGGGGGAAGGTGGGAGAAACAGACTCGAGTGAAAGAAATCCACAAAATGCTTTGTGGGCAGGTACCCCGCCCCCCCCAGCCCCATCCCACCCAAATACCCTCAATCCTGTTTCGTGCTGGCATGAACACCACCAATTCTGAGCTCATTCCTGACTAATAACGCTCGAAACGAGGCTGCCAGCTAAGCCAGGACCGTTTCTCACTGACGTGCTAACCTGTGTCCCCAGTTCAATCTACTGATAAGGAATTACCTCGTTATTCTCTTACCTAAGCATGTATAAACAATGAAGTGACATATTCTACGTTTTTTTTGCCAGAAGTTTCCATCCTTCCCATTTTTCCAATAAATGTCAATTAAGAATTCAGGTGCAAGACGAGTACGTATTTTGGTACAAACTGGCAGCCTGTTCAGTTACAGAGCCGAGCCGGGCCCTCAAACATCATAAAATTCTGTAATGTGCTGTGCGATCCCGGCATGCTTAGTGACTGAAGCTGTCTGTTTTCACAGATGTCACAGAGAAGCCATCTGAAAAACTATGCAAAAATGCAGCTGTTCCTGGCTGTTAGCAAGATACACTTGGAAACCTTGTTCCCTAAAATGTTCAAAACTGCAAAGGGCTTTTCTAAATATAAATTAATTCCCGAATTCCGTGTGTTGACAAGCAAACACTCTAATGTTTATGCTTCAAGTTGACAAAGGAAATTTAAGCATTTTACCCAAAAACCTCTAAAGGAAACAAAGTCCTTGTATGGTATTCACTCCATCACGTTTTTGCCTAAAATATTTAAAAACATTTTTATCCCGAAATGCAACATGCAAACAGCAAAGCAAAAGACTTGTATGCACAGTTTAACAGACAGTTACAAAGCAAAAACTGTGTCTAACCATTCCGTGTCTGCTGTACCAACCGGAAAAAACCTAACTGAGCTCATTTACTCAACCTGGCTATCAGCAAACTATATGCCAGGCACTGCGTTATGTGCAAATTTCAACACTTGAGCAAGTTTTGCTTGCTGACATATTTGCTCAAATAACGGTCGCAAATTCCTTAATTGTTACCTACCTGAGTTTCAAAGTAAATAAATATATAACTTTATCATATGGACAAGGAGCATTTTCCCCCGATAAATCTACACTAAGGGTTTGTGCTCTTGGGATGCTTGGCCATATATCACTTCTGAAAGCACCGCAAGAAAGGGCTTGGTGGTCAGTAACACCCAGATGTGAACTTTTCTCTCTGACCTATACCAGCAGTGAATGATGTTCCCTGTGTCCCTCTGATTAACCCCAGAACAAAGGCCTCTCCACTTGGGAGCTACTCAGAACTTTCCCAAGCACCTTGCAAAGAGTCTTATTTTTCATACTGTGTCTAGATCTGAAAAAAGCATTTGTTCCAGTAGAAAGACAATGAAATCCCTAGTTATAATGTTCTCTTAACCCTCAGAAAAAAGTAATCCACAGCTCTGCTTTAGGAGAAATAGTTTTACCTTATTAATCACAAAGCTTTCAAGTAAACTCTCTTCCGTGAGATTCTCAGAAACAGTTCAGCTGTTTCCACATCACATTCTGGAAAATTCCTACATCACACAGTCCAGGATAATCAGTGTAAAAACAATATACATAACAGCGTCACTTCCTCCCTAGGCTCCATTTCTGTCGGGAAAGAAGAGAGACACGGAAACCAAGATGATAAATTAAAGCCAATAATCTACAAACCGGGGGGTGCAAGTGATTCACCGAAATGCAGCGAGAAGAAAAACTAAGACTTTTTCTAATATGCTGTATTTGTTTTTTAATCTCAACCATTACTAATTTTAGGAGCCCCGTAACATGTAATCCAGTAATACATATAATCTTATAAGGGCAATTACTTTTAAAAAATCCTAGAGGGTTGATCATAATTTTTTTAAAGATTTTGTTTATTTATTTGAGTGAGCAAGAGAGAGAGAAGGAGCAGAGGGAGAGGGAGAAGCAGACTCCCCACAGAGCAGGGAGCCCGGTGCAGGGCTCAGGCCCAGGACTCTGGGATCATGCATGACCTGAGCTGAAGGCAGATGCTTAACCGAATGAGCTACCCACGTGCCCTAGGGTTGATCATAATTTCTATAAATGTGATACATGATCTCAAAGTGTTGGAGGCCACGTGTTAGGAGCGGTACACATTTTCTATAAAAGAACACAAGTACACGTAGCCCAAGCATCTAAGAGTTAAATATCTTTGTCATTGTTCAAGCAAACATTACATAAGTCCTAAGAGTAATAATTGTGCATTAGTCAGCTTGAGTGGGGGGGAGGGTTAAAGACCACACAAACACACAGGCCAAGGAACACAGTGGTTAAGATGTTCGTATTACGGAAAGTGGACGGAGGGATATATGGGAACTCTCTTTCTTTTGCAACCTTTCTATAAATCGAAACTTAGCTCAAAATAAAACACTTAAAAAAATGATTTGTTGAGGCGCCTGGGTGGCTCAGTCAGTGAAGCGTCCGACTCTTGATTTTGGCTCAGGTCATGATCTCAGGGTTGTGAGACTGAGCCCCACGTCAGGTTCTGTGCTGGTGTGGAGCCTGCTTGAGATTCTCTCTCTCTCCCGCTGCTCCTCCCCCTCCACTTGTGAGTGCTCACTCTCTCAAATACAAAATACATAAGAGGAAAAAAGTGATTTGTAACTGATCATAGCACTAAAAATTGCAAATTATTTTAAATAAAGCAGAGAGGAAGCAAACCCTAAAATGCGACACGCATTTGCATTACCTGTCCCCCCCCGCCCCCACCTCTCCCCTCTACGCCAGAGGCCACTTTTACTGATGCACACTATAGGAGCAATTTGGTGTTACCTCAGGGCTCCACTTCCCTGCAGTATTTCAAGAGCTTTTGTTTGTTCACAGACTGCTCTTTACATGTACACAGGATCTGTCTCTGGAGTTCTCACAGAAGATGACAAACGCAGGTTGAAAACTGCTGTACCAGACCTGAGCGCGGAGCCCGACGCAGGGCTCGATCCCAAGACCCTGAGACCATGACCTGAGCTGAAATCAAGAGTTGGACACTTAACCGAGCCACCAGGCACCCCTCTCTCTCTCCCTTTAAATACTCACCTCAGTCTGGTTCCTTTCCTGTGTCTTCACACGACTCTCAAAAACCCCAAGACCCTTCACCTGACCTGGATGCCCTCATGAGTTCGGTCTGGTTTGCACCTTCCTTCCACTAACACGGTCCCGGCGCTGAAAGTTCACCCCTGTGGCACCCGTGGCCTCTTCATAGAAGGTCCCAGAATCTGGCCTAGGATCTACCCAGCACAGTCTGCTGAAGCTGCTCCCTCTCCAACCCCCTTGGGAATACAACCATTACAAAAGCAAAAAAGGTTTTTGTTCTTGATCACCCAAGTCTTTGTCCTGGGCCCATCTTGCTGGTAATGAGCTGTCCTGGATTTATTTATTCATTAAAGATTTTATTTATTCATTACAGATGGGGAGGGGCAGGGGGAGAGAGAGAGAGAGAGAATCTGAAGCAAACTCTGCACTGAGCACAGAGCCTGACACAGGGCTCGATCCCACAACCGCGAGATTATGACCTGAGTCAGAACCAGGAGTTGGATGCATCACCAACTGAGCCACCCAAGCGCCCCTCCTGGATTTATGTCTAACTTGACAGTGACCCCCACGTGGACAAGTCCAGGCAGTCATTTTCCGTGAGCGCCAGAGCCGTGTCACTGGGGAGGTCCCACCATTACTTTACACGTGCTTCCCAGCCTGGCTCTCGCATTTGAAGTACTTGAGGGTCCTTCAGTCAGACCATCCCTGGGCCTCACACTCAGAGATTCTGGCTTAATGGGACTGGAGGTAGAGCGGCAGCTTTAATATTTTTTTTTTCTTTAGTAGTAATCATTTGAAACCACTGCCCAAGAAGACTGCTTCTCAAACTTGGCTGTGACGGAATCACGTCAGGAAGCTTTAAAAATACAGATGCCTGGCTCCAACTCCCAGAAATTCTAATCGGATTGGTTGTGGTATCATAAAAAAAGGTGTATCTGGTCTCTGTCCCCGGTTTCTGGCACAGAGCTCCTGAAACCAATGGGGATTTCTTTAGTGGTATGAGTGTCATTTGTTATTCATAACGAGGCCCTTGCAGCCATATTGAAGTTTATGCTAAGGAGGTGACTCTTGTCCCGTTCAGGTGGCTGGTGGTCACCGGAAGGAACCATGTGATTAGAGGATTGGAACTTTCAGTCCCACCCTTGCACCTGAGCAGAAAGAAAAGACGGTGGAGACTGAGTTCAATCCAATGGCCAATGACTTCATCAATCCTACTTGTGTGATGGAATGACCATAAAAACTCCTAAACAATGGGATTCAGAGAGCTTCCGGATTGGTGAATGCATCTACAGGCTGGGAGGGGACAGAGACTCCTGCACTCAGGACCCTTCCAGATCTCGCCCTATGCACCTCTTTATCTGGCCTGTTCATCTGTATCCTTGCTAATAAACCGTATTAGTAACTATAGCACTTTCCCGAGTTCTGTGAGTCATTCCAGCAAATTATCCAAGGACGGGGGAGAGTGGGAACCCCCAAACTTGCAGTCCAGTTGGGTAGAAGTGCACCCAATACTGCAATACCTGATACCTGTGACTAGTGTCTGAGGTGGGGACAATCCAATGGGACCAACCCCTTACACCTCGGGGGTCTGATGCTCATTAGTGTCAGAACTGAACTGCATTGTAGGACCCCCAGCTGGTGTCACAGGATCTGAGAACTGGTGTCGGAAAACCCTTGAGTTGGTACTGAGTGGAGCCTAGACATCAGGACTTTTAGAAATTCCCCAGGTGATTCTAATCCACAGCAGAAGTTGAGAACCACTGCCGGAGATCGTGTGCGCACATCTGAACTTGCCTTTCAGTCCAAGTAAGCTCTTCCTTCTTAGCCTCACTCCCTAAGCACAGCGAACTAGTTTTTTAAAAATAAATGTACCCGTGCAACTCAGTGCTCAATCATACAGTCCTCTATTACTTGCTGATTATTTTACTTGTATTAGTCTTCCCTCCCTGACTGTAACAGAAACTCTTCGGAAATTTAGGCCGTATTTTGTAACTAGTTCAACACGCTGTCAACGACACGGCTAGGCACACAGCAGGCATTCAGCATATATTGCAGATTCAAATTTGCTTTTTGGGCAGGGGCACTGCATCTAACACCAAATCCCTCGCTACATTAAGGCTTCTTGAAGGAACTAACTGAATCACACACTCCTATCTCCTGGGACAGCCGCAGTGGTTCTTTGCATTTTTTACTCTAAAAAATTATTCATGGCCACAGAATATAGAATAGCATTTTTTTTTTAAGATTTTAGGTAATCTCTACAGCCAACGTGGGGCCTGACCTCACAACCCTGAGTTCAAGAGTCACACGCTCCATGGACTGAGCCAACCAGGAGCTCCGATTACTTTTTAACAGGATGGGGTACATCAGGTATCCCTGAAAATACATGGCATCCACTGGGATCATTCACCGCAGAAAGATGGAAGGAGGGGGATGAATGTCAGCAGCAGGGGCAACAAATGGGGGTAGATGTTCAGCGTCAAGAAGGCTACATCCAAGAATGCTGGTGGCTACTCGCACTGGGTACTGGAAAAGCTTCTGTTACCAGCTTGTTGGTCACTGGGTCATCAGCAATCAACGGCGTTAGGAGGATTCACCCCTAACTTCGCTTATACCCCCACTAAAAAGATTGCATTTTCTGACTTGTCTCTTGCTCGCACAGAGCCTGATTTTTGCTAAAACAAGCAAGCAAGCAAACTAAATAAGGGAGGCGGGGAGGGAGGGGGGGGGGAACCCTGTCTCTATGGATCTGCCTATTTTAGGCACTTCGTATAAATGGAATCATACAGTATGTGACCTTCCGTGTCTCGCTTCTCTCCCTTAGCTCATTATTAACGTGTCAGGGCTATATCCTGTTCGTGGCTGCATAGAATTCCACTGTATGGACATACCACCATCTGTTTGCCCAGCTGCTTTTGCTCTAGAATTGCAGAGGTGAGTGGTTGAAACAGAGACCGCTGGCCTGTGGCAAAGCTGAAAATACTTCTAATCTGCCTCTCCATTGGAAAGGTTTGCTGAGCCCTGGATTACACATGCCCTGACCTTCAGAAGTAGTGGTTTTGAGAATCAGCTTGTTAATGGTCACGGCGGTACTGTCTGGAACAGAAACACACTGGAAATGAAATGTCTACCATTAGGGACTTGCTTAAATTATGGTGAGTCCATACTTGCAATATTATACGACTCCTTGGATGAATCAGGTAAATCTGTACGCCCTCACAGGGAATGGTCTCTGGGACTGATTAGGGTTTAAAAAAATGCAAAGGCATACAATATGCGTAGCATATATTTCCTTTTCCTTAAATGATCATGGCCCATAAATAAATACATATATATACATTTCTGCATAAAACTTCCCTGAGAATCACAAACTTTCACTTACCATACTGTACCTTTCTGTACTGTCTGAAATTTCTACCTTTGAACATGCCTTCCTTTCTTAGCAGTAACTGAACGCAGAAATAATGGTTTATTTTTCTTCTTTTGAGGTCTCTGTATTTCCATGTAATCAAGAAAAACCAGTCTAATAAACATGTGTGTAAAGAAGAACCAGAAAGTTCAAAACAAAATGCTACATTAAAAGCTGACAGGAATTATGTATTTTTATGACCTTCTATTTTAAAAAAATTTTTTTAACCTCTGTAGGTCAGTGATCCTCTAAAGAAAAAGGGGGGAAAAAGCCCTACCAGTGGCTAGATTTTTGTCTGCCAGAAAACTAGACATGGCACCAGGCAATTCTTTTCACACACGGGTCCCTGTCAGTCACAGACCAGGTTTCCACTCCGGGTTCCGCTGATTATTATTGAAAAGCATACCGCATCCGTCAGACCCAGGACACGGCAGGTCGTGTCCGGCCACAGGGCTCCGTACGGCGGGGACCTGGGCCTCAGCACACAAGTCAGCCATGACAGGCTGGTTTGCAGGGTTTATCGATGTTGGCTGATGGTCCCCAAACGTGTTCCAGATGTGCTGACCTCATAAAACTGCCACCTACCACAGGCTGTGAAAGAATTGCTCCACGCACGACTGTATTTTTCCCATCCCTCAACTGCAGCAAGCCCTGGGCTCCCCGGCTGGGTTGCCCCCAAGGTTCTGACGCTGGGTTGGGTGCCAGTCCTGAGCCTTGACGTCAGAACGATGGCCGAGGGGCTCACCAGCAGGGCATTCCTGCACCTGCTCAGTCCGACTGTGCCCCAGGGGCCAGGAGCCTGCCTCGTCCGTTTCCTTGGGGCTTCGGCTACTGCTTGCCTCTGGGGCCCGGCCTTACTGCCCCACCCAGCCTGTGCCTGAGCCTCGCCCCCTCTGGTTGGGTCCCCATCACTTGCTGCCGATCAGTTGGACTATCTCCCTATTAATGGACGACCAATCCCCTACAGATGCCCAGACGGACCCACACTGCACTCCCAGCTGCCTCCCCAGGACCCCGCAGTACACCTGCCTCAACAGAGAATAGAGCAGTGGGCCCCCCATTCGCCTACAGCCCGGAGCTCCTTCCCCCCTTGATGCTATGCCCCCCACTGTGAAACTCTGGGTTCCGCACGAGGCCCAGCCCATTACTGATCAAGCCCTAATCACCTTATCGGAATCAGCTCTCTCATGGAAGCAGGCTGGTCGGTTGCAGCGTAGTTTCTTGAAACTTACAAGGAAGAAAAAAATGAACTGAGGCACCAACTCCAAATTGAAAATAGTATCTTTCTCGAAGTTGCCTGTTGTCCCAGGCCTTCTACACCTTCCAGGGCCGCAGAGACCGGATGGAGTTCTTCCCTTGAGGAGTTTGGAATTCAGCGGAGAGAGAACAAAGTCAGAAATACGGATAAATCATCCGCCGCAAGGGACGCTCTCCGACACGGGATGCCGGAGGGGTACCCCGCGCTCCGGGAGTTAAAGGATGAAGAGATCACCCCCTCCTGGGAAGCACAGGAAGAGGTCCACGAACCAGGCGGCATTTGCGGTTCATGCTGATGAATGATCAGGATTTCTGCTGGGTGGGATGCAGGCCACAGTTTCTGACGAGGGGAAGGGCTATTTTTCAAACCCTGTGTATAAATAATGAGCAAATTTGGCCTCCTGTCTATACGTTCTTCCTAATCGGCCGGCTTTTTGTCTGAAACACAATACCATTTCATCCAAAGTTGTGCAGAGAGAAAAATACCTTTCAGGGAGAATCATCTTTCAACCCTCTACGAAATCTCAAAAACTTCCATCAAGCACCTCCCTCCATCCCCATCCGGGTTCTTCCTTTTCAAAAGCCTAACTAGCCATATCTCACATATTCGCTGTAATTTAAAATTACATCTCCTATTAATATCCGCGCAAGAAATGACATGATTCTTCTGTCATTAAAACAAAGATGTGTGCCTGGAAGGGGGGGGGCCATTTAACAGCTACGCTTAATAATGACAGATAATAGCTACCAGCTACAGAGCCCCGCACGGACTTCGAATGTTACCACCTAAAGGTTTTCGCGGTTTTTAACAATTTCCTTATCATCCGTTACAATCAAAATTTTGTAACACTTGCAGAGTAAGGGCAGGATTCAGTTCTTCTGGGGAAGTGACAGGGAAACTGCACGGCCTCACACGCCGTCTTGAGAGTGTCTGAGAGAGTCTGACGTTGTCCTGCTCAGCTCAGACCCCCAGAACTCGATGGAGCTGCGTGGGTCCGTCCCCGCACACGGTCTCAATACACACACCGAAAGGCCTGCACGTCTATAAAGTCAGATTCGACCTCTGCCCCTCTCTCTCTCTCTTACGCGCATGCGCACGCGCAAGCGAAAACATGGCTTCAAGGTCATCCCCTTTATCCTGTACCACTCAGCTCCCTCTCTTCCCCGAGTAGGATCGGCCAACCACGAAGAGGCACCCTGCGAATTAGAACCCAATGTGCCTTTTAATTTGCTAACATGCCAAAGCAGCCCCCAAGTCCTGAATTTCGACATTCTGAAGGATTTTCCCCTAGGTTAATAAAGAACTGGGGTGGAAAAACCAATTCTCGGAAGATTTTCATAGGTTCCGACCGGCGACAACAAAACAACTCAATGGGAGTTATGCCTCGATGTGTTTATTATTTGGGAGGAGGGAAGGCAGTCTGAAATTCCTACTTTACCACTATCTATACTCTCATTTCTATGATTTTCATGATGACCTTCCGCTCCCCAAGTTCACATTTCCCACCTTCTCCTTAGTGAAGGTCAAGGTAGGAGAGTTGCTTCCTAAAGGTTTCACCAATTTACGAAGAGAAGGAATTCCAAAGTGTGTTAGTGAGTTGACTGTTTAGAACTCCAGGCCAGAATTCACTGTCTCACAGAAATGATGCTGTGTATACAGAAGACCGGTCCCCGGACAGCCCCCTGACTTACAGTACACCATATCCTAGGTGTAACCGCGTTAATCCAGCCGTACTGGTCAACATACACAACGGTCTCAACCTGCAGGGAAATGCCCAGGAGCACACCTTCCCCGTGGGGCAGCAGCGACCCCTGGGCGGTGCAGGACACCGGTGGGGGTGGTGGGGGGAGACTTGGGTTTGGCCATAATATGATACATGCATTCCTGAAAATCCTCACATCCTGCAAAAATCACACTCTAAAAATAACAGGGTTTATGGTGGAAAACACCGTAAGGGCCAGACCACTTGAAACCTATGTAACTCTGTAACCGGAGCACTAACCAAGAGAATAATTAATACCTAGGGAGAGGACTTGGACAGCCGAGGCAAGCAGTGTGGCCGTGGCCGTGGCCGTCCCACCCCCAACACACACCCACCGCCCACAGCCAGAATCGTACACCACGGCTGAGAGTGCTTCTCCAGGGAGGGGGCCCTGGGTAGAGGCGCGCATTTTTAATTTTCTTAAAACAGAGTTGAAAGTGCATCTGCTGCCTGTAAGGGCTCTTTCCTTTCTTGTCAAAGGCTGTAATTCTAGTCTTGCTGCTCCTGTTCCTCTTGCCAAAGAAAAACTGCCTCTGAACCAATCCAGCCTCCAGGACCTACTGACACCACTCCTCGGCTTTCCGATCACGCTCGCTTGTGTTACTGGACCACGCGTCCCAGATCAAAGTGCATTCCCTCAACCTGGTGAGAGAAAGACCTGTCCTGGGCATGCCATTTGCAAACACTGAATTAGAGACGAAGGCGCAGCCACTGTACGGGAGGTAAACTCTCTGAACCTCCAGGCCAATTCAGGAAATTCTTCTGAATTCTACCGGGTCATCGGAAGTGATTGTTGGGGCGCCCGGGTGGCTCAGATGGTTGAGCGTCTGCCTTTGGCTCGGGTCGTGATCTCCAGGTCCTGGGATCGAGCCCCATGTCGGGCTCCCAGCTCAGCGGGGAGTCTGCTTCTCCCTCTCCCTCTGCCTCTCCCCCTGCTTGTGCTCTGTCTCTCTTTCAAATGAATGAATAAAATCTTTAGAGAAAAAAAAAAAAAGAACAAGAAGTGATTCTTACTGTCTCTCAAAGTCCCTGAACCCTGAGTGGGGTCAGTCTGATTTCTAGACCAGATGGTCCCACTGAAATGCATAACCTGAAATTAAAAAATTAGTAGCCACATTCAAAAAGTAAAAAGAAACAAATATACTTAACAGTATATTTTATATGACTGAATATATCCAAAATACCATCATTTCAACATGCAATCAATATAAAAATTACTAGCAAGATATTTTCTATTCTTCATACCAAATCTTCAAAATTCAGCATTACTTGGCACACGCAACAGATCTCAGTTCAGACCGGCTACATTCCAGGTGCTCAAGCAGCCAGGTGTGGCCAGTGGCCCCTGGACTAGACAACCCAGGTCTCGTCAGACACTCTGTGGATAGCTAAGTATCCCATCTTATTTCTAAAGATACGTAATTAACAGAACACACAACTCACTGGAGCACATAAAAAAAGTTTTTCAAGTTCATCTTCTTATACCCCACATAAGAATACCTTTCACCTGCTAGTTTTTGTGCAACTGCACGTGTCCTTAATTACTGGAACATTCAGTTAATCAGAGCATCACACTCCCCAACTCTGTGTAGTTTTCCTTAACAGCGTTAGCAAGGTGTAATCCATATACCATAAATTCACCCACTTAAAGTACACAGTGCAATGGGTTTTGGTGCATTATGTAATTTTTCTAAACAGTGATAAAATACATATAATGTGAAATTTGCCATTTCAACCTTTTGTTAAGAAGTTTCTTTCTTTTAGTAATCTCTACACCCAAAATGGGGCTCCCGCTCACGACCCTGAGATCAAGAGCGCATGCTCCACGGACTAAGCCAGCCCAGCGCCCCGATTTTAACCACGTTTAAGTGTACAATTCAGTGGCATTAATTACACTCACAGTGTTGCGCAACCCTCCCCACCGTGGATTTCCAAAACTGTGTCATCGCCTCCAACAGAAACTCTCCATCTAGAAGGTAGGCGTCCTGTCCGTCTTACCAAGAAAAGCAAGAGGGCAAAGTGCATTTGTGCAAGATGAAGAGGCTAAGAGCAACGCCCACGCCTAACATCTTGGCTTTACCATGATGCTGTCCGGACGGGGAATGCTGTGCGTGTGTGCACACTTCCCAGAAGCCGCCCCTCCCTCCATTTCTGAAGCTGGGAAGTTCCTGGGCTACCATCTCGGTTCACAAAGCTTTCAGAATTCTGTGAGCGGCTCGGCACCTTGTCTGCTCCCTCGGATTCAGCCTCCTGTTTCCTAACAACACGATCGAACGTGTTTTTCGGTGACGTTACAGTCGTGGAGGAAAGAGATACGGCTCCCCCGGAATCCGAAGTTAGAAAAACCCACATTGGAAGAAATGAAGCTCAGATGCTTTGCTCTAACATCGGTTTCAAGCCAGAACACACTGCTCTCCAGGCTCTTTTCTTTCCTTTTTTTTTTTTTTTTTTAAAGCCGTTCTCAAGGAAAAATAAAGAAGTTCTGATGGACTTCCTTGGGCTTATGATGGTAAAACGAGATGTGGAGAAAACATCTCGGAATACCGACCAGAGTTAATTAATTCCAGTATAACCTCACACAAGGCCGGTGCTTGCCAGCACACGTGTTGGCTAAATATTTCAGGTCAATCTCCGCACATTATTGAGAATAATCTCCCATTCCTCAAAGAGTCTGGCGGCCAGCTTGCAATCTACAGCAAGTAGCTTGGACACGTGGAAAAGTGGGATTTCACATCTCCCATCTCCTGACTCCACTCTTCACTGATTCCCAAACCTCTGCATCTCAACAGGAAAGGAAAGAAAAAAAAAAATGCCCCCGTCGTCCCAACATTGACCATACGGCGTATCGGACACTAAAAGAAAAGATGAGGAAGCAATTTTAAGCCCAGTTACCACAAATGTGTTTGGGGAACTTTCACCCTTGTTTCTCATAAACTAGAGAAGTATACTTCACGTTCCTTTTGATTTCTAATGACCAATGCGTTTAAACTAACATTTCATTTCCAGCCCGTGTCTGTTTCAGAGCTAACAGCTGGACCATTTATTTTGCTAGCTGGTGATAGAATTAAATCCCGAGTCTTTGAAAACATTTACAAGCTTTCCCTCTAACCTTCGGTGTACTTTCCAAATTAGGCTACTTTGATTTTTATTAGCTAAAGGTTTACATACTGCAGTACTAACACGGTTACCTTCAGAATAAACTGTTTATAGCTCAGGTGCGGTTTAAAACGTTTTCCTCCACGGGATAGTCTTGAGATGGAGGAGAAGAAAAGTTGAACCGGTTCTCTGTGGATCAACAATTTTCCTTTGTGAGTCAGACAATATTAAGGGCACACAGATAGAGAGGCAGGCAGCGAAACAGTTGTGCAAACATTTCCAGCCCCCTACAAAACCACGGGCTTCCTTTGCGAGTTCCCAAGTGCTTTATAATCACAAAATCGCTCTCCTCGTGGAGGGCCTCGGAAAGCACTCTTAAGATTTATTCTGTGACACTGGCATTCTGACATGGCATGTGCCCGGATCCCAGACCAACCTGGGTGCAAACCAGGACTCCTTTACTTATTAGCGAGAGAGTCGCGCCCTGATCATTCAACCCGAGTCTTGGTTTCTCTAGCTCTGCAAAATGGAAATAATTACTCCCTCCTTGCAACTTTATTGTGAGCACTTGCACTGAACCAACGTTCAATTAGTGGTTTCGATGGAGCCAAGGAGCCTCCTCCGTCACAAAGCCTTCCACAGTGTCCCCAGGCCACAGCTGTCACTCAGGACACATTCACTCGATTGTCCCTACTGGAGACAGCAAGACTGATACAGTCCCTTGTCCTGACTGCGAAGCACTTCTGGGGTCACAGATACTGAAACGGGGGGCGGGTGGAGATCCCAAATAGTGAGTACTTGAGTGGCTGCATGCAGTGTGGTGGGAACCAGGGTCACAGATATTGAAACGGAGGGGGGCACCCCAAATAGTGGCTGCACACAGTATGGCGAGAACCCAACGAAAGAGGTTCGTGGAGGAGATGACGTCTGAGCTCTGACTGTGTCTTTTAGGCAGGAAAGGCGGGAACAGCATCGCAGGGAGAGGGAACGACATGTGAGAAGGCGGAGGAGTGAAATGGACAACAGGTGAGGCTGCCGCCTGTTTAGCGTGCTCTTCTGCCCTAAATGGGACAAGGAGCCACTAGAAGTTGCCAGTCGTTTCTAAGAAGCCAGTTCTGTCTGCAGAGGGGAGACAGTGGAGGGCACTGAACACTGGTGGCAGGGGGCAGTGGCAGTGCTCAAAGGTGAAAGCTGGGTCCATGGGACGAGGAGGAGGCGGCCCAGGTGGGGAGAAAAGATGGAGAGGCTGTCAGAGGGGTAAGATGAGCTGAATTCAACGACGGCTGTAGCGGGCTGACCGGGAAGATAAATGGAATGGCCACACCAATGACCAAGAAAGAAGGTAAGGAGCGTAACAGGCTGCGGGGGAAGGTGAGGGGTTCAGTGTTAGCAGTGTTGCTCTGGGGTCCCCTTCCAGGCGAGGATGCTCAGTAAGGGCGGAAAGGTGCATCTGGGATTTGGGGGAAACAGAGTGAAACCTGAGCCACACCCCTACGAGGCTGGGGGCACAGGGATGGACAAGGATATAGACTGGCGGTGAGGGTCGGGAGAGCATGTGGGGAGGGGGTACAGAGTGAGTAGAAACCGAGGACAGGGTCCTGGACACCCCAGGATTTAAGGGGTGCTTACCTGTGTGACTCGGCTGTTTTCAACAGTGCCTTTATCATTAGTTAGCGGCGCTGTGAAAACACACCGTCTCCCCAAGGATGATAAAATCATAATGTTTCATTCCCACTGCTTAGAGCACTAACAGGTAGGCAAAAGGCACATTTGGAATTGAAACAGAAGAAACTTACTGGCACAGAAGAAAATGAGAACTGGATTAAAAAGGGCCTTAAGGGGCGCCTGGGTGGTGCAACCAGTTAAGTGTCCGACTCTCGATGTTGGCTCAGGTGGTGATCTCAGGGTCGTGAGATCGAGTCCTCCGTCAGGCTCAGCTCTGGCTGTGGAGTCTGGTAGAAATTCTCTCTCTCCCTCTGCCCTTCCCCTGCCCTGCTCATGCTTTCTCCATGAAAAATAAAATAAAATAAAAAGGGCCTTAAGTACTGGCACAAGGGGTTTTAACATCATCTGTCAGATATTAAGAAAACACCTGAAGCTTTCTGAGCATTGAAGTCATGTGGCAAAAAATGGTATTTTTTAAAAAAGATTGATATGAGTGGCGTACTGGGTGGGAGAAAACTGTCAAGTCTGCCACAAGGAAGCGACCAGGGAGTAACTGTGGGAAGTGAGCAAAGCAAGAGCCGAGGGGCAGTGACCATCCTGCTAACTGAACGGAACAACGTGCACGGGTCCTAAAATGGGTTTCTTAAAGTGAACCTCTCACTTGCAGAGAGAGAGAGAATGAGAACCATGATCAATCCAAGGACTGCATGCGACGCCCCCAAGAAGTAGGCAGGTAGAATGGGAAAAGCAGGGGGAGGTACCTAAGGGTATCCATTCGCTGGTAACAGTGGAAGGATGCGGCACCCATGAGATAAACGGAAGCAAGGTCAGGCATCTTAAACAGTTGGGATTTTTTTCAGGATTTTATCTTTAAGGAATCTCTACGCCCATCGTGGGGCTCAAACTCACAACGCTGAGATCAAGAGTCGTGCGCTCCACCGGCAGAGCCGGCCAGATGCCCCTAAAAGGGTCAGGATTTTGAAAAATATCAGCAAGTACCCCCCCGCCCCGAAATCCACTGAGGTTACACAGGATCGCCAGCATGCTTAGGACAGCATCTAGCCTCCAGGCTACTCAAGTTTTAGTATAATCAGGATAACAATTTGGTGGCGATGAACATAATAGAGTGGATGATGAAGAACCGTCTGAAAAGCCCAAGTGAGTTGAAAGATGTTTGGCCCGAATCGACGTGGCCGGGCTCGGAGATGCGGGGGCGGCAGGCGGATTTACAAAAAGAACAAGTCGCATTGTGTGCGCACTGCCTCCCGCCATCTGTTCTTCCCCTAGGTTAGCAGAATGAAACACACTCCCCGGGCAAGATATTGATTCCCATTTTTCAAGTGCTGACTCCTGGTTTGGATACAGAGCTGAGGTCAGAATTCTTGCATCCTTTTCCAGCCAAACTGATTTTCAGGACAGGCAAGCAATCACAGAATGCTCTTCCGTGCAATAAATATGAAAATACTTAACCTCCCCGGGGGATTAGGAAGCATAAATCATGTCCTTAAAGGTCCGTGACAAGCTGAAATGAAAAGCACTCGGAGTAGGAAACACCACGAGACCCCGGCTTACAGCCATGCTCGCTGGGTTTGGGGCAGATCGGTGTCCTATTAGCTGAATGAGTTTTATGGTTCTGAACGTATTCATCAATAGCTACGTATCAGGTTGCTCAAATACTCTATGACTCACCCATCTGTCTAAATGTGCTGCACTCTCCAACGTTTATCGTCTTGCTCCAAATGGCTAGTTTCTTTCCTGCCCTTTTTTTTTTCCAAAAGGACTTTTTTTTAAAAAAGATTTTATTTATTTATTTGACACAGAGAGAGAGAGCACAAGTAGGTAGAGCGGCAGGCAGAGGCAGAGGGAGAAGCAGGCTCTATGCTGAGCAGAGAGCCCGACGCGGGACTCGATCCCAGGACCCTGGGATCACGACCCGAGCCGAAGGAGATGCTTAACCAACTGAGCCACCCAGGAGCCCCTAAAAAGGACTTCTTCTCGGGGCCACGAACAAGAGGGTTCACTCATCAGAGCCTACCACAGCCTGTAGCTGGGCGGGGTAGGGGCGTGTCTCACGACAATTAATTAATTAAGAGATTACAGGGAAAGGGGGCACATGCAACACGTGGTCCTGCCTTCCCTCCTAACGACTGTCTCCTCCTCTCTTCATTGTCAAGGCACTACTACCCTGGTGGGATCTCAATCACCACTTTCCACTCAAAAGGTCCAGCCACTGCGCAACTCAAGAAACGTCTCTCTCCACTTGACATTGATTTACTTGCGGCCCCTGCAGTGATTCTATGATTCCAGTTACTCATTAGAAAGTGCTTCCTGGAGTAAAATCCCAACACCGGCACCCAGGGGTCCCAGCTCTGGCCTCTGGAATAAAGTAGAACAAGCCTCTTTCTACTTGAAAAATTCTAGAAGGGGCGCCTGGGTGGCTTGGTCAGTTGAACGTCTGCCTTCAACTCCGGTCATGATCCTGGGATGGAGCCCCGAACTGGGCTCCTTGCTCAGCGGGGAGCCTGCTCCTCCCTCTCCCTCTGCCTTCAGCTCCCCTTGCGTTTTCTCGATGAATCAAATAACTAAAATATTAAAAAAAAATTCTATAATCTCCCCCTTTGCAGCATACCTCTTTCTCTCTTTGTTCTCTGAATACCTAGGCCCTCGCAAATCCAAGTGTGACCCAAAGACCAGTGGTTCCGACACCATTTAGAAGCTGCCAGGGAGGCAGACTCAGGCCTCACCTCTGGCCTCCTGACTCAGGATCAGCATTTTAACAGGATTCGCAGGTAATTCATACGCATGTTCGAGTCTAGGACCAGGAGTTGGTAAACATTTTCTGCAGTGAGCCAGATGGTAAATATTTTAGGCTTTGCAGGCCATATGTCTGCGGCAATTAGCACAAAAGCAACCATAGATAATATGTAATCAAACAGGCATGGCGATCTTAAAAAGAAAAAAAGCAAAAACAACTTTACGAACACTGAGGTTTGAATTTCACATAATTTTCACAGGTCATGAAATACTATTCTGCTTTTGGGCTTTTCAACGCTTTAAAAATATACAAACCTACGTTTGTGTATTATGTTGTGTAGCCTGTGTAACATACAGAAATAGGCAGTGGGCCCCAGTCTGCTGAGCCCTGCTCTATACTTCGGGACTTCACATGACATTATTTGCCAACTCCATTGGGGCTCAGTCCCCGAGTCTAGATAATGTGTTCCAGCCCCTTCATGCGGCATGTGGAACTGAATCAAATACAAAGGATGATTTTTCAATAATGCAGGGTAGGGCAAGACCATTATTTCTTTTGATTCTAACATAGTCTGTCTCTTTACGTACACCGAGGCTTAACACAGTACTTCCTTTAGCAGAGCAGGATGCAACACAGCTGGAAGAGATTGAGTCGTGAATAATTAAAAGGTTGTTTTTTGGTTTGGGAGTTTTTAAAATCATTTTGCAAAATGAACTTATATCCCCAACAGCCATATCCTCTCCACACCGGGATAACGGATGGTTACTAACTGCACCTACTACACTCTCCTCCATGTAAATTCTGTCGTTTTTATCAGGGAAGGACCACTGACAAGCCTTCCTGATTGGGCGAGGGGGAGGCCTGGAGCTGGAACCTTCTACCATATGCCTTTTTTTTTTTTAATCCATTAAAAAAATTCTCACCAAAAAATAAATAAATAAAAAAAAATAAAAAATTCTCACCAGAGTATCCCCTGGTGTACACGACAAATAAAAAGACACGTGGATTTTTCCAACCTTGGTCAGGACAGGTAAGAGAAAGCTGGCAGGCAGGCGTAGTGGTGGCATAAACCAGCCCATCTTCAGGGCCCTGGAAGATCTCGCCGGGAAAGGTAGGAAGAAGGGAAACCATAAAGAAAAGAGGGCATAACTCCTCTCAGAGTCTAATGACTTCCAACCTGAGTTAGTCCACGAGATCCTAAATGGGGAATCACTGAATGAGATGACATTAGAGAGATTTTCTGACTCTGAAGTGTGGAGATTTGTCCCTGGTACCATTACTTACGGGGGCTGGGAGGCACCCCTCATTCATCCCACGGCCCTCAGACCTCCCTTTGGATCTGTCCCCAAAGCTCGCAGATTCCTCCTTCTCTCTCTCCGACGCACCCCTCCCTCCCTTCTTTGTCACCATCCTACTCCATGCTTCCCTCCAAATCCAACTGGCCACAGACATCCATGATATTCCAAGTCACCACCCAGTGAAATGCATGCAAACCACTTTTTCTTTCTCTTTTGCTGTCGCTGTCATCCCGAACAATCTTCAGGAGTTTCCCAATACTTAAAACATGGGCCCCATGTCCCTGAAGGTACCACCCACTCTTCCTTCAAGGAGAATGGCCCAGTTCAGTCTCCGTTTGAGGCCAAAGGGATTCTCGCCCTCTCTTTCCAGAGCTCCCTCTTTCTAGCTCATCTACACCTTAGTTTTCCCAGCTCCTTCCAGGGGCCGGAGAGCCCCACTCTCCCTGGAACAGTGATGTACCCTGCCTCCCCTGACCCAGGGGCAAAAAACTCCCACTGCTCCTTTATACCTCCGTACTCAGTGACAACAGAATCTGCTCATCCAGTGGGCTGGGGTGATCACAGACAAGAAAGAACAATCGTGTGTGTTATGAAACCCTCACCAAACGCTACGTGACCTTCCTATTTTTTCAAAAGATTTACTTCTTTATTTTATTTATTTATTTGAAAGAGAGAGCATGAGCAGGGACAAGCAGGGGGAGAGGCGGAGGGAGAGAGAGACTCTCAAGCAGACTCCATGCTACACGTGGAGCCCAACGTGGGGCTCAATCTCATGACCCCGAGATCACAACCTGAGCCAAAATCAAGGCAGATGCACAACTGACTGAGCCACCCAGGTGCCCCACACGACTCCTTCCTCGCGCTCCTGCTTCCATGCACGGGCGCTCACTCTGCCCCTTGTCCACTAACCTCTCACTCGGCGCACTCTTACTTGCTCCTTCTCCCCCACCGACTCAGTCCCTCTGCTGCACCACGTTTCCTGGACTACGCCGGCCCCTTTCTGGACTAGCCAATTCTAAGAAAGATCCCTTAAAAGTTCGCAACTAGAGGGGCGCCTGGGTCGCTCAGTTGGTTAAGCGTCTGCCTTTAGCTGGTGATCCCAGGGTCCTGGGATCGAGTCCACGTCAGGCTCCCAGCTCTGTGGGGACTTTGCTTGTCCCTCTCCCTCTGTCCCTCCCCATGGCTCTCATGCACTCTCTCTCTCAAATCAATAAAATCTTGAAGAAAAAAAAAAAAGTTTGCCACTAGTAAGACGCACCATGTCCAATTAGCACGGACTCAGTGCAATCATCTCCAGCCGAGAGCTGGTCATTCTACCTTAATTCATAATATTAGCCCTCCAGGGAAAGTTCTGTGGCACTGTTCAAGGCAGGATCACAATGCTGGCTTCACCTGGAGCTTAGAGAGGCGAACTAAAAATCCTAAACCCCAGGACCATCTCATCTGGAAGCGAGAAGTCTCCAGAGATGGTACAACTCATATCGTGAACACATCATCTTTACAAAAGAATGCCAAAAGCTAGTTATCGCACGCGCGCGCATGTGTGTGAAAATACACACTGCACATACATTCTCTCTTTTTTTTCTGGAGTGGGGGTTGAGGGGAGGCAACTTTCTGACCTCTCCAGATGATTTCCTTAGGATCCTGGCTGTGGATATTTGCATGGATTTTTGAATAGCTGGTTGTGTAAAGGGAGACAGACTTTTTGTCCTTACCCCCGAAAAGAATTGAAACAGACTCTTTCTTTCAAAAGCTGGCAGAGCTCTGTGGCAGAGAGCTCCAGCTCATTCGCAGAGGCAAACATGTTGCCGTCTAACCCAGATTGATCACCAGCTGGGAGGCAAGGCATTCCACTGGAGGTTCACAATAACACTGGCTCTGTGCTGCTCTGCTGACCGTCAGCGACAGATTGATGTGCAGTGCTTTGAGCGGGGAGGCTGGCTGCAGAGGAGGGCTTGGGGGCAGCGAAGCAGGTTGCAAGTGGATTATTCATGTGCTCCCTGCCTCGAAAAATAAGTTTCCCACCTTTCTGACCTGAGCCTGGAGAACCGTTGGGGCCTGAGTTTGCTTTGTGACTTGGAAGGCTGAGTACCGCTTTTCCAGAAGAGCATAAAAAATGAGTACCTATTGGCACCTTCCAACGAAATGCCAAAATCCACAAAGAACAATGACCACGGAGAGCGTTTCTGGTTTTTTTTTTGTTTTGTTTTGGTCTTTTTTTTTTCCTTTTCCCACTGCGAGTGGGAAAGAAGAGACATGATATTTTATGTCACTGCTCAAGAGCTTGCTTTATAAAAACAAGTGAAGAAGTACGGCTTGTGACGCTATCTGCAGCGAGTCGGGCCAGGGTCTTGGGAAAAGAACGGCATGTTGATGGGTATCTCTGAGGACAGGGAGGAGGGCGAAACTCTCAGAAGGGAGAGTCTGAAGACACTATGCAGTCAGGCAAGGCGCGTTCACTTGTTTAAGAAAACTGGTCCCCGAGTCACGCATTTGAAAAAAACAAATCAACCTGCCGATGGGCTTTATTTCGTGTTAAGTGTGAATTTTTTAAAAAGATTTATTTATTTATTTGGCAGAGAGAGAGAGATTACAAGTAGGCAGAGAGGCAGGCAGAGAGAGGAGGAAGCAGGCTCCCTGCCGAGCAGGGAGCCCGATGCGGGGCTCGATCCCAGGACCCTGAGATCATGACCTGAGCCAAAGGCAAAGGCTTAACCCACTGAGCCACCCAGGCGCCCTCGTGTTAAGTGTGAATTATTAAGTTTTCCAAAATTTTGCAATTTTTGGAAAAAAAATCATAACATGCTTCCCACCCTCTGATTTACTTTCTTAAGCTGTGAGGACACTCTAGGTCCGTGAATACTCCAAAAGTCGTTTTTTACACTTGTTTTCCGTTGTCTCCCAAGGCGACATTTTAACCAAAGCCATGTAGCCCACGAAAATGGGAGCGATCACACGGGCGTCAGGACCATCCTGCTCACCACGAGATTGCTAGAGCTTAGAAGAATGCCTGGCACATAGTAGATCCTCGCTCAATATTTGCTGACTGCCTGGCCATTCGCTGGAAGCCAACTTAGCAACTTGTTATTCTAGCCTACTAGGAATGTTTAATGACAAAGTTTCATGAGCCACTTTCCCACAAACTTCAAAAACCATCCTCACGAAGAGACACAATGAGCACTGTCCCGGTTCTTCTGTTACCACTCGGTCCACGGTTACAAGTACTAAATTAAGGCAGAATGTAAAGAAGACATTGGCCCATGGGATTAATTTCTGCACAGCTAGTGAGAGGGAGGAAACAGACTACTGTTTTCCTTTTCATAGGAGGGCTGTATGAGTTACTCTACAAAGATAGAGAGGAATAAATATGTACTAGTTAATGACGGGGAGAAGCAACAGTTTTTTGGCAGTAGTACAAAGCCAGGAAATTTAGCAGTTTCCAGAGAGCTGCATATGCTTTTTGGTGAAAAGGCTTGTGATAGCACTCCCTAATGAAATGCCAAGATCCACACTGAGAATGACTGAGTAGCATTTTTTTTCCCTTTTTCCCACTGAGAGCGAGACAGAAGATGCGTGATGTTCATGTCACCGCCAAAATAGTTTGTTTTGTAACAATATATGACGAGAGACGGTGTATGATATTTGTTAGTATTTTAATAGGTGATTAATCTTGATTTGATAGGATTTAAGATTTTTATTTTTTGGCACATATGCTCAAGCTATTATGTTATAAATCTCCAACATTTCAGCAAATGTCATCCTGATTGTTCCCTATTGCACAGAACACTACCAGCGAAATATTCGAGGTCAGGAACTTGGATTCTTTACCCACTGTATTCAGGAAAACCAATTTATTGCTCTGTCTCGGTAAAGAGGGGTGATTTCTTTGGGGCCTGTATCATATTGGCAGTCAATCTAGAAAACTTGTAATTACTTTTAGGCAATGGGTGTTTTGGTAAGTGCATTAATCTGTCTCTGTAAATTTAAACACATACCCTATAGCTATTACTAAGATAAAATTCAGAGCTGAACATTTTTTATTACTTTTTAAGAATGAAGTGTGTGCTTAATACGTTTGAATGGTGCATGCGATCTTCCAACGTAAATCAAGAGCACGTCTTTGCTGTGGGGGTGAAATCTTGGGAAGGTCTTGAGGTGTTTTTAAAGTAACCTTCATACTGCACGGCCCTGGTTTGGCAAGTTAATTTCTCGTCAATTTCTCAGAATAAAAATATTGGCTGCTGCTTGCCCTTAAGACCAAGCCACGACAAATGGTTGTTTAAATGAAGCCGAAGGTAAGCATTTTCAAAGACAAGAAAACAGAGGCAAATTTGCCACTTGCTCAAATGTGTCTGTGACGCCCAAAACAATATCCGTGGCACCTGTGTGGTCATTCCTGGCCACACACAGAGCAGAGGAAATCTGAGTCATCTGACCGCACGCTCCCCGTTGACGTCCCAGCTCCCTGCTAGACAGTGCTCGGCCTTCTTGTGTCGGCTCTTGCCCTGGAACCGTCGGTTTCCTGGTCGATTTAGTGCCATGGTTTTCACATTTTTGTGCTTTTTGTGGGTGGTTAGGCATGGCCCCCCGGCAGAGGCCGTGATGTGTCTTACGGAAAGAACGCACACATTAGATTAAGCTTTGTCAGGGCTGTTGAGCACGAGTTCAGTGTTACCAAATCAACAAAAATCTATTACGTAACGTGTCTTTAAACAGAAACACAGGAGAAGATTACATATTGATCAACTGGCAAAATGTTGCGACCGGAGCCTCCTGGGAACCAACGTAACCTTGGATTTCCCCTAGGGTCAATGGTTCAGCAGTCACGAATTCGGTGGTCACAGTGACTTTACAGACCACACGTACACTAAATAACGAGAACCGGGGCTAATTATTTTTTTAAATGATCTTCATGCACAACTTTCACTCTTCAGAGAAAGATAGATTTTGTTTTTGAAGAGGAAGGGGTAAGCTCTCTACATTATCAAAAGTATTTTAATGGAACCAATTTTTATTTTTATATTTTTAAGATTTTATTTGACAGAGAGAGAGCGCGCACAACAGGGTGGGGGGGGGAGAGGGAAAAGCAGGCTCCCTGTGCTCCCTGCTGAGCAAGGACCCCTGATGTGGGACTCGATCCCAGGACCCTGAGATCATGACCCAAGCCAAAGGCAGAGGCTTAACGGACTGAGCCACCCAGGCGCCCCAGGAACCAATGTTTAAAGAGGTGCTAAGAACAGCTTTAAAAAAAAGTGCTTTTCATGACAATACCAGCTCAGGCAAGAATGAGGGGGAACCGGAACTCGGAACTCACATACGCTGCTCGTGGGAATGCAAACGGTATGGTCACTGTCTCTGAAAACTAAACATACGCTCACCAAGTGCACCAGCAAGCCTATCCCTAGGAAGTACGCCAAGAAATGAAAACGGATTTACAAAGAAGTAAACACGAATGTTTGTGGTGGCATTATTCAAGAGCGCCAAAGATCGGAAGCGAGCCGCTGTCCTTGGACTGGTGAATGAGTTGACAAGCTGGTACAGTGATACGGTGGGACAGCCTCCAGCAAGAAAAAGGAAGAGGCTCTGGATACACAGGCACTGATCTGGATGAAGCTCAGATGCGCTTATGCCTTAGTGAAAGCAGCCAGATACAGAAGCCACACAGTGTCTCATCCCATTTATATTCCATTTTGGAAAAGGCAAAGTTGTAAAGGGAGCAAACAACTCGGTGACATGGGAGGGGGCACAGAGGAAGAATGGGCCACAAAGGGGCATGAGGGAAGTTTCCAGGATCCTGGAATACGGACCTGTTCTATAACCCAGTTGCACGTATTTATCAAAATGCGTTGAACTGTTCCCTGAAAAAGGACAAAATTTACTAGAGGTGAGTCCTATCTCAAAAAACCGGCCACACACACACACACACACACACACACACACAGTAACAAAAGACAATAACGCATTGACGACAGTCACGCCTTCCAGTTCTCTGATTTTTACCAAGGCTCACAGGTGCGCTTTTAGCTAGCATCACACACAGGGATGATTTCTTTCGTCTTTTAGAAAATTCGCTTCGACCCGCCCCTCTGGCGAAGACTAGCACAAGGCCCTGGCAGGTGGGACCCACCAATCGGCATTTCTCTTCCGATCAGCATTTCTCTCGTGCAGAAGCAGTTTTATTTCTTGGGTGCGCTTCTCGGCGTGTTGTGCAAGATCTGCCGCTAACTAGCAACTGAGGAAGGCCAGCTGGGGTCGTGAGGCAAGGTCTCTTTGGTGGCCTTCCTGCAGGAGAGGAACCTTCTCCCGCTTCCGACTCCGAACCAGCGTGTACGAAGCACAGACTGTGTACCAGCCCCGGGGCACAGCCGGGGACCCCAAGAGTGAATCAGACAGCCTGCTTCCTATCACTTCCTCGCTCTGTCTTAAACCAAGGGTGCCTGCACGAACTTGATCCCTCAAAACATCCCAATTCTCTCCTTTGTTTATACTCTCTCTCCCTCTCAGTATTTATCTTCCAGTTATTCCCTTTCCCCAGGCCGAATCCTCTCCGTAATCCCATTACCGTCTGAAGGTCTGACTCAAAGCGTAGTCCCAGCCCTTTGCGCTTAAAGCTGTCTCCGAGTGGAAGAGAAACGGGGCCACACGTGTCACCGCTGTCACACCTTTTCCTCTCACGCTCTCTTCCCAAGGATGTGCGAGACCGATATCGCTGTACACAGACCGATGGTCCCAGTGGAAGAACTCAACGCGAAGCATCATTTCCGTGTTTAATGTAATCTTCCAAAAATCAGCACAAATTCCCTTTGGGTACAGTGGTTTTCGTAATTTTCCTAAGTAAATGCTGCCTGTGACATAGATGTGGCCTCTGCTAGAGTTCATGGTTTCTAATGACTTACCAGGACTTAAAATATCATATACTCTGTGTCAGCTACAAGTAACTAGACTCTCTAGTCCAAGAGTTCTAATTTACCTCCTGCAATACATGTGTCCAAATTATCTTCCTAATCTTATAAATATACCCGTCTCCAAGTTTTCCCGCTCAACAAAAAATGAGTATTTAAGGAAATATAAGAAGATAACCCAAGGCATGGGTTTCTTTCCCCAAATGATCATTGACTTATGAATACGTCAGAAGAAATGAACAGGTAAGGTAAACACACACAGATACACACAAACTGACGCTCATACACAGATACACGCAGTTCCTGGATTCTCGCAAAACTGAACCAAAGTCTCACTGCTTCTGAAATCGGCACTTGGTAGATTGCTTTTTTTTTTTTTCTTATTTGGTTTAATTCAGGTGTTATCTGCTGTATGCTTTTCTCTTAATCCAATTAAATTATCTTGACCATTTATATTTAAAATGGAGAAGCACTAGGGGTGCCCGGGTGGCTCAGCGGGTTAAGCTTGTGACTCTTCATTCTGGCTCAGGTCATGATCTCAGGGTGGTGAGACTGAGCCCTGTGTCAGGCTCTGAGCACTTCCTGGAGTCTGCCTGCGCTTCTCCCTCTGCTCCTCCCCCTGCTCTCTCTCTCCCTCTGGAGTNTAAAATAAAAAAATAAAAAAAATAAAAAAAAAATAAAATGGAGAAGCACTAGGGGTGCCCGGGTGGCTCAGCGGGTTAAGCTTGTGACTCTTCATTCTGGCTCAGGTCATGATCTCAGGGTGGTGAGACTGAGCCCTGTGTCAGGCTCTGAGCACTTCCTGGAGTCTGCCTGCGCTTCTCCCTCTGCTCCTCCCCCTGCTCTCTCTCTCCCTCTGGAGTAAATAAATAAAAACCTTTCTAAAAAAATTCTCTCTCGCCCTTTCCCTCTGCCCCTCCCCCCTCTCTTTCTCTAAAAAATTAAAAATAAAAAAGTGAAGTAAAATACAATAAAACTCAGAAGCACTTTCTGTGGTCTCTCAGTATTAGGTGCATGAATCGTCCTACTGGGGTCAAACAACGAGTAACTGAATGGAGATTTAACAGAGAAGATAGGCCCCCATAGAAATTTCATCTTCATTATGACTGGGCCGGTAGGGAACTCAGATTCTGGTTACTAGTAGCCTGTAACATCATCTAACATGTTACGGTAGTAACTGTAACATAATCTGGTACCATCTTTGATGTTTCAGTCTAAGTCTCTTAATTGAGTCTCATGCCAGACATTCCCAACACCTGCAAGCTTCTTGGTAGAGTCTTTGCCTGAAACAATGAGCCCTATTTTCCCTTCTCTCAAACACAAGAGTGCTTGTGAGAGGAAGACTGATGGGGCAAGGTGGGGGAAGAGGGAAAAACAAGTCTCTTCAATCTCATACATAATTTAGATACCAAATACAGGAAAGAAAAAAAAAAAAACAACTTTGCTCACCTAGAAGTGAAATATAAATACAAAGTCTTTCTGTTTCTTAACATTGGTTCTTAGTTATTCAATTATAATGCTTCTGAGTGTCCCAGTGGGATGGGCTGGACCTACATCTTCTTTTAGGCCCTTCTCATTTCTAAGGCCCAATCTGGCTGACAGGTGGTGTGGGGATCCAAAAGGTAGATTTCCTAGGCCCCGAAACTCACTGACGCTCGTTCACACCGTAGGTTCATCCAATCCATTGTAAAGCTCCAGGAAGACCAAGAAAGGTTAAGTATAAATCCGCTCAGTTGCCATAGCTCTAGTGAAAACACGTTTACTCCACAGAGAAAACACTATTGTTATTAACAATGACTTTGCTCAATGGTCGTACAGTCGTGAAGAATTTAGATGCTCAGGGCCAAGTTAGGCAGGAACCAGACACGACGCAGAACCTTCCAACAACACTTTGTGACTCCTATTATTCATTCTTCTTACAAAATATTGCAATTCTCTGTTCACAATGCTGCCTTTGCCACCAGAGGGTAAATTCCTGCAAGGGGAGGGAAGGAGGCCAGGAAGACAAGTTCTAATTGATCTTTTGTACCCAGCACTTGGCGCAGTCTGCAACGAGTGGGCGTCGGATATAGGGTTGTTGAATTAATAAATAAAAGGTGTCATGAGTCTCTTGCTCTCTGGCTCTCGAGTCCCCGCGAGAGGGGCGACAGGCACATGTGGATTGTAGCTCAAGGGAGAAGGGTAGGCGATGGGATGGTGCTCTAACACAGATTTGGTGACAAAAACACTGGGTCAAAGAGGCGAAGGGGAAGTTTGAGAAAATTATTCCATAAAATGAAAGTAGAAAAGGCTACAGAAAAGACTATATTTCTAAATATTTTTCAGAGTCATCTTAACTATACATAAGTGACAAATCAGAGATCATAAATAGGTAACTGATTATCTCAGCTATAGCTCTGAATGCATATACATTCCAAGTTGGGCAAGAAATTTGGTGGGGGTGAGGCCTTCTCTTTGGAAATACAGGGATTATCTTATATTTAGGTATGTGCTTTTACAAGGGTAGATAAGTAACAGTAAAGGCACCAGGGCACACCAGGGAATGCACAGCAAGGAAAATATTTTGGCAGGCTGGGTGTGAAAAAAAAGCACAAATGAAAACATTACAACATAGCGAGTAATTACAACAGCAGCTGAATGAAAAATAAGATTTTTGCCCATGGTATCAGGAAGGGAAAGGCAGGGAAGGAGGAACCCAAAACATGGACCAAGAACACAGACACTCCAGGAAAGTGGTCAGATGCCTTGGAGATGGAACGTTCTATTAGTCACAAAGTGGGCTGACTACACACCCACAGTCTTCCATCCAAGACACTCAAATTTATTTACGACACTTTGTAACTTACAAGGGGAAGGGGAAATCTGCAACCCATGAGTCTAATCAGGGTTCTGGCCATTTCTCATCGGAAAAACTCGTACCAACAAATCCTCTGTGGCATAGTCTGGGATTTGGGAGTATGGTTTATGACCACCAGCACGCACACCCCACGCCCCCAACAATACAACTGTGGTTCGCAAGGACCCAGGTCCTGGGAGGGACCATCACGACCAAGGACGTTAAGTCTATTAAATACGCAACCTTTAGAGGAACGCTCCACTAGACAGGCAGGGCTGGAAGCCGTGTTGAGGAAAGTGCTGTCTTCCCAGGGACATGACCTGCCCTGGTGAAGGAGGGGGGGGGGCGGAGGAGGAGGAGGAGGAGGAGGAGGAAGCAAGATGGAGCAAGTGTATCTGGGAAGTGCAGAGACGGCGACCGCGGGGCTCAGCGTGGTCTTTGGAGCAGAAATTACAAAAACTAATTTGAAACCCAGAAGTGGTGGAGAGAAGCTTGGAAAGCAACCGAAAGAGCATTTGACCTTTGGCATCGCTGCTCTCAGCCTGGGCTGAGCCTCCGGCTGGGTTCATGGGGGCCACGGAGCAGCTGTCCGGTGATAACTGCTTTCATAGCTGTCAGCAACATTTGGTCAAAGCCAGTGCTGGGGCTGTTCCCACTCTCTGCGGACGGAAAAAAGAGCCTGTGTCTCCCTCCATTTCTTCCTCCGCTTGAGCTATCCTAAATTAGGAAATCATCTGGATTTGTGCAAATAATCACTTCTTGGCATGGCCACGGGGTCTGCTGAAATGTTATTTTGGAGTGGAGAACGTGGATGCCTGCAGGTCACGATAGGAAATGAATCTGGCAATTTCGAAGCGCACCTGCTAAAGTTCCAGGCCACCTCAGCATTCAAACAACGTGTCTGTCCTCCCAAACATCTTTTGTGTCTTTTATGAAAAAGAAAAAGAAAAAAAGTTCTCCGTTATTACACTTGGGATGAGCCAGAAAACAGCCCTGCGTTCTTAGATGTGGGTTCCGGGGGTTTTCTCCAACATTTTATCACAATTCAACAAACACTCGAGCAGAGTCTACCGTATTTATACACAGTATTCTGCAAAGCCTGGTGGTATTGATTGGGACTGCGTGGGCCGCGAGTGGCAGAAAATCCAACTCAGGCTGGCTTAGACGACAGATAAGGCTTGTCCCAAGGGCTGAGACTTTCGGGGGGCGCTGCAGGGTCGACCAGTGTGGAAGTCCAGCAAAGTCATGAGTTTTTCTCACCTTTCTGTTAGTTTCTTACAGCCGCCATGACAAATTACCAGAAGTCACTGTCTTAAAACGACACAAACTATCTCTCTGACAGTTCTGGAGGTCAGAGTCTGATGTGGGTCTCATGGGCTGAAATCAGTGCATCGGCAGGACAGCGGTGCCTTCTGGAGGCTCCAGCAGGTAATCTGCTTCCTCACCTTTGCCAGTTTCCAGAAGGTGCCAGGACTCCCTGGCGCGTGGCCCCTTCCGTCTTCAAAGCCAGCAAAGGCTGCTTGAGGCCCTCACATTGCTTCACTCTGATGCTGACTCTCCCTCACGCTCTCTTCCAATTTTATGGACCTTTCTGATTTACACCAGGCCCGTGCAGATAATCCAAAATGATCTCCCCATCTCTACGCCTACATACTTCATCACATGTGCAAAGGCCCGGTTGCAGGTGCCAGGGACTGGGGCACAGGATCTCTGGTGCCACTCCTGGGCCAACCAGGAGCTCTGTTCCTCCAGCCTCGGTGAGGGTTTTGTCCCCAGACTGGATCCTTTCACAGACATAAAATGGTACTAAGAGTACTTCTGAGTGTTGCGCCCAGATACACCTTCTAGAAAAGAAAAGGGGGAGCCATCTCTTTCTTACAAGAGAAAGAAAACCTTTGCCAGGGGCCCTAGAACAGATTCTCCTTTGTCTGGGATGGGCCACCTGCCTGTTGTCAATCTGACTTCTGACAAGGAGAGTAGGTTCACTGTGATTGGCATAGACTAATAATTTGGGGATGGCTGTCATAGAGTCAACCATCAAATTCACTCGAATGCACCAAATGCCCAGAAGGGAAAATAATTACTATCTACAGAAGACTCAGCTATTGATGAAGGACAGAGGAGTTGGTTCGAAATTTGTTGTTTGCTACCAAAAAAAAAGCCCTTCGGACACGATGACAGTGTTGTCAACAGCAGTCATGCCTCTGAGAAGCCCACCCTAGGGTTTGCTGGAAAAAGACGAGAGTTCCCCCCTTCGAGTCTGTCATCACACTTGCGGTCCTCCGAGCCTGTCCGGAAGCCAGCATCCCCCGCGCCAGACGAGCGTGCCTGAGGGGCTGCCCACAGGACCGCTCCCCGAGACGCACACACTAGGGGTGATGAAAGGAAGCTGAAGCAGGGCACCCGGAGGCTGAATTTTATAGGCGAATCAGTCAGGGTCTAATCAGGAGTCATCTATCATACCGGTAATTTTAACAGCAAGGATTTTTTTTTTTTTAAGATTTTATTTATTTATTTCACAGCGGGAGAGAGATCACAAGGAGGCAGAGAGGCAGGCAGAGAGAAAGGGGGAAGCAGGCTCCCTGCTGAGCAGAGAGCCCGATGCGGGCCTCGATCCCAGGACCCTGAGATCATGACCTGAGCCGAAAGCAGAGGCTTTAACCCACTGAGCCACCCAGGCGCCCAACAGCAAGGATTTAATACAGAGGACCGTTAGCTAGGTACGAAGTCGCTAACTCGCCTAACGGAAAGGGTGGACACACAACTCCAAGGTACCGTGGGTGCTGCACAGGTTAAGAAAAGGAAGCAGTTAGAATGATTAACGTTAGAAGCCTGGAGAGCACCTGGCTGGCACAGTCGGCGGATCGCGTGACTTGGTCACGAGGTTGTACGTTCGAGCCACACGGTGGGTGTTGAGATTACTTAAAAATAAAATCTTTAAAAAAAATAATTAGAAGCCTGGAGGTAGGCTTGTGGAGATGCAACTCGACTCTCTGAGGAGGAGGTGTAGGCTAGCTGGTGCTGGGCTCCAGGGGCGCCCGGAGAGGCAGGACCTGCAAGTGAGCAGGTGGGAAGCAAGCTGGAAGGTACCAGGCCCTCTGCGTCTTCCGGCCTTGCCACGTCCTTCCCGCGCTCCCTGCCGGCGTAGCTTCCAGAAGGCAGTGGCAAGGCAGGAATGTGGCCGGCAGGTGCCAACGGCGGCGTCACGGGGGCAGAGCACTGAGAGTGCTCGGAGCTGCCAGGCAGTGGCTTGATAAGGAGGGCGCCTGGGTGGCTCAGTTGGTGAAGCGTCTGCTTTCGGCTCAGGTCATGATCCCGGGGTCCTGGGATCCAGGCCTGCATCAGGCTCCTTGCTCAGCAGGGAGCCTCCTTCTTTCTCTCCCTCTGCCCCTCCTCTCGCTCGTATTCTCTCTCTCTCTAATAAACGAATAAAATATTAAAAAAAAATAAAAAGAGCACAGGAAGCACCGCATGTCCTCCTGCCGTTGGATCAGTTCCGCATCTTTGGGAGCTTAGGGAGGAGACGAGCGGCTTCAGGGTATACACAGTGGTTTAGAGCATCAAATCCTTCACGTTTTGGGACAGCTAATTTAGGTTTTTTGGACCGCAACGGTTTCCTCCCTCTATGGTCACACCCCAACACTCACATCTAACTCTTGGATGTTCTCACTCCCACTCCTTCTTGGGGGCACAGGGTGGACAAGGCCACAGGCATATTGGTACCACAAATATTCCTTTAAAGAAGCTACTAGGTTCACGATAACTCCCGTGAATCCCGCAGGGAGGCAGGAAATACGCAGCGTGGTTACGAGAGCAGACTTTGTCGCGTGACAGATCTGGGTTCGAATCCTACTTCCGACCCTCAGTAGTTGTGTGGGCCTGGGGCCTCAGCCGCCTCAGCCTCCCGTTCCTGGATGCTAAGTGGGGACAGTCACGGTACCGACCTTGTAAGGCTGTTGTGGAGATCAAAGTAATAATGACCACCACAGAACTTACCACATTTAACGCCCACTGGTTTTATTTTGAGAGTAGTGGACAATGTCACATTAGTTTCGGGCGTACAACGTGGTGATTCCACAAGTCTGCACCACACGATGCTCGCCACGTGTGTAGGTACCACCTGACACCACAGGACACTATTACACCCCTGACTCTCTTCCTCACGCTGTGCCTCTCATCCTCATGGTTTGTCCGTTTCATCCCGGGGAGCCTGGATCTCCCACGGTGCCACCCCCAACCCCCTCCCCACTGGTGACCACCAGTTTGTTCTCTGTATTTACGTGAGTCACACAGCAGCCTCAGAAAGAAAAACACCCCTGCCTGCTTCTGATAAACCTGCTGTGTAGCCTTCCACAACATTCCTACCGCCAGGCCAGCTCTGATCTCAGTGTATTATATCTACTTCTTCACACATATGTTTTCCAACTACAATGAGTTACTTAAGAGTGGAACTGTATATTCCCCGTGTACACAGCTCCGGAAAAAAATGTTCGTTTCCTTGACAGATCCTAACATGGACCGATCGAAAACAAGAGCTGATCCATACAATTCACCCTGGGAAGGCACACAGGCAAAGCAGAAGGGGGTGGATTTTCATTGTGTGTGTTTGGGGTGGCGGGGTGGGGGGTGAGTGCACCGGGAGTGTGCATATCAGTGTCACCTGGGACTTTTTTCCGAAGGTACACACCCTCCCCTACTATCACCCTAGATTTTGGCTCAACCCCTTAAGAAATTATTAAGACAGGATTCCTTCAGGAGCTAGAGGTGGAGCTAAAAACCAGTATGAAGAAGAGACAGCCTTGTCTTCCAGCAGCAGTGGGCCTGCCGTAAGTCCAGGTATCCGGACCCAAATGCGAGGGGACAGTGTGACTTCGCAGAGAGCCAGGGCCTACGGCAAGCGGGCAAGGGCATCACAGGGAACACGTACCACGGTGGCTGGTTCTACTGGAGGGAGGCACAGTGTGTCTCTTGCTCCGTCACATACAGACAGAAGCCGGAGCACGGGGGAGTTATATAAGGAAGCACAAAGCCCCCCAGGGGAAGCAGCAGGGAACCCCCAGTTCAACCTCATAATAAAGACAACTAACCTTGATAACCATTTGAGTCGAACCAAAGCAGAGATGACTCATGACTGAACAGAGAAGAGAACCTCACTGCAACCCCAGATTCTTTTTCCTTTCCAGGATTCTGATCAGGAAAAAACGCTAAAATATGCTACGCAACCCAAAATAACAATCACTGGGGAACAATGTTCCCTTTACTAAAGTGAGCTGGAACATGGAAGGATTGTTGAAGGCACCTTCCCGGTGGAGAGGAAGTGAGGAAGTGGCACCTTCTGGATTCCTCTCCGCCGGGGACAAAGTGAGGAAGTGAGACAGAGAACTGGCTAGAGAAATGTTCCGACTGAGGCCACGGCCATCCTCCCCGGGCACCAGCACACGGGGCCCTAACGTGTAGGATGCGGCTCTACAAAGTCCAAGGAAGAAATACCCATTCAAGCTGGGCCCTACGGAAAGGGAAGCGAGAGCCCCCTGGTCTTCTACGGAGGGGGGAAGAAGGTCTCACTGAGGAGCAACATCAAAGAATCCTCATCCCAGGACACATCAGCATGGCTAACGGGCCCAGTGGTATGGAGCCTGAGTGGGCCCTGGCACTTGACCGCAGTGCGACCTTGGGCAAGGATTCGATTCTGCCTGGCAGTTTGCTCCTCTGTAAAATGGGAATAGCATTGCCACTCACAGGGTTTCTGTGGGGACTGAATACACTAGTTGATGGAAACCAGGAAGAACAGTTCCCGGAACAAAGTGGGCACCCCAAGTGGTCACAGCAACAATTATGTTTGTGTCCCTGCTACAGAACTACTGATAATAAAAGGTATCGTTGGGATCAATTTCATTCACAGACTTCGAATCTTTCCTCCAAAGAAAAATAATTTGAACTCTCCAGTTCAAAATGAGAATTTTGAGTGCCTGGGCGGCTCAGCTGGTTAAGCGACTGCCTTCGGCTAAGGTCATGATCCTGGAGTCCTGGGATCAAGTCCTGCATTGGGCTCCCTGCTCAGCGAGGAGCCTGCTTCTCCCTCAGACCCTCCCCCCTCTCAAGCCCTCTCTCTCTCAATCTCTCTCTCGAATAAATAAAATCTTAAAAAAGGAGAGACATTTTATTTATCATAGGATTGAAATATCCTATTTGTGACCACGACTGTCTGCCATGTACCCTTTCTTAAGTCTGATTCTTAAAAATCAGCAGCTGCAAGAGGCGATTATCAAAGAGAACAGGTGCTTTGGAAAAAGATTTTCTGAGGCGTTCCCATAATACAAAGGTGTGCTGAGGGATTTAGATTGTGGCCTGCAATTACCATCGCTCAATGCCGATATGCAATTATTTCAGGAACACAGGCATGACACAAGGCAAGTGTTTACGCCTCTGTTACAAGTCTACGGCTTGGCGTAACCCTTCATTGTGGCTCAAAGTCAGGGGCACGCCTTACCCGGAGTCGGCTGGGTGAGTGACTGCTCAACAACTTTCTGGATTTCCACAAAGGGGCACAAGAAGGAAAGAAAAGTGCTTTCAACATGAAATCAAACCACGATCTCTAGCCTCCAGTACTTGTTTAGCACCAGACCGAAATTCCTAGAGGGCTCTACGCGCTGAGAAATGTCAAGTGTGTGTCTTAAGTGAAGAGTGTTACAAGTGGGCACGTAATCAACGTTCAAAGCAACTGCAGTAGCCAGACCCGGGGCCCCAAGTGCCCACTGATGCCCACGTCAGCCTCTTAAATACGCACTTTCGGTCACGCCTTTGAGCTTTTTGAGGTTTTAATGTATGCTCCGCCATGCAACTATTCAGAATTCTTCTCCCCTAAGTCATCCAATTTTCTCCCCTTCCTCCCCAAAAGCACTTCCTCATAATAGGCAGGGGATTATTGCTTCAGGTTTTTTGTTGTGTGTGTGTGTGTGTTTTTCCTCTCCCAAGCGGAGAAATGTCGGTCATGTTATTTTCCGAGTGATTTAAACAGCTCCAGTGTTATATCCAAACAGAAAGAACAAAGATGCTAAAATATCAATCATCCTGCCCAGTCGTCCACCGGGAGCAGCTGCAAACAGCAACACAGTGTTGTCTCTGGGCGGCGGGCCTCCAGCGCGGGGCGGTTTGCTAACACCCCCCTTCCTGAACATATGGGGCCATCGCGGGACAGGCTCTGCCTCGGTGAACCCTGACTGGCCAATCAAAACCAGAAAGTTTCCCAGTCCAGTGACTAATACCAGAAATGAACTGTGCGTGGTGAAAAGGGAATGGTGGTGCCTTGGAGAAATTTACACCCTGACATCAGCCCATCACAGGTGCGCGGGATCACCTGGAGAAACGGAACTTCCCGGAGGGCGCAAGTTCAAACACTTCTTCAAGCAGCGCGCCTGTCATCGCAGGGTCGGAAGCCCTGACCGGCCCCTCCATGTGTCTGGGCGCCGCAGCACCCGGAGCCGCCGCGGACTGAGGACTCCCAGGCCTTGAGCTGGGAGCGCCTGCGTCGTCTTATTCCGTGTAATCCTCACAGCCCATAAGGTAGGTGTTAGCATCCCCGGTCTCTATGTGGGGAACGAAGCTTGGAAAGATGAAGTTAATTGCTCTTGATCAGGTGGCT
>LNAC01000150.1:1017157-1056868 GCA_002007465.1 Ailurus styani | reverse complement strand
GGGGGTGGGCAGGGGGAAGGGAGCGGGGAGGGGGGGTGTCTGCTCGAATTCCAAGACCTTTGTTCTTGCCCACCCTACTGCTCAGCATTCTTTTTCCCCTTTCTCGTGCCCTCATGGTCACAGAAAAAGGGTACAAAAATAAATAAATTAAAATTAAAAAAATAATAAAGCAAAACAAAACAAAAACTACTAGGAAAAGAAGATGAACCTGAACAGGTACAGGGCGTGCAGGATGGTCTTGGAAAAGCCACGGTGGGTGGGGCCGGGGGGGGTATCTATATTCCAAGGAGTGGACTCAATTTGCTAACCACCGAGAGAGATAAATTAAGAGGCGTTTCCAAGGTGAAAAATGCTTTGGTGTTTTGGCTGCCCAGAAGGACTAACATTTTGATGGGTCAACAACAGAACACAGAAAAAAGCACTGGAGAGATGTTTGCTAGCTCTTTAAATTCAATATAANGGCCGGGGGGAGTATCTATATTCCAAGGAGTGGACTCAATTTGCTAACCACCGAGAGAGATAAATTAAGAGGCGTTTCCAAGGTGAAAAATGCTTTGGTGTTTTGGCTGCCCAGAAGGACTAACATTTTGATGGGTCAACAACAGAACACAGAAAAAAGCACTGGAGAGATGTTTGCTAGCTCTTTAAATTCAATATAAAACATGACAGTGCACCTGGGTGGCTCAGCCTGTGAAGCGTCTGCCTTCGGCTCTGGTCATGATCCCAGGGTCCTGGGATCGAGCCCTGCACAGGGCTCCCTGCTCAGTGAGGAGCCTGCTTCTCTTTCTGCCTCTCCCCCCTGCTTGTGCTCTCTCTCTCTCTCTCAAATGAATAAATAAACTCACGGCGTGGGGAGTCTCCTGCAACAGACTCCAGGGGCCACCTGCTCTGACCCTCCCATCGCTACTTTCACACACATTAACTCAGCATGGATCCTGAGTGGACGTGAGATGATGGAAGACGCTTGCTTGGTGGAAAGGAGGTAACTCTACTATTTCAAGAGGCAAAAAGAACAGAAAAGCTGACGCCTAAGGAAAACCATCTCATTTCTGACTGAACTGAGAGAGCTGGGCTCTGTAAGTGGTTTCTCGTGGGGAAGTTCACCAGCCTCCACATAAAAATTGGCCCATTTAATCCTTCCCTTAATTAGTTAATAGAGAGAATTACCAATGAAGTGTGAAATTTTAAAAAATAGAACTATAAAGTCTGACTGGTTTTCTTTTATAAAGTCAAGGGGGTTCGATGCTGAAGATGCAGGGGGTAGGACGCTGGCATTTATGAGATAAAGCAAATAATCGTTTCTATCGGGCCTGGGGTTTTTATTCTTATTTCCCAGGTTCCTGAAAGAACACTTTATACCTGCTGACAGGTGCCAGTTGTTTTTGAACAAGCTTTCACGGGATAAGTTTTGAAACACAGAAGGCCCTGAAATAGAGAGCTCCCATAATGATACACATTTAACTATAAAAGGTAAAGGTGAACAGACAATGTTCCATATTTTTATCCAAACTACTAACAAAACTATGATTAGAAATCGGGTGGAATACTCTGGCTCAATGTCAGGGATTTATAAACATCTTTTGAAAATGCTGGCTATGGGTCAGTCATTTCCAGAGGCTTTCATTCTAGCACATTCCATTTCAAATGCCTAAAACCGATCCAATGTGTGGTGGACCCAACGGAGATGCACCACCGACTTCCCCCTTCAAGGAAAGACTTTTTGCCCAGGAATGTGGAGTGCTATGAGCAGATGGCTTTTAGCCATCAGCCTCCTTAGGGACTGTCTCAAAGGCACAGAGCTATCTTGCCCAAAGACACACTCTTCCCAGGGCATTCTATATCCAGGGACTGCTTGAGATGGGGGTATAAAGGCTCAGCCCTGTGAATTCAAGATGGCCACCGATAGGCAATTTGGGCTGCAAAGCTTCCCATGGTGTTGGCTAAGGGTGTTTTCAAGATCAGCTTCTCCCTCTGCACACCGTGCTTATTACGTGATCTCCCCCCCACAGGGAGTTGGTCCCGGAGGTGCTCCTTAATAAACTTCTTACACACTAAACTCCCTCCTGAGAACCTTGCCCGAACCCGCCCCGAGCCAGTGGTTTTTGGCTCATCCTGTATCCAGCGAAACATGCCACACACCAACACTGACAGGGCGGACATGGGCAGAGAGATGTTCTGACGGGGCTGGCTGCTGCTTCTGGCATTGCTCCTCTCCACACATATTATTCAAACCAAACAATTGCTGTAAGACTTTCAAGTAACCTACCCAAAATACCCCGACTGCCCCAAACCCAAATAATGCCAGCAATGTGGCAAGTGGCAGAGCTCCGCAGTCAACAGGCACCCTTTGCCATCTCGTTCTCCCTCCTATATTGCTACTGTTAAGAGACTCAGGTCAAGAAACATCTACACTGCCCCATCTTCTAGATCCAATCTAAACAGCATCTAGATATCCAGTATAACAAGGAAAAAAACAGGACTTCATTGAAGCTGTGAATTCTACCCTGTATTTTATTGACTGAGAAAATGCTGAAGATCTCAGATTTGATGGGTTTGAAGAACACGTGAAGCGTTTGGCTAGACGATGAATGTCTCTTGAATCTACTGGTGTTTCATGTACAAGATGAAGAGACAATATCCAAGATGAGTTAAGAGATGATTTCTTTAAACGTGGCTTAAGAAGCATGGACATGTAAAATTCTACCTTGAACATGAGAGTAGATCTTATATCTTACGTAGCTCTGAAGGATGGGATGTCAACAGATTCAGTTTTCATTTCGTTCATTGAATCTTTAAGGCCATAAAACAGTTATGTAATACAAAAAGCTTCTGTGATCCTATTTATATGTATGTTAGAAGGAACTTCTGGGTGTTACTATAAATCCTCAATGCACTGTTTAATGTCTATGTACTCTGGATAAAGTTTTACGTTGTTCAGCTCTCACAGTCTCTTTAGAACTGTACGCTTTCCTCTGAGGCTTTGGATTTCACATTGCCTTTGATTTTTTTATATAGTAATTGACATGGGTCAGGGCAATGATGGTTTGGAGTTTTCCTCCAATTGAAACCTAATGGGTAAATTTTGCTTATACACTTATCACCTATTCCAATTCAACAAGAATCCCAGATATATTTTGTTAACTGATTCCAAAGAGTTAGAAGTACGTTGACCTCAACTACTTTCTTTTTTTCTTTTTTTTTTTTATTAAAGATTTTTATTTATTTATTTATTTCACAGAGGGAGAGAGATCACAAGGAGGCAGAGAGGCAGGCAGAGAGGGGGGGGGGGAAGCAGGCTCCCCGCCGAGCAGGGAGCCCGATGCGGGCCTCGATCCCAGGACCCTGAGATCATGACCTGAGCCGAAAGCAGAGGCATCAACCCACTGAGCCACCCAGGCGCCCGACCTCAACTACTTTCAAAATGCTTTAATCTCTGCATATACTGAATACTTTTTACAATTAAAAAAATCTGCTTTGAAGGTAAAATTGACCGATCTTGAAAATGAAAAGGCAAAATATATGCAGGAGTCAAAGCTGTAAATCAAGTATTTGGGAAGTAAAGACTGACCGGAAGCTTACTTACATTAAATTCAGAAAAACTTTTATACTCTTTCTGTAAATACCTTTTTTTTTTTTTTAACTGTGAATCAGAACAGCCACATTTGGAACACTTTCTGCTCTCCATCAATATTTTTAGATAGTTAGGACCTGGTCCTGAGCCGAATCTGGGCTTGACTCTGGAAAGCAAATCTTTTCACAGCTGCCTTGATGCACAGGAAAGCTTTTTGAAAACAGACACTCTAAGGTCTTTTGTTCGCATGGTCACACACCGGTGCGCAGATGTTCTGGTATCTACTATGGCCACAGCAGTCTTGATAACCAAAATCAATTCTTCCTGTTTTTAGAAAAAGGATGGCACTGGAACAGCCACATCCAACAGATCTCAAGCTCCTGTGTGTGTGAATGAACATTCCATTTTGTTTCCTGCTGGAGTGCTGTGTGTCCACTTTGGATTATGGATCGTATTTAGGTATTTATGCTTTGATTCATAGTAATTTCTCATGTTGTAGAACTGATTTGCATTGCACACAAACTGTAAATAAAAAGAAATGGCACTGGGGAGGGTTTGTGCTTTGGTGAATGCTGTGAAAGATGTAAGCCTGATGATTCACAGACCTGTACCCCTTGGGCAAAGAATAAAAATAAAATTTAAAAGAAAAAAAAAAAGAAATGGCAGAAAGAGAAAAAAAAAAAGAAAGAGAGAGAGAAAGAAAGAACGAACGAAAGAAAATAAAAAAAACCTAAATTCCCTCCTGAGTCTTCTCCCAAGAGAATCCAAGGTGTGACTCAGTGCCTTTCTGGATAAGAAAAGGATGTTTGATTTTCAAGGCTAAGCAGCACAAGTTAGGCAAGGAGACTGAAACAGAGTTTTCCTACTTCTCTTGGCTTTCCTCCTCTATGCGACCACACTCCACAGTGCTTCAGCCTAGGAAAAGATGAGGCAGTCGGCCTGGGTTGGTCTTTTGCTTTATTTCGATCAGATAAAGGAGCACAAGAGGACTCTCAGGGAGGGAAGCCTGGAGATACCTGGTCAGCCCACAAATGCCCCGGAGCAGGGAGCATAGTCCTGGACCTGGTACTTTCATGCACTGTGCACTCCTAGACTATCGGACATACTCCATTCCAAATCCAAGTGTAAGTCCACACCTGTCTGTCTCTCCTCTCTCGGTCTCTCGACACACAAACATGCACACACTCCATGTTTTTCCCTCTTCCTTCACACGGAAAACTGAGGCCTGACAAGAGCAATGTTAGGTTCAATGTACACAACTACATAGAAGATGAAAAACAAATATAGTCATCTCATTAATTTACACCCCAAACCACTTCTCCTAGCCCGAGCTCCTCATGAGCCCGCCCAAAACACGTCTCCCACAGAATGCCAACAACGGACTTCTCCCTAGATCCTCTATCCATTCCTGGCAAGAACAAGTACAGGAGAAAGTATGATTTTGAAAACAGAGCAAAACAGAAATGGCTGCTCTTAGGCTCCTTGACTGAAAATAGTGAGCACTCACCATACTTCCACTCCTAGAGACTGGCCAAGCTTGGAACGAGCGAAGTAGCATAAATCTGACATGACTTAGGAGTGAACCCTAAGGATTACTTCTTTCTCTTTTTTCTTTTCCTTTTTTTTTTTTTTTTTGAGAGAGATTGCAAGCAGGAGGAGGGGCAGAAGGAGACAGAGAGAGAGAATCTCAAGCAGACTCCACACCTAGCACGGAATCCAACACAGGGCTCGTTCGCACAACCCTGAGATCATGACCTGAACCCAAACCAAGAGTGGGACACTTAACCAACTGAGCCACCCAGGCACCTCCCCCCCTAAGGGTCACTTCTATATACAGGGCCTCAAATTTTCTTCCCCAAACAACCCCACGGGATTCAGGTACACACCAGGAACTCCTTAAGTCCCTTATTCATCAGTATATACACTCAGTAGGTACATCACTCAATATAGTCAGGGGATGGTTATAAACATACTCTAAACAACTAGCTGTTAATTCTTTAATACAACTAACCTGTGTTTATGGATTTCACACTAACCAAATTTCACAGAATGATTTTATCTTTGGTATTAGTCCAGTTCCTAAACGACAGCTTAAAATGGTTACAATAATTTTAGTAATAACAGAAATACAGTTAAAGGTCTTTATCAGTGCCCTTGAAATGTTTTCTCCAAGATTCCCCTCTCCTGGCAGAACCGTCCAAATGGAAAGAGAACATCGTGTCTCCCCCCAAAATAAATGGTCAGGACTATAGCACTTTCCTGTTCAAGCTCCTTTACGGATTCTAAGTCAATTCAAACCGCTGCTCAGCCCTTCCGTTCCTCTCTTACGCAGTCTTTCCCTGCCTGAGCACTTGGTTCTAACCAGACCACTTCCTTCCTGCTGGCTTTGGATTTTGTTAATAAAGTTCCTCCATCCCTTTTACCACCCCATAGGCTCAACAACTTCCACTGAGGGAAGCACATTCTTTGACACTCCTGAAGAGAAGCTGGACTCAGCGGAAGGCCACCAGGCATGGAACTGGCCTCCCACTTTTCCAGAAGACACTACGAAGGGCTCACGTTTGTTTTCAGTAGCCTGCGCCTTCTTTCTCTGCCCCCCCACCCCGCCTTCTCAAGAGCACACGCCCACCTCTCTCATTCTTCCCCAAATCCTCCAATCACAGACAGACCCAACAGTGTGATAAATAAATCGTACTTGGTGTAGGCCTCTCAGGAAGAAGAAGAAGAAGAAGAAAGAAGAAGAAAGAAGAAAGAAGGAGAAGGAGAAGAAGAAGAAGAAGAAGAAGAATAAAAAGAGTTGAGACATCAGGCCTAAGTGCTTTTCTCAGAAAGGCCTACTTACAAAACTGGCTCTTGGCTAGCATTTAGGAAGTTGGATTTTCAGAGGGTTCCCACCATTCGCTGATAAGAGTGCTCATCAGTGTTCCTAAACTATATAAATAATACAGTTTATGCAGAAAAACTGCTCTCCTTCTCGGAGGCTGAAAGTGGGGACCATACCAGGCAGAGACTGCCTTCATGACCAACACCCTCAAAAGACCCTGGGCCCTAAGTCTCTAATGAGCTTCCTGGTTGGCAACACTTCACAGGTCACAACTCACTGTTGGGTTAGTCAGTCTCTGTGACTTCCCTGCAAAGGGGCCCATTACAAGCTCACGCCTGCTCTCCCTTGTTCTGTATTTTTTTCACTGTAATAAATCATAACTGTGAGCATAGCCAGACTCAATTCTTGTTATTCATGGTAGTTTTAGAAAGTCATCAAGAACGCTGAATTAGCAAATACCGAACCACTGTTCCTACAGGAAATGTTTGTGTGTGTGTGTGTGTGTGTGTGTACATTATACAAATATGTCGCATTTTTCCAAGTTCACATTATGCCATTCCACCTTTACAATAGGCCCGCTACATTAAGACCTGTTTCTGCTAACCAAAATACATCGAAAGAGGATTTTTTCCCTTTTACAAAGAAAGCAAAAATAGCATTCAGCATTCATTTTGTAGTGAGCTGTTACAAAGGGAGCACGCACCCCAAGCAGTGCGAGGGGCGCCGCCATGTTCCTTCTCCTGTTACTACACTCAGCATCTCAGCCACCAAGCTGCCACACTTCGGAACTGCGTCTCTGACCATCTGCGTTTTGTCTTGATTTATTTTGCGTTATCCCTTCGCAAGACATGTCCTAAGGTATCAGAAAAGCCCAAGAAAGGTTGTCTTTTGGGTGTGAGGATGCTCAAAATTTTTTCCATGTCAATTCACGATAATTGCTTCTTTGCTTTATGCCATTTTGGCTTATGAAAGATTTCACAGGAATGCTCTACTTTTGGATAGTGAGGGAAACCTCTGTGTGTGGGGGGGTTCTAATCTCACAAAGATCATATCTTAAATCCTAAAAAACGAACTCATCTGGTAGATACTATTTTCTTTATTTTTCAAAAGAAAAACCAAGTTCAGAAGAGTTTCATGACTTGCCTGAGGGCCCCTCCCCCCACCCACTGAATGAAGCTCAAAGAGGTGGGATTCCAACCCAGTCCACTTGGCCCCAGAGCTGGGGGTCTCCATCCTCTCAGCTCATCTCTGCATAAGAGTGAAAATGAAAAGGCAGAACATAGTCTCATTTGACCCTGGCTGACAAGGTGTGCACTGGATGACTCTACCTCTTTACATGCATCTGTGAATGACTGCAAAACCAATGAGACTACTGATTTGCCGGTAACAAACAAATGTTAGTGAGTAGGCATGTCTATGCTGAGTCCTTCCAGCAAATCGCTGATTCTGGAGTGGTCTTGGGGACCCCCGACATAGCCTCCAAGGAGAGCTCCAGGTTTCCTCTTCCTGCCAAGGCACCAAGGAGGAGGGACAGTATTATCACTGGGCCCAAGTGGTAGGACAAGGAGCTTCCAGAGTGACCTCCTGCCATCTGTGATGGTTTTGGCCTTTCTTCTGAGATTCTCTTTGGTCTCTTGTTTGGCTTGCTTTTCTGTCAGCCATTCTCCACTTCAGCTGCTATGGCTGGCCTCACAGCCTCCCTCTTGGAAGTCAAATAGGAACTGTGGTGAAGCCCAGGGAGAGCGGAAGCCTGATGAATCACCTAGGCTGGCCATCCTACGGCTGGAGGATAAATGCCCTTTTCCTTGACGACTGTTTCCACAGATTCTTCCTTTGGAAAATCCTTGCCTCTCCCTCATTAGATGGCCTTCCGGACTGGCTTCATGGCCAGAGTAGAGACCAAGACGTGGGCCTAGAAGAAAGGGATAAAGGAGGCCCTAGACCAGTCGGGTGTGTAAATACGTGGGGCCCGACGTGGATCCAACCCAGGTCATCATCAGAGTTAAAGCTGGTTGAGGAGCACCACGTGTGCGAGCCTCTAGTATCCTTTTTTAGAGAGTCAGCAAGTTCAAAGAATCTGGGTTCTTTGTGTGACCAAAGATTTCATCAACCATGCTTATGCAATGAAACCTCGATAAAAACTCTCCAACGACGAGGGCTTGGGGAGCTTCCGGTATGTGGAAAACACTGATGTGGCCGGAGTGTGATGTGCCTGGAGAAGGCATGGAAGCTCTGTGGGCACCTCTACCCCAAGACCTTGCCCTACATACCTCCTCCATTTGGTTTTCCTGAGTTCTATCCTTTATAAAACAGAACTGTGATCATGGTGTAGCATTTTCTGAGTTCTGTGAGTGGGACCAGCAAACCACTGAGTCCCAAAGGGGTATCGTGGGAAGCCTGTGTTTGCAGCCAGTGGGGCAGAAGTACTTGAGGACATTCAGGACTTGAGGCTGGGAGCTAAGGCAAGGGCAGTTGTGGGACTGAGCCCGTAAAGTTTGACATTATCTCCAGGTAAATAGTGTCACCACTGAATTAAATTATTGGACACCCAGTTGATGTCAGACAGTTATTACTGAACAACACACTTGCTCTTGCTAAGTCATTCTCTCTCTCTCTCTCTCCCCCACCAGACCCCATTACTATAAACTAGCCCCTCCCTAGAGATGAGTAATGATTTTTTTCTTTTAGGGAAAAAGTGGCAGAGGGAGAGAATCTGCAGCTGATGTGAGCATGGACTCAGGGCTCAATCTCATGACCCTGAGACCATGACCTGAGCTGAAATCAAGAGTCGGATGCTTAACCAACTGAGCCATCCAGGCACCCCCTTAATCCTCTTTTCTTTTTAATGAATGTTCTGATAAAGAACTGATTGTACATTTACCGAATATTTAATACCGTAAGTGAATGAAAAATAATCACTTTCCTCGATATCTCTAATTGTCTTATCTTTACGAAAATGTATCTATAAACACATCAATGATAACTTGAAGGTATCACTCAGATCACAGAAGCCCTAGAGAACTTTCACAGACTGTATTAAAAATTTGTTTAACTGAAGCTTCCAGAACACTAGTGGTTTCAACAAAATAATTTCTATAGATATTGTGACCTCGTAAAGAAATACAAAAAGAGACTCTGAGCTCAGGACAGTAGAGTAAACATGCATGCTGCCCCCTTTCTTCCCGAGAGCACAATGCAATGCCAGTAAAAATATTTTTTCAAAGAAATCCATGGCGGCCCTGAAAATAAAGAGCGCTAACAGTGAATAAGTCATTGTAAAGTCTTTCTTCTAAAAAGAAGATAGCTGGGACTGTATTGAAAGGTCAACCAAAACCAGAACCTGAAATACATCATCAGAGTTACAGATAGGAGCTCTTTCTTCCTGAGAGAACCCTGGAGAGCCTCCAAGCTTGGAGTGAGTCAATGGCTACTGGGAGTCAAAGAACGGCCTACAAAGAAGTGGCTGTCAGGCAGGAATCAGGGCATCTGAGTGGAGAATTGTCTACAGAGAAGCTGGGCCAGTTGGCTCTTGGGCCTGTCCTGTGTAGACTAAAGTCTGCGGTACTGGGTCCCAGCTGGAGCCCCCAGAACAGCTCTCTCTAGAGGGGAAGGGTTGCCTGGAAGGCACCCATGGTGCTGGTGGCCAGGCTAGTGAATGAGTCAAGGAAGAGCCTCTAGAATAGAGAGAGGGGGAAAGAAATAAAATATATGAAAGATGTCACCCGAAGGTTAAAGTTCTCCTTACCCTAGTTAATTCTGGGATGAGGGTTATAGGGAAGGGTCCTGAATCTCTTCTACCTAACTATATACCCTGAAGGGGAAACCTGACTACTGGTATACCCTGCCCATCGAAACACAGTACACAGCCAAACCTCCCATTCAAGAAAGAAAATTGTGGGGTAAGTAAACCCACCTAAATACAAAGAAAGCCTATGTTAGCTACCCATACTCCTTGATACGGTCCTTAATTCATAAATATGAAGTCAATATAGAATTTCATATCATGGGTATTCGTCCACTAGGATGGCCACAACGAAGTACCAAGAATGGGCATCTTAAACAACAGAAACTTATTTCCTCACAATTCTGTAGGCTTTAGAAGTATGACATCAAGGTGTGGGCAGGGCTGGTGTCTTCTGAGAGCCTCTCTCTGTGGCGGGCAGATGGCCCCCTTCTCCCTGCATCCTCACGTGGTCTTCCCCCCATGTGCATCTGTGTCCTCATCTCTTCATATACAGAATCGATCATAGTGGATGAGGGCCCCTCCTAATGACTTCATTTCAGCCGAATCATCTCTTTAAAGACCCGAGTTCCAAATATGCTCACATTCTCAGGTTCTGGGAGTTAGGCCTTCAACACATGAATTTTGAGGGGATGTAACTCAGCCCGAAACAGCATGAAAGGCAAAGAACCGAGCTGAATAAACCAAAACTCACCCAGAGGAAACAAATAATGTGAAGACCAAAAGGAGAAATTTTATGTTCTAACTAGCACCACTCAAAGGTTTAATAGATTTCACAGCCTTAAAAACATACTTTTGGGGCTGCCTGGGCGGCTCAGTCAGTTGAGCGTCCGACTCTTGGTTTCGGCTCGGGTAATGATCTTGGGGTCGTGAGATCAAGCCCTGTGTTGGGCTCCACACTGGGCACGTAGCCTGCTTGAGATTCTCTCTCTCCCTCTGCCCTGCCCTTCCCCTCTCTCTCTCTTTAAAAACAAAGAAAACAACATACTTCTGTGGAAAAAAGCTACTGTGAGGAGTAAAGCATATTGGTGTTTTAAAAGTATAGTTCTCAAAAAAAAAAAAAACCAACCAGAAGAGCTGAGTAATAGAATGACTACAATAATTATAACAGAAAGCAGTCAACGATGCTGGTAAATCTGAATAAAATACTGACTATAGGGAAAAAACAGGGCGGGGGGGGAGAGCTTCTGTTGAAAACAGCATGAAAGATGAGGAGTTTGAAGGAAACTAAGCATTCTAAACTTGATTTATTCTGAGATATTTATTTGCTTTAGACTTCCTTAGAAAAATGTAAACTTAGGTATCCATGTTAAAAATATACGGGTGGCTGTGGCCCGAGGTGGGTGGTCCAACTCAGCAGCTCATTCTTGGCTGGGTGTGGGGGACATCAGCTTTCCCATAAAGGTGTCATTCCCCAGCTCCTGGCTTTACACAGAAGACCCACTTGCAGCCCCTCACAGGGCACAGCACCCACACCCTCAATTCCCATAAAGCTCCGCGTGCATGTTTACGCACAGACCCCCAAGGGACATATCTGGCTCAGCTCTCTGTGAGGGCCACGAGCCTTCGATTCCGCTCACCTCCCGGGGGAAGTGCCTTCATTTCTCACACCTGGAGAACTCCCTTTCTTGCTTTCAAGGTCAGCTAAGAATTATAAAACAATTTAAAAAAATGTTTCATCTTACATTCCCATGTGTTTGGAAGAGGAAATGGGAGGACTCCCCCATCAGCTCAGCCTACCATTTTGACCCGGAAGTCTATACTGTGAACAGATACAGTTAATAATGGAAAACACTGCAGTTACAGCATGTGAAGCACTATTCTAACAACACTCTGAAATAGGCACTAAAATCCCCATTTTACAGATGAGAGGCTTAGGCGAGAAGATGGAACTTGCTTCAAGGTCACACAGCTAGTGGGTATCAGAGGCAGTTTGGCCCTTCACTGCTAAATACTGCTTCCATGATACCCCCTTGTGCCCTTTAATCAGTACTTTCTGTCCCCTCCATCACCCAACTAGACATATTGGTAGGATTACACCTCCTGGCGGCTGGATAGGGGCACATGATTAGCTCTGACCAATGAGCTGTGAAAGAGGTTGACCAGTCGCTTCTGGGCCAGAGCATTTTATCACAGGAACAAGTCTCTTATCTCTGACATATTACCCCACAATGTTTGAAATGGTAGCTACTCCATCAGCCAGGGATCTCAATTAACTACACCCACCAATGACCTACAACGAACAAGCACCAGAAGATAAAAAATATAATAAACCTTTCCTGGTTGTAGCTGCTGATGTTTGGGGGCTACTGTTCATAAAACTCAAGTTGTTTATGTTAACATGGAATTGTGTGTTATTGCTTTTTGAAAGAACTCATAAATGTTTTTAAAATGTCTGCTTTTGCAACGTCCACAATAGCCAAACTGTGGAAAGAGCCGAGATGCCCTTCAACAGACGAAATGGATAAAGAAGATGTGGTCCACACATACAATGCAGCCATCAGAAAGGATAAATACCCAACTTTTATACCAACATGGATGGGACTGGAGGGGATTATGCTGAGTGAAATAAGTCAAACAGAGATAGTCAATCATCATATGGTTTCACTTATTTGTGGAACATAACGAATAGCATGGAGGAAATCAGGAGAAGGAAGGGAAAAATGAAGGGGGGGAAATCAGAGTGGGGAACGAACCATGAGAGACTATGGACTCCGGGAAATAAACTGAGGGTTCCCGAAGCAGGAGGGTGGGGAGATGGGTGATCCCAGTGATGGGTATTGAGAGGGGCACGGATTGCATGGACCACTGGGTATTATACGCAAACAATGAATCATGGAATACAACATCAAAAACCAATGACGTACTGTATGGTGACTAACATAACACAATATACATACATACATACATACATAAAATGCCTGCTTTTCATTTCAAATGCAGTTAGTATTGATAGAGATAACCCACATAAACCAAAGCTCTCAGGAGCTCTCAACAATATTGAAGAATTCAAAGCGGTTCTTAGACCACAAAGTGTGAGAATTGCTACACCAGGGAAACACTAACCAGGTGAAAGCCTAGCCAGGGATATTAATACCAGATCAACAGCCCGAAAGGGCAAACACACTGGAGATAAAGGCGTATCTTTCCCTAGCGATAAAAAGATACAACCGCCAAAACAAAATAAAAGAATCCTGGGCATATAGGTACCTAAAAGCCTTTCCTTGAAGACAGAAAACAAAAAAACCGACCCAGTCACGTGGCAAAACTGCTAACATCCCGGAAGCAGATTTTCCGTGCCTCTTTGCAGAAACTGACAGAGGAAGCAGAGTGGTGGGGGGGTCACGTCAAGATGTGGACAGGAGCATTCAGAAGGCTGCTCTAGAAAGCGTTTTCAAAGCCCTGTCTCCATAGCCTGGAAACTGCACCTTCTTCTCAGGCACACGCAGAGCAGCGACTACTCGTGACCACTCCCACGCCCCGGAGGACATCCAAACAAGTAGAGAAGAACCAGTACGCTACAGAGCATAATTCTCTGGCCCCTACGCAACTCAATGAGAAAATCAACACATATGTCTGGAAATTAAGAAACAAGGAGTTAAAAAAGAAAAATCAATGGCAATTCATAAAATGTAATGGACTCAGTGATTTAAAAAAAAAAAAAGGCACCAAATGCGGCATTTGTGGCGCACAGAAGTGCCATGTGAAGGAAGATGTACAGGCTCTTGTATATTTGAAAAGAAGAAATAGTATGAATGAGCCTGGAGCCGCAGTCCTGTTCAAAACTGCTGTTAACATAACTGCTTCCTGACTAGGACTGTTGATTGTGGCTCAAATAAACCAGAGTCCTTCCCAGGAAAATATAAAACCTCTGTAATTTTCAGGGCTTACTAGGTGTTCACACTGTGAAGCCTTCCCAGCCCCGGCCCCAGATCCCTGCACAACCTCATCCCGGTCCGTTCGCCTCCTGACTCACTCTTCCCCCGACCACAAAAACCTTTTTTGGATTTCTCAAACTTGCAAGGTTCTCTCCAGCCTCTGGGACCTCACATAGGACGTCCGGCCACTCCCTGGAGGCAGCAACCGCCCGCTCCCCCTTCCCTGGCCAACTCCGGCCCATCCCCGAGACCTCAGCCGCCATCTGGCTGTGGAGCTCCGTGTGAGCTCTGCCACGGCAGCTGGCCTCCTCCCTGACCGCTCTTACCACGACCAGGGAAAACACCCCGATGTGGGGGAGTACCTTTAAATGTCTGTCTTCCCTAGACAGACAGGGAGCGCAGGACAAAAAAGGGGGGCGGTGGGAGGGATTTGGTGTTTAGGTGCTATTGCTGGTTTTCAGGATATAAAGAACCACGTTCGATAAATGAATAAATGTCACTGCCAGTGTGCTCACTTCTTCTCCCCAAAAGTGGCCGGACACTCTCAGTTTAGACGTGCTGACTACTGCGGAACAACGTAAAAAGCACAGACGTGCATTTATAGACCTGTCTCCCTGAGTCTAAGTGAGTGAAACAGACAAAAAGACAGGACCAATGAAGTAAGAAATCGGGCAGTTTCACACAAGTAGTGCTAACGTGATGGACGCTCAGGGCACTGCATGGTGGTGGTCGACGGCCGCCCCTACACAGGTCCTGCCCCACCTCAGCCTGCTCTCCCTTCTCATCTTCCAAGGCTCTCTGCACTCCGGGGACGCTGGCCTTCTCACCCATTCCTCAACCTTGCTGTGCTCCTCTCTACATCAGGGCCTTTGCATATGCTATTCCCTCTGTCTGAAATGCTCTTCCCTTTAAATCTCAGTACTGATATCATTTCCTCAGGGAAGGCTTTCCTGAGTCTCATACTCAGTCAGGCTCTCCTGTTGTGTGTTCTGGCAAGTACCTTGTATGTTGGGGACGACCCCAAACTCCTTCCCAGCCTCAGGATCTTGGAGATGAAGTAACTCACAAGCTTTTTTATGAATGAAGTGCCGGCGTGAGAGCCCGCTCCGCTAATCCCAGCAGTCGGCCAAGTCCACTGAATGAAATCCCAGTCAAGGAAACGAACCCGGATCAGCACAGACACTTAGAGAAAACCATTTCTCCACCTAACATTTATATGTCTCTATTCCAAATTGGGGGGTGGGGGCTTAGGTTCCCATGTCAATTCATAAAAGCCCACTTGACTGGTCAAGTGTCTGATGCTACAAGGAAATGCTCGCCAAGTCTGAGCACAGCTCCCCTGGGACATAGCTATGGACAGTGGATCGGGTGTCACTCAGCTCACACATCACCTGCTAAGGAGTCACAGGAACTCCCTATACCTCAGTCCATTTTATATTTCCTTGAAAGAAAAGCAGTTCCTGCCTGTCTTGCTTCCCTCAAAGGGCAGCTGTATTTAGGTTCGGGGGTGGGGGGGACGGGACCCAACAACATCACTCCTACCACAGCCGCTGCCTTACAGAGCTACAAGCTCGCAGGACTGGAAGGCATCGCTCCAGCTGGTCCTCTGCTCATCTAACATGTGACCTCACTGCCGCAAAGGCCAAGTGGAAAGGGGGCACTTATTAAATCACAGAGTGCCATCCTAGGACGAGGCTGAAAACCGAGTAAGTACTCTATAGCAACCCAGACTTGAACAAAAAGAGTCTTCTTATAGTGGTGTTTCCCAAATGTCAGCTTTTCAAATACCACCTTTAGAATTCTTTGCCGTGTTCATATTTCACCTGCACCATATATGCTTAATGTTTTCCTTTATATCAACTTACTATTATGCTTCTATAATAATATATTATTACATAAATATTATGCTTATTATGGTACATATCATGCTTATTTTTCTGCTTATGCAATTTAATTGAATAAGGAAATTTTATATTGCTGTGAAATCACAGGTTTCAAATGTTAGTCATTTTTATTTCATTGAAATATGCAACTATTAAAATGGAAAGTGTTTCTCAACATATTTTCTAAAATCACCTTGCCTAACACTTCTTGGGAAATTCTGATCCTGGATATGCCACAAAAAGAGTCCTTCACCAAATGGCCCACACATTTATTTCATTAATACAAGACTAAATTCTATTATCAAAGTGCTAAATAAACAGTTTGAGAGGCCTTTGGGTCTGTCGCACTGACTGCGGCACCAGCAATGCAAACATCCTGTGAAGCCTGCTTTGAAGAAGTCTCTTCAAGAAGAAGAGCTATAGACACCTGGAAGACTCAAAATACATTTTTTAGCATAAGGGTGGCTAACCAGAATTCACTGACAATTGATAAAAATACACCATTATTACTTATATTAGCTTCCTGTTGCTGTTCTAACAAATTATCACAAACTTAGGGGATTAACACACATTCAAATTTCATGTCTGTGTGAATTCCCTGTATGTACCAAACCAAATTTGATTTTCGCCTGTAAGTCTGTCACATGTCAATTCGATTTCCAGTCTACCTGGAAGGATCTTGAAGGACAGAGGAAAATTCTTTCTCCCCAACAGTTTTCCTAGAAAACAGGTTTTCTAGGAGTCAGATATATGTGTGTTCTGGAATAAAGGGTGATCTAAGACCCAGAAAGGAAACTCACTCCCCCCACCTCACTCACTCACACACACACACACACACACACACACACACACACGCACACACACTCCCTTACAGACCTGGAGATCAAAGTCCAAAGTCAGTTTCACTGGACTGAAGTTAAGGTGTCCCTTTAGGGGCTGTGGTGGAGAATTCATTTTCTGGCCTTTTCCAGCCTGTAGAGCTGTATTTCCTGTATCCCTTGGCTTGTGGCTCCTTCCTCCATCTTCAAAGCCAGCAGAGTAGCATCTTTTCAGTCACCACTTTGCCTTCTTCTGCCTCAAATCTCTCTCTACCTTCCTTTTATAAGGACATCTGTGATCACATTTTGGGACCCAAACACATAATCCAGGATGATCTCCCTGTCTCAATATCCTTAATTTATTATTAACACATTGGCAAAGTCCCTTCTGCCATATAAGGTGCCATTCACAGATTCCAGGGATCAGGATGTGTGTATTTAGTTGGGGGCGGGGGCTGTTATTCAGCCTACCACATTACTTTCCTAAATGGTTCAACATGAAAACTCAGTTGAGGGGCTCTAACAGACCTTTACAATGGCAATTCACTGAGGTGTATATGAAATCTTTGGTCATCTTCTCTCTTTCAAGGACATTAGTCATATTTTCTAGCTCTTTGAAAGGACACACTGGTCTCCTCAATCTCAGTACTGACACTATGAAGGCAGGAGCCCTTCTTTGTCATTTTGGTCTCTTTCAGAAAACAAGGAAGTGCTCAAAGATTAACGGAGAGGGGTGCCTGGGTGTCTCAGTCGTTTAGCGGCTGCCTTTGGTGAGGGTCACAATCCCAGAGTCCTGGGATCAAGTCCCGCATTGGGCTCCCTGCTCAGTGGGAAGCCTGCTTCTCCCTCTCCCTCTGCCTTCCCCCCTGCTTGCACTCTCTTTCTCACTTGCTCACTCTCTCTCAAATAAATAAATAAAATCTAAAAAAAAAAAAAAAAGATTAACAGAGAAGCATCAGAAGGACTGGGCCAAAGCTGGGACATCTGAACACCAAAAGGAATGTGGCACACATTAGCAAAACTTCGTGGAACAGTCTGGTCTTTGTGCTGTTTTTACCATCAGAACCGTGCCTCTGTGGTCCTTCTTGGTGCTGATTTTAAGGCTTGGCCACTGCCAAAACGAGCTCTTAGGAACAATTACGTTAGTCAAGTCAATCCCATTCATTTTCTTGTGTTAGTGTTCTTTTCAAAAGGCCCTGTCCTCTTGAGTATGAACTTTAAGGAACTGTTTGGTAAACCAGGGTCATGATTCCCCATTCTGGAATGGCATCTGGGTAGACATGAGCCCTTGGTGCCCAGCCATCCATACATTTAGGCTTGAACTGAAGGACACAGAACTCTGTATTTCCGCAGGGTGATGTCCTTGGCTCAGTTCCCCAACCCCCAGACCCAGGTACAGGTTAGGTCTCTAGTACTGGGATTTTCACTTAACTGCTAATCCTTTTCCTCATTAGGTTGGTCATCGGCATATGAACAGGGCAGCTACTGGTGTCAGTCTGGCCCTTTTTAAATCTATGTGAGAAGACTGGAACCCAAATTCCTAAACTGATGATCATTTGGCTCTTCAACTTTGTGGTTATGTCCTAAGTACAATGTATTTTCTTAGTAAGGTTTTGGTAGTTGATTCCAAAATAGCCAGCTGGCCATTATCTTAGCCTATTGTTTTTCTCATTTAATGAAAACCAAAAGACTAATTCGGTAGGTCAGTAAATCAAATAGAGATATTTACAACAAAAGTGGTATCCTTCTCCAGTGTTCCTGGCTCCTCATTATACACTCAGGTCACAGTAAAAATCCATATGGGGCTGCCACCCTGTTCTCAATACCTACAGATAGAATGGCCTTTTTGATTTTGACAAAAGGAATAAAGGCTGATTGTAGTCTTGGCAGGGATATCATTTTTTATCCTCAGAGAGTCTCTCAGTCCCTATGAAGGAAAATGGCTGACTCTGCCCTATTTCTGAGGAGCAAACGTGCACATTAGAAAACCACCAGCATAACTACAATCTCTCTGGGAGGCCACCACAGAGAAAACCCAGCTTATTTTGGCGACTAAGTGGAAAAATACCTCCTGTTTGCCTATGTACACATGTATGCATCCGGGGCTGGGATAGAGCTGAGGACTGGGAGGTACGGAGAAGAAGGGAAAAGGATGGGGGTAAAACAGGAGACCAGAACCGTGATGAGGATGGTACAGATGTGTCTGTGTAACTCCGAGTGTACTTCTGCACATGTGCGGGGATGTAGCTGTGATCCGGGTACAGGAGAGACAACGTGAACAGAGCGCGCTCGCATTCGACAGAGACACTGGTTCTCAAACTTGGCAGCACAAGGAAACCACGTGGGAACCCTTGAAGATGTGGATGCTTGGCTCTACCCCTGGAGACTCCAGTCTAACTGGTCTAAGTACTGCGGGGAGTGGAACAATGGTCCCTAGAGGATGTCTACATTCCAGTCCCCGGAGCCCGTAAATGTTACGGGACACGGCCGAGAAATGTGAAGGTTGCTAACCAATTGACCTTAAAATGGGGAAATTATCTTAGATTATCTGGGTGGGCCAAATGGAATCACAAAGGTCCTTAAACGCAGAAGAGGGAGACAGAAGTTAGAGGTCAGGGTGATGTGATGTTGGCAGGACTCAGTTCACTGGTGTTGGCTTTGAAGATGGAGGGGGCCATGAGCCAAGGAATGGAGGAAGCCTCTAGAAACTGGAAAAGGCAAGGAAATTAATTCTCCCCTGGAGCCTCTGGAAAGGAATTGCAGCCCTGCCCACATCTTGCTTTTTTTTTTTGCGCAGGGAGATGTGGGTCAGACTTCTGACCTCCAGAATTGTAATGACAAATGTGTGTTGTTTTTAAGCCACTAAGTTTATGGTAATTTGTTACAGCAATAAAAGAAATCTAAAACACTGGTATGGCCTGGGCTTCCGGGGGTTTAAAAGCCCCCTGGGTGATTCTAACAGGCAGCAAAGTACAATAACCACCAGACTACAATGAAGACAAGACAAGGACACGCTGGCACGATTGCTTGTGCTGGGAAGATGCATGGTGATCTCACCCGGGAAGTCAGCAAGTCACCCACCAAAGAATGTACCATCCGTTCTCAGCCACCTACCCAGAGATGACTACATAGTGGCTTACCAAGGCACATCACAGGATGACCCTGCTTCACCATCCCGGTGGCTAGAATCCTTTCTAGTCTGACCACTAACTAGGCTATGTTTCCTTTACAAAAAGAATAATTAGGGGCGCCTGGTGGCTTAATCGGTTAAGCGTCTGACTCTTGGGTTTTGGCTCAGGTCGTGATCCCAGGGTCGTGGGATCAAGCCTCGTATAGGGCTCAGTGCTCAGTGAGGAGCCTGCTTAAGATTCTCTCCCTCTCCGTCTCCCCCTCTCTAAAATTAATAAATAAATCTCTTTTTTTTAAAGAATGATTATACCTATGATGAGCAGATTTTCTCTAGAGCTTATTTTCTTACTAACACTCTCTCCAAGAAGGGACTGGTCAATCACTGAATTATGCGCAAATACATAAATTAGTACATTCACGTTAGCACCATCAGGAAAAGGACTCAAATATCCTCCCCTCTTTGCTTGAACTAGTAATAAGCACTAGTAGGATTATAAAGATAGAGGGTTTTTCCATTTGCTTTAGCAATCTAAATCAAATCTAATTGTAATCTATGATAGATGATAAATAGATGAGTTCATTTCTTTATGATAAATGCAGTAGTGTTGTGGCAAGAAATGAACTCATTCTTTGTGGAGATCGAGAAAGGAAGTCCCTGCTGTACAGTGTCCATTCCCAGGACTGCTGTGTTCACAGGTCTGTGGTCATTTTTCTTGAAAGGAACCCATCGTGAACCTCCACGGCACTATCACCAGAGCTAAAGCCTTAGAACCTTTCTTTTCTCTCCCTATGTGGTCTTCCTTCGAGAGCAAGGGCACCGTGGTAGAAAAAGCAGTCACACGAATCAGATGACCTGCGCTGGAATTTCCACACTGTCAGTTGTTACGGATGTGACGTCTCAGCCACTCTGATCTCCGTCGCTAGCAAACAGAGCTATTGTCTCTTCATGATGCTGTATACTGATTACTTGCAATGACAAAGATGGAGACCCTACTGTTCATACGCTTTCACACATCACCTCCACGCAGAAGCTTGTGACATTCCTTCTTGTTGGTCCTGTGCTCTCACTGAGCTCTGGTACCAAACCTCCAACTGTCTACTCAACACAGCCATTTGGATGGCTCACCGGCAATTCTAACTGGACATGTCCCAACTGGACTTGGGCTCTCTACTAACAGACCACTGACCCTCCACCCCCCCAACTGTCCACCACAATACAAGTGACTACAGTCACCTGCCTCTGTCCTATTCCTCTCCATTCCAACGGCCACAGCGCTCCTACCAGGTACCCCTCCTCTCGCACCATGTGCCGCAAACTCAGGATCTTTTCAGGGAGGCCCCCAACAAAGCTCTGTTTCCCCAAGTCATCTGCTGTGGTTTGCAAATTAATCTTGCTCCAACCAGATCTGTCATATCAAGTCCTGAACAGAGATCTTCAAGCACTTTTCTGCCCCATGGTCTGGAATTTAAGAGGGAAGAGGAGCCAGCTCCACTGGGGGGTGGACGTCAGAATTTCCTGTGGCCCAGAGCGCCACACGTCAGTATACAACGCTCTGAGCAATTTCATCCCATTATCACATAAAGGAAAAGCTCCTGGGACATGTGGCTCGTAAAACAAAGTATTTTTTAAAGCAGCAACAAAGGACTAGAAATTTCTTATCAAATTTCTTTGCATAGTATTCAGCTCACTACAATCGAAATCTGCCACAAAGTGCCCTCGACTGCATTAAACTGTAATAATCCATGGATGCTAAACTACTTTACGTGTTTTATAGTATTAAGATCATTTAACAAATATTCGAGTCTTTCATAGTCACGTTATATGGCAAACGTGGTCAACCCCAGACATGTTCTTACCGTTTTGTTCATCTAGTTCATTCCCAATTTCCTTCCCCATCTGTTTCTGGCGACTGATGATAGAGGACAGGGCATCCAGGCCTGCATCCTGTTCTGAAAGAAAAAGAGGCCACTAAAAACCAAAGGAAAACAATTTCGAATACACACCCAGGTATGTCATATAACTCATTATACCGTAAAAGTAACACTTAGGTCCGGAAAAGAGAAAAAGCAGTTAATATTAAAGAGAAAATAAAAAAATACTAAATACCGACCTCGTACCTTAAATGAAAACAATTTCCAGATAAATTAAAATTGTAAATACTACAACTGTAATAACATAAGATTTGACTACATCGACGTTTAAACTTTAATACATAAAGAGCATACACAGATCAGTAAGAAAAACATTCCAATTTTCTAAATGGGCCAAGGAGAGAGACATGAAATTCACGAAGGAATACCAAAGGAAAAATAAAAGCTTTGACAGCACTGATTTTTTAAAGATATTGATAAAACACAATGATGAGCTTTTTTTTTGGATTATCGTATTTGGAAGGATTGAAAACCATGCCAATGGCCAGGGTTAACTAACACGTGAACGAGAAGCTCTGAAGCACTGTCGTGGGAAGACGGGAAAAATACCTTTCTACAGAGCAAACTGCGCCTCCATTTTCATGGTTTTCATGTCTCAACTCCGTGTGTACGAACGTTAAGAAAACATTCAGATGGTACACAAAGAAGTATTTACAAGGATATTCCCCAAAACGTTTCCTAGGCCCGTTATCAGTTTATTGCCTCTCAGTCCCAAAGTCACCCTTTTTGGCTGTTCTGTGAAAAATGCATCTGGATCCTTTAAATATTTTTTCCTTTGCCAGCTCTGTCAATAGGCAGGACTGCAGAGACTCGGCAGAAGGACGGTGTTTGGCTTCTGGGCTCCCACCTGCTCCCTCGACAAGTTCCTGCAATGCTTACAGCTTCTCCCTCCCCCAGCGTGGCTGATGGGACTTGGGCTCCCTGGCCGCCGAGTGTCCTGGGGCCTTGGTCGACCAGTACTCTCTCCCCAGTGGCAGAGAATCCTGCCTTGTTGCTCTACTCCCCTGCTATGGGTAATAAAAATATCACATTTTCCCTGTTCAAATCTTTTTCCTGATTGGACCCCAGATGCATACATGTATAGCAGTAAAAAACTGGAAAATACCTAATGCCCAAACACGGGGATTTGTTTTAAAACATACAGTATATTCATACATAAAACACTAGATAGCTTTTAAAAATGATATCGTACATGAACATTTTGATGTTAAAAGAAGTTCATGATACGCAGGTAAGTTAAAAAGCAGGATACAAAAAATGTATAGTAAAATAGCATTTTTGTTTTAAAAAATGAAGATATATTGCTTTGCTAGATTTTGAAAATTTAAAGGTAAAAGAATTCAAGTTATTTGAGATCCTTTCTTTAAAATGTGATGTTGTTTTCTTTGTTTCTGTTTTTGTTTTTCACTGGGTAGTATCAGTGAGCTCTTTGAACTTTTTTCTACACTTTCAGGGGCACTGGGAAGAACGTTCTGGGGCTGAGTCTAACGATAAGGAATCTTTCTACCCCAGCAATATGCCAGATGAGGGCAACAAGCCATTCGCAGCTTCACTTGTTGATGGGGATTTTTAAATGACTGTGTCACAGAAAAGCGTACGTACAAGAGCAGAAATCATGAAGGTCTTTTCTTACCCAAGATCACATTAACGTTTACTTATTTTTTTCCTTGTCTTTTTATGGAATTAAGCCATTACACTTAACTTGTTAATTCATCTGGAATTTATTTAAAAACTAATGGTGTGAGGTAAGGACCCCTCAGTAACATTACTTTGACACTATGTACATTTTTAACTATACAAATGACCCGCCATCTCCAGGGATTATTCCAAGGGACCATTTTATGGCAAAATCACTTTATAATGAGGACCTTTTGGGCTTTAGCAACAACCTTTTGGATGGCCTCCAAGATAAATCTATCGTCAACCTAGTGCTGCTACAGGATGACCGACGTTACGGTAAAATTCCAAATGCATCCCAAGAATAATCTATATAAAGGATCGAGGGTCAAGGGTCAATATGGATTAAAAGGTAAAACAATTTAACGAGAATTAGGAAAAGAATTGTGAAAGCCCTGAAGTTGCTTTATCCGGTAGAGACCTAGGTTATGAATGGAAATATCAAAACCACTGCACTCTCTTCTCTCAACCTTGACGCACCACCTGACTTGACTACCAAAAGGTTATCTTGCTGATGCAAACCAGAACGAGGGCCGAAAATTCTGGGCGACTCGGCTCATTTCTGTAAGAACCTGGTACCGCCTCGCTACGATAAAGTTTCCATTCCATAATGCAGACACAGAGGGTCCAGGTAACGGAGATGCTGTGTATGTATTAATAATCATATTGATGACCTGAGCTTCTCCAGGCTTACGGCGGCGTTCCTAAGGGGATGCGGTGCAGTCACCCAAGAGACAATGAGCAAGCGCAAATGCTACTCACAGAGACAGAAACAATCAGGACCCATGCAATTATGCTAAACCACGCAAAACCACGCTAATGGCACGCTCGTAGCTCATTGCCCTTAATTTGCCCTCCATCTCATAACCCCCATCACTATGATATCATAATCGTTTGCAACACACCACACTCTATCAATCGTCTGTCAGTATTACAACCGTGTTAGTTTTTAAGAATGGATGAGCATCGTGCTACCCAGAGTAACGGCCCCCTGAAGATGTCACATCCCAATCCCTGGAACCTGAGATTATGGGACCTCCCATGGCAAAACTAACTCTGCAGATGTGATTATGGCTAAGGAATTTGGGCTGGGAGAGTGTTCTGAATGATCCAGGTGGGCCCAGTGTAATCTTGAGTCCTTCAAAACAGAGAATCTTTCCCAACTGCGGTGAGAGGGAGACTCCAAGAAGGGTCAGGGAGATGCAAGTGGTTGGCTTTGAACACTGAAGAAGGGGACTGGGAGCCAAGGGATGTATCTGGGGGGGGGGGAGCTTGAGGAGCCAGAAAAGGTGAGGGAACGAATTCTTCCCTGGAGCCTCCAAAGGAACCAGCCCTGCCAACACCTTGATCTTGGCCCAGGAAGAGCTGTATTGAACTTCTGACCTGTAGAACAGGAAGATAATAAACTTGTATATTAAGTCCCTGTGTTTGTGCAAATTTATTGCAAGCAGCAACGGAAAACTAATACAATCATTGTTTTTGAAAATCCCTTTGGAATAATTAGGTGTTTGGATCCTTCCTATCTTTAGACATTCTGAAAAACCATCCTCTAGCTGCACATGCTGTAATTGTGGGAGGGCTATCTGGTGGCTCTAGATCAGGGAGGGACAATCATCACAACGTGTTCTCGCCAAAAATAACAAACTCGATTCTGATCAAGCCACCAAATCTAACTACCAATTTACAGAAAATATGTGGGGCAGAGGAATATGTTAAACAATATATGGGATTATAAATAGCAAGTCTAGATAGTGGGAAAGTACAGGGCGAATGACCTTGCTTCTTCAACAGAGAAACGGCAAAGGGAAAAAGAGAGGGTTGGCAGAAGTACCTATCTATTAAAGAAACTTAAGGGACATATCAATCAGTTGCAATGTATAGACCACATCCAGATCCTGAATCAAATGACCTAAAAAAATCCATCGTGGGAAATCTGGGAGATGGGAACACTGGATATTTGATTACATAAAGGAATTCCCGTTAACTTATTAAGGGTGATAATGGCATTGTGGTTATATTTTTAAAAAACAATCCTGTCTTTTATAAATATGCTTTAGAGATATATTCCAGATATATTCTCCACTGTTGAAAGGATATGATGCCTAGGATTTGCTTCAAAAACAATCCAGGGGATGGGCAGGATGGGGCAGTGGATAGACAGAGAGATGAAACAAGACTGGTTAGGAGTTGGTAATGGTTGAAGCAATTGATGGGCAAAATGAGACTGTTATCTTACTTTACCTACCTACCTAGTTTTGAAACTGTCCATGGCAAAAAGTCACCAACATTTTAACAAGTAAAGAAAACCGAGGGACATTCCTAAGAGCTGCAACCTCAGGCCCCTGACCAAGCACATGACCAGGGCCCCAACAGCTGGAGCTGTGTCTTCTTTTCCTGTATTTCTGCCCCATGTCTGAGCCCAAGTGGTGGCACTGAGCATACTTAATTAATATGCTGCCATCAAGGAATGACCACAGGGGGCCCACTAGGCTTGCACAGGAATGTACCTCAGTCTCCGCTGGACAAAAGGGAGGCCTTGTGGGCAATACTAGATAGTCCTCTGAGTTTAGGTCGTAGGAAAAGTAGTTGATGCTGTGTTAGTCCAGGGCCCGGACGGAAGCCATGGGAATTCTCACATTTGACGTAAGGAGGAGCTGTCCCTGGGTAAGGGGAAGTAAGGGACAGATGAGGAAGGCTGGACACACTGGATGAAGTTAATTACTCCATTGGGAAAACTCCCAGGGCAAGTCCTAAGAGTAGATGTTTCTCTTTTTGTTTGCGTTTTAAGATTTGAGGAAAGGAATCCTGGTGTAGGTGACAGCTACCAAAAGGGGTATCTTCCAAGAAAGTTGTCTGCGAAGTTACGGTTGCCAGTGTTCAAAGATGAGCTGCCCAGCGTTGCCAGATCTGGTGAACCACCTTCCCCGTTGCTATTTCACATGCCGAACCAGAGGGACCCGAGAACACAGAAGTCCAGAACGAGTGCCCAACTTTCTGCAGGCATCTAGAAAGAACGTCGGCGGAATCGTGGTACGAAGAGACGGCATTAAAACCCTATCTAAGAAAGCCCCAGAGTAAAGTGGAAAGGCAGATCATCTCCTCCACGGTCTGCCATCTGACTCAGAGGCAAGGGTCTGTCCTAACCAAAAAGTCACCCTCCTTTGTTGTGTCTCAGGGATTTTTGAGGTGATCCGGTCAATGCCAGCCCCTCACCCATCTTCTGTCTCATGTCCATCGGTGCCTCAAATTACAGCTTCAGGAGCACGGAAGCCAAAGGCTGGCCAACCGGTTGTCATGAGGCTTCATTTCGAAGTTAGAAAAGGAAAGCATTCATTGCCTTGACTCTAAGTTCTACCAATAAGCTGTTATTTTAGGATGATTTTCAAAGTGTTTTCTAAGGGTCAACAGAAGTACAGAAAAGCTAACAGATTCCATGGGTGAAAAGAAGTTAGACAGGACCCTTCGTGGTCCCTTATTTCTTCTAGTGCAGGACCAGCAGTGAAGGAAAACCATGGCAACTTCAGCCCATCCCCAAGCTTCTTCAGGCAGAGAAAAGGCTAATAAGTGTCTAACATCATGATTGCTTCCATTTGTTTGTGTGTGTGTGTGTGTGTGTGTGTGTGTGTGTGTGTGCACGTGTGTGGGCATAGGTGCATGCATGCACATCCTTGAAAAACAACTTGCTGGGAAAGCGAAGAGGAATATAGCGCTTCTGAACATCAAGGTAAGGGGAGAAGAAGAAAATGTCTTGAGTGCACCTAACTACTGTGCCCCAATCCTTCATCTGCCCGTCCCATCCCCACCCCTCCATGCACCCCCAAAGGCCAGCAGGGCATCTCAATAAGGATACTCTCTGCTTTGGAGGCTCGACACAAAACCCTGCAGGTGGCATCCTCTCACACCCGACCTACCACAGTCTCTGCACGCAGCGCCCTCTCAGTGACGGGGATACTTCTCCTGACTGAAAGCAGCTTCTCTGGGTCAAAAAAAAGCAACAATGCCAGAAAATTCATTACTATTAGCGAGCAAAACACTCCTTTCAGGAACCGCGAACCCAGAAGGATAAATCACCATAGGTGAATGGCTGTGCACAATACTCTGTGTGGTTCATTTTGCTTCAGACATGATAATGGGAGAAATACATAGAATTAAAGAGATAAGGGAGGCACAGAGCTCCGTTTACTAGATAATTCCACTGTGAACAGGGAGTTCAAGACAGAATTAGACTTCTGCTTCTGGCCAAGAGGGACTGACAGGGACCTGATTTACTTCTGGCCTGAAACAACTGAAAAAACAACTGGAAAAACAAAAAACAAAAAACAAACACAAAACCACAGGCAAAATATATAAAGCTACAGTTTTGAGAGAGATGCGGATATCAGGAAATGAAGGACAGACAGTGCTTCCCAACAGATGGGAAACAACTGAGATGAGCTCTAGGGCTGCCCCAGATACTGCCTGGCGTGGGGACAGGGGGTGCAGGGAGAGTCCGGCCCTGCACTGAGAAGCATCCAAATAGGTCAAGGAGGGGCAAGGACGCAGGGCACAGCACAGAGTGGAGAGGGCTGTGCAAAGAGAATCTCCGGAGGTTTGCACGGGGTCCACCTTGAGGCATCCGTTGGGTAACCGTTAACCAGGACATGTGCATAAGGGAAAGAACCACCCGAAAGCCAGAGGGAATGACCCTCTGAGTTCAGACTGGGCTGGACATAGCTCCCATTCCCACCAACCAGGTCAACTCATGATTTACGGGGCATGAGTGCTCAGAAGGCTTTTAGCTCTGTAGCGGGCTAGACTACCTCTACACTGGAGCCAGCAAACACTTTCTATGAAGGGCCAGACAGTAAACATTTGGGATTCTGTGGTTCACATGGTCTCCAGTACAGCTATTCAACTCTGCCACTGGAGCAGGAAAGCATCCGTAGGTAATATCTAAATAAGCAAGCATGGTTGTGCTCCCACAAAACTTTATTTGAATTTTATACAATTTCTACAAGTCATGAAATCATCTTCTACTTTTCAGCCACTTAAAAATGGAAGAACTGTTTTTAGCCTGCAGTCCATTACAAAAACAGGTGGTGGAGAGATGTGGCCCACAGGTCATGGTTTGCAGACTCCTCTAAAATAAACCCTCTTCTGGTCCACCCTATAAAATAATACTCAAATAACTGCATTCCCCCTCCCCCCAAATCTCAAGAATATTTCTAGAAATACAAAAATATCTAGTACCAAAGAAAAATTCACACCTGGCTTCCAAATGAATGTTCCCTGGCTAAGATTAGAAACAAGACAAGGATGTCTGCTCTCACAATTTCTAGTCAACGTTTTATTGGAGATTGTAGCAAGTGCCATAAGGCAAGAAAAAGAAATAAAAGGCACCCAGATTGAAATGAAGTAAAACCACAATAATTAAAAGAAAAAGAATGCCAAAGTGGATCAAAAAACAAGAGTCAACTACATGTTGTCTACAAGAGTCCCACTTTAAATATAAAGGCACGTATGATTAAAAGTAAGTGGATGGAGAAAGACAAATTGTACTAACACTCATCAAAAGAAAATAGGAGTAGCTATACTAATTTCAGACAGAACAGACCTCAAAGCAAGTAAAATTATCAGGGACAAAGAGAATCATTACCTAAAGATAAGGGGGTTGATTCCCAGAAGACACAACAATCTTTAATGTGTACGTGCCTAAACAACAGAGTATCAAACTACATGGGGCAAAAACCGATAGAACTGTAAGGAGAAACAGATAAATCCACTACTGGAGTTGAGATTTAACATCACTCTATCAGAAATGGACAGATCCAGTAGGCAGAAAAATCAGTAAGTTAAACTCACCACCAGTATCCATCAGCTCGATATACTGGACATCTACTTCATCCAACAGAAGCAAAATACATATACTTCTCGAGTTTACATGGAATATTCACCAAGATAAACCACATTCTGGGCCACAAAACATACATTAACAAATTTTTAAAAATAGAAATTATACAATGTCTGTTCTCAAACTACAATGGAATTAAATTAGAAATCAGTAACAGAAAGATAACTGGAAAACACCCCAATATGTGGAGATTAAACATTCAACAACATATTTCTAAATAGCATGTGATCAAAAAGAAATCTCAAGGGAACTTTAAGAATACTTTGAAGTAAATGAAAATGGAAACGAAACTAAATTTACCGGATATGGCAAAAGCTGTACATAGAGTGAAATTTATAGCACTGAATGTTTGTTAGAAAAAAAGAGAGATCTGGGGCACCTGGGGGCCTCAGTGGGTTAAAGCCTCTGCCTTCGGCTCAAGTCATGATCTCAGGGTCCTGAGATCGAGCCCCGAGTCAGGATGCCTGCTCTGCAGGGAGCCTGCTTCCTCCTGTCTCTCTGCCTGCCTCTCCCCCTACTTGTAATCTCTCTCTCTCTGTCAAATAAATAAATAAAATCTTAAAAAAAAAAAAAAAAGAAAGAAAGAAAAAAGAAAAAAAGAAAGATCTAAGGTCAAGTCTTTCCACACTTCAGAAAACTAGAAAAAGAACAAATTAGGGGCACCAGGGTGGCTCAGTCTGTTAAGCGTCTGCCTTCAGCTCAGGTCATTATCCCAGGGTCCTGGAATCCAGCCCCGCATCAGGTTCCCTGCTCACCAGGAGCCAAGCTTTTCTTCCTCCCGACTTGTGTTCTCTCGCTCACTCGCTCTCTCTTAAATAAATAAAATCTTTTTTTAAAAAAGAGCAAATTAAATCAAAGTAAGCAGAAGAAATAATAAGAGAAATCAATGAAATTTAAGAAATCAACAGAGTAAAACCAATGAAACCAGACAGATCAATAAAATCAATAACCCTCTAACCAAGCTAACTAAAAAAAAAGAGAAAACACAAATTACTAATCAGAAGTGAAAAAAGTGGACATCACTACAGATCTAATGGACATCGAAAGGATAATAAAGAAATATTATGGACAACTTTATGCCCACAAATTTAATCACCTAGATGAAATGGCCCAATTCTTAGAAAGACACAAGCTGCCAACATTCATATAAGACGAAATTGACCAACTAAATAGGTCTACATCTAGTAAAGAAACTGAATAACAATAAGCTCCCAAAACAGAAAACAGTGGGTCCAAATGGGTTCCTGGTGAATTCTACCAAACATCAAAGGAAGAAATTATATCAATTCTCTACCATCTCTTTCAGAGGACAGAAGCGAAGAGGATACTTCCTAAGTCATGTTCTGAGGCCACCACTGTCCTAATGCCAAAACTACACAAAGACATTAAAGAAAAGAAAAACACAGACCAGTATCAATCATATTAATAGATACAAAAATCCTCAAAAAAATTAGCAAATCAAATCCAATGATGTATAATTCAGCACAGTTGGTGAGATTTATCCTAGGTATGCATGCCTGGTTCAACACTCAAAAATCAATTAATGTAATCCATCATATCCATGGGCTAAAAAGAAAAAGCATATGATCATATCGGTAGATGTAGAAGAAGTACTTGACAAAATCCAACATTCATTCATGATTAAAAACTTTCAGTAAACTAGGAATAGAGAACTTCCTCAACTTGATAAAGAATACCTATGAAATTCCCAGAACTAACAACATATTTGATGGTGTGAAACTTGAAGCTTTCCCACTAAGATCAGGTACAAGGAAAGAATGTCCTCTCCCAACAGTCCTTTTCAACACTGTATTGGAAGTTCTAGCTAATGCCATGAGATGAGACAAGACAGGATGAAAAAATATGTACAAATTGGGAAGAAAAAAATAAAACTTGGTTTGGAGATGACATGATCATGTAACAGAGAAGATCCAAAAGAACTAACAAAAATCTCCTGAAACTAAATAGCGATTATAGAAAGGTTGCAGGATACAAGGTTAATATACAGAAGTCATTTACTTTACTATAAACCAGCAACAAAGGGGTGGAATTTGAAATTAAAAACACAATACCATTTATATTAGCAACTCTCGAAATGAAGTACTTAGGTCTAATCTAACAAAATATGTATAAGATCTTTATGAGAAAAACTATAAACTGATGAATGGAATCAAAAAAGAACTAAAAGAGATTCTACGTATGTGGATAGAAATTCTCAGTATTGTCAAGACATCAGTTTTCCCCCCACTTTATAGATCTAATGCAATTTCAATCAAGATCCCAGCAGGTTATTTTGTGGATCCTGACAAACTGACTCTAATATATATCGAGAGAGGCAAAAGACTCAATATACTGGACACAATATTGCTGGAGAAAAACGAAAATAGAACACTGACGCTAACTGACCTCAAGAGTTCTTCTAGGGGCGCCTGGGTGGCTCAGTCGCTGAGCGTCTGCCTTCAGTTCAGGTCATGATCCCAGAGTCCTGGGATCGAGCCCCGCATCGGGCTCCCCACTCGGCAGGAAACCTGCTTCTCTCTCTCCCATTCCCCCTGCTTGTGTTCCCTCTCTCACTGTGTCTCTCTCTCTCATATAAATAAGTAAAATCTTAAAAAAAAAAAAGAGTTATTCTAAAGCTATAGTATTTAAGACACTGTGGTACAGATGAAAGAAAAGACAAACAAATGAATAGAACAAAATGGAATGCCCAGAAATGGACTCAAGGAAATACGGTAATGATCTCTAACAAAGCAGCAAAGGTAAAGCAACGGAGAAAAGACAGTCTTTTCAACAAATGGTGCTGGAACAACTGGACATTCACATGCAAAAGAACCTTCAACTAAATTTTGCTATGTACCTAAAACTGCTCTAAAAAAAAGAAAAAAGAAAGTCCTATAGACTTTACGAAAATGTTTTTAACAAATCAGTGAGTTTAGCAAGGTTGCCTGACTCAAGATCAATATATATAAATCAGTTGTACTTTTATATACTAGCAATAATCAGAAGTAGAAATTTCAAAATGCCATTAATAAGAGAATAAAAAACACGAAATACTTAGCGATAAATCTGATAAAAAATGTACAGGACACGCAGTGTCATACATATGTCAAAACTTATTGAATCACACATTTTTGAGTATGTGTTATTTATGCCATGTCAAGTATAGCTCAGTAAAACTTTTTAAAAGGAATTAGAAAAAATAACGTATCTGTAATACATGAAAACCATGTATAAAAACGGGAACATGAAAAATGTCTATGACACGTATTAAATAAAAAAAAGTCAAACTATGGCATTACCCTATATCATGATTTCATGGACATAAAAATATGTGTGCTTCTATATGTATATGTGTGTAGAAAAAAAGCCCAAGGAAATATGTATTGATCTGTTTACAGTTTGAGATTAGAGAACCACTAAGGAGAACTTTCCACATTATATATCCCTGTACTGTTTGAACTTTCCATAACAATCATGCATTACTTCTGAAATTTAAAAAACAGAAGAATGTAAAAAACCAGTTAGGCTTAAAAGTCACTGGACAAGATCAACTTGAAGGTAAAAGCCAAATGGACTTATGTTGTAGAAGAAAAAGACGGGAGTGTTGTGTTTGGAGAACGAGTCCCCTCATGGAGTAAAGGCGGGGAGGCACGTGCCTCGATTCACCGGGGTTTATCAGACTCGTAGCTCTGTGAGCACGCTCCCTCCCAGAATCATTACTTCCCTCGGCTACACTGATGGATGACACCATCTGTCTCTGCCTCAGGATATCACCAAGAGCTTTCAAGGACCAACAGCTTTCCCTGTGATCGTCTATGGGTGTAAGGAACATTCGAGAAGGTAGTAAAATTCTGACAAGGTTGCTGGGCCCGCCCTGTTGGGGTGTTCAGTACCTTGGATAATTTTCTGCTGCTGTTGCCGGATTTCATCAAAACCCAAACCTCTGGTCTCCTCCGGCTCCTCAAAGAGCCAAGGGTTGGGGACTCCTCGCTTAGCCCCTCCAGTCATCAGGCTGGACCTAGGAACAAGATTAAATGCGTTACATAACTCAAAAAATATAGCTCTGCTGCAAATTACTCCCACAAGTGCAGAGGTGGCCAGCCTCACATGCTTTGAAAATTCAATTCGACCACAATTTATTGCATCCTTAGTTTATGCCAGCAACTGTGTTCAGTGCTGGAAGAGGTACGAGGACGAATGAGGCACAGGCCTGGTCCCCGGAGAATTACAGCCTGTTAAGGAGACTACACATAATAGCCTTACTAATCTTCCAAGATACATTTGAGTCAATAATCATAAATGAGGGTCTTAAACTTCATAAACATAAGGCCAAAGAGAAGTGGCCTTTTCATTATCTGTCTCACAGGCTACATGACACCAAAGGCACAAATTCTATTTCTCAACAAGATACAATGTTGCAACCACAGATTATAGCATTTAAAAGTGACCACAGCATTTCTTATTAAAGAGGGTTGGGTTGTGTACAGATAGAAACAGATATACGGTTTCAAATCCGATCTCACAAATACAATGTAGTGCTCACACCATAATAAACAAATTCTGAATTATCAGTCATCTTTACCTCCATAGTAGCCCACACACCCCTTCTGCACCAGACAGAGAGTGGCCTCCTTGCTGTCCCAGGAACAGAAAACACACGTTTTCGGCCTCGATTTAGAGGACTTTCATCTCCGGTATCTCATTTCCTGTCCCCACCTGCCCACATTCTATCCAAGCCTCAAGAACCACCTTGTTCATGAAACTGTCTCTGGCCATTTCAACCCACAAATGAACAGTCACTCATTTGGGAGTCTGGTTCACAGGAGTCATAGAAAATGATGGTGACATACGCATCGTGGCGGTCACGAAAGGCGTGACGCGTAGGAAGCACATACCGCCAGCACAGCTCCAGGCAGTGGACAAGCATTGGCTCATCTTTCCCCCACTTGGACTCCTCTAGCACTTTGCACAGTTCTTGTATTGCCCGGAAGTAACTGCTACCCCACCACTGAACCTTTTATGGAGGTAAGCCTCACGTCTACTAGCTGGACGGCAGGAACCGGAAGTCACCCTTGGCGGGACCCCATGCCGCGCCCCAACCCCGAGCGAGCAGCTGTCAACACAGGTTCAGATCCTGCCCCCACCACCTACCAGCAAATCCGGACAGCCAGCCCTACCTCTGAAGGCTGCTGGGGAGTAAATAAAATAATCCATTTATCCAACAAACGTTTATTCGGGACTCAGTATGTGGTAGGCACTGTTCCCCTTCATGGGAATGAGGACAAAACAGAATACAGGAGCAACAGGCCAAAATCTCTGCCTTGACAAGGCATGCCCTTTTGTTATGGGTACTGCTGCTTCCTTTCTGGCGGTGGCAGGCGGGAAGGAGCCCAGGTGTGAAATGTGTAGAAAGTGTTCAGGGCAGTCCTTGGAAGATAAGAGTTAGTCAACAAGTGTTAACTAGTCTTGTTCTATCATTTAACGCACTGCATACACAGGGAAAATACCATGTATACACTACACTTCGTACACTAAGCAAATGCTATGCTTTCATAAATGAGTAAACCCCAAAGGGCTCTATCAACTTCATTTTCAGTCAAGCTCTCTGGAACCTACAGAAGAAGGTGCTATGTACCAAGAAACAAATCCAGGCAAGAAGAAAACTTTTGATCTTAGACTCAGATTTTAAACACAGGGCTGCCCTCTCTACTCAAGGGCACGAACGTGCCAAAGAGAAGCAAAGCTTGCTTCCACCTTGTCAAACCGGCAGGTGAATTTCTTTAAAGCCTTCCACTACTTGGTGGGCCCCAAGGATCTGAGATGCCAGATTTATTCCCTAGAATAATCTGATACAGTGTCATCTAACTCTGAAGATGGGGGAACGAAAGCATTGGAGAAGGGAGAGGAAGAGTGTATTCTTTGACTCTACCACCTCCTTGCAAACACCACTGTGGCTCAAAATAGGACTCCTACGCTTGACCTTAGCCAAAAGGCTGAGAAGCGATCAAAACAGGACTCCCATGGGAGGTTGCGTATGGTCCCCGAAAAAAGCAAGTGCTACGACCAGTGCAATGGGTCAGAGGGCCACAGAATGACCTCGGCAGTGCATCTGTCACCAGCTATGAGCAGCCACAAACTCAAATTAGTACAATGCACCTGTGCGGACATCGTTCATCCAAGGTTAACACTGGAATGTCCACAGGTGGCTCTTGCCACACCGAGAGTGCGTTTTTACAAACCATTATAGGAGAAAACAAAACAGATGTAATAAAACTGATTGAGCAGTCTCAAAAAAAAAAACACAAATGAGAACGACGGCCTTTAATTACACATACATCTATATTGAACGCGAATGAGAGAACACGGTACCATGAGGGCACTGTTTAATATTAACATCAAACACACATGAAACAGCACACACACGGGAAAGATTTCCTGGGGCTGAAGGCAGACCCATGAAGGCCCTAAGCACTTAAAGAACGGTCTGGTCTCACTCTCACATAGTCCCATATAAAAGCAATATAAGGTGCAGTGTGATTGGTCAAAGGAGACCAATGTGAAAATTCTTCCCTAATGCCTCTCTCCTTGGTTATCTGATGCCAAAGCATTGGAAGTTTGGAAAGTTTCCAAGTTTGGAAGTTCAAGGCTGAACTTTGTCTGGCTCTCTCCCTGGCGTTTATACTTTGTTGATGCCGACTCCAGCGGGGAACTCGGCAATGGATGTGTCTTTACCTGCGGGAGCAGGTGAGATCACAGGCTTCGAGATATGCAGAAGACTTGATTTTCTTTTCGTGAGGTTTTTACGTTCAAGTTAAAATTTGGAATGATGCCTGTTATTACTCAGCACTCTCCGAGGCAAGAAGGAAAACATTAAAGACTTTGAGACATGATCCCTGCTTTCAAGGAGTTTACCATCAAATTGAAAAGAGAAGCTAACCACACATGACCGAACTGTTAACCAGCAGAGGACCACAGCTGGCCTTGTATAACCCCCGGCCATTCCAGCAGCCCCTGCAGCCCTGTTCTTCTCACCCATAAAACCAGCAAACCAAGTAGGTCGATGATGTCCAACCTGCTTGCTGGCCCAACCCTGGAGGGAGAGGACACCCTCATTAATCGGGGAAGACTCACTTTGGGAAGGGGGAGACAGGTGCTTTTTATACTCCTGCAGAAGATGACTTTCTGTCGGAGATCACTGAATTAGATGATCTTGAAGATCTGTACTTAAGTGCTCTCTCATTAAGTACTAAACTGCATATATAAGAGCAGGGAGGGGAAAAAAACCCATTTTCCCCCACAAAAACCTATTCTCTCCCCGCATTTTCCCAATTTTCATTCAAGAGCACTACTGACCCATTGGTTCAGGATCAAAATCTTGGGATCAACTTTGACTCTTCCTTTCCTAACCCACAGCATCTACTGCATGAGCAAGCCCGTCAAGATATATCTAAACTCTGACCATTTCTTCTAGTGCTATTGCTTCTATACCACATCCCTTCCTGGCTCCTTCCGCTACCACCCTCCACAATCTACTAGTTCCCTCAGCATAAAATGCAACACCTTTACCAGAACCTACAGGCCACACTAGCCGCCTCACTGTTTCTAAAACACAGCGCACACGTTCTCATCTCAGGTCCTTCGTACCTGCTGTCCCCCTGGGTTTAAGGGACTCTTCCCACAGATGCCCACGTGGCCTTGCCCCCTCACGTTGCTCTTATCTTCTGAGATATCATCTCCTCAGAGATGTCCCCTGACTATCTCTAGGGCGTCTGGGTGGCTCTGTCAGCTAAGCGTCTGACTCTTGATTTCGGCTTAGGTCATGATCTCAGGGCCATGGGATCGAGTCCCAAGTCGGGCTCCGAGCTCAGCAGAGAGTCTGCTTGATATTCTCTCTCCCTCTGCCCCACCCCCCCTCTCTCAAATAGATAAATCTTTAAAAAGAAAATAAAATAGTACCCTTCCCTGTAACTCCTCAGGCTCCCTCTTCCTTATTTTGCATTATTTTTCTCTATAGCACTTCAACAACTAGCTATTAGATAGGATGGACTTGTTTATTTTCTGCCTCCCACACTAGACCAGAAGATCCCCATGGTAGGGACTGTCTTGCTCCTCACGATAACCTCAGTGCCTGGCAGAACAGGCACTAAAGAAAAAAAACAAATTTGAGGGATTAACTTACTCGGCGAAAACAAGGTCTGAATGAATGAAATCAGTCCACGGAGTCAGGAAATGAAGTAACGGACCCTCACACTGCGTTGTGTGTGATTTCAGAGGCATTCACAGCCCCGATCTCATTTGCATCATACGCAAGACTGTGTGTAAGTCAGAGCAGGTATTACTGACCAGAAAACTGTGACTTTAGGGAGGTGGCGCACTTAGCGGAAGGGTAAAGGAGAGATGCACGTCTTCCACGTTTGTTTGGTTTTTTTTTTTCAGATTTTATTTATTTATTTGCGAGAGAGAACACACACGCAGGGAGGAGGGTCAGAGAGAGAGGGAGAAGCAGTCTCCCCGCTGAGCAGGGAGCCTGAGACAGGACTCGATCCCAGGACCCTAAGACCATGACCTGAGCCAAAGACAGACACTTCACCAACTGAGCCACCCAGGCGCGCCCCCCTCTTCGCACTCTCCCCGAGGCGCTCTCTCTCTACCATGGCAGGGGAGGCTCCGTGAAGGTAGGGAGACTCAACAGAGCTTTGCAGAGTGGGTGAGGGTTAGCAGTACGGGGAGGGCGGGATGGAGGCCATGCCCAGAAAGGACACTCACACGGATGATGTCTGGGGCAGGGGCTGTGAGCCGCACAGGACGAGAGTGGAGAGGGTGGCAGGTGGAGGGCTGGGTCTAACAGCATTAATTCCCGGGGCATGCCTGCATCTGTTCTCCTCGTCCCCTTCATCCTCACTCCCGCAGAACCTCATCATCTTAGTGCGCTAGTTGTTTCCCATCCTCGGAATCCTCCTGTTCACAGTCAAGTTTCCCTAAAGAAGGAATTATGCCCACCAGCCCGACTTCTGCTGCTGTCCCAGGCTGGCCCGCTGCTCTACGAAACTCTTCCTTCTTACCCATGGTTTCCTTACTGCCCAAACGTCCCCGTTGCTGCTCCACCCCTTGGCCAGTCCTTGTTTGTCACGGCTGACTGGAGCCCTTGACCGTGACCCAGCCTCTGCTCCCTTGGCTTCCTCCAGGCTACTCTCTCCCACGGGCAGCCGCTTCTCTGTAATTTGCAAGGACCTCTTCCTCCACCTGCCCCTTTACCCAGCAATTCTATTCGGATCGTCTCTTCCTGCCGCCTGATCTCTCTCTGGGCAATGTTTTCTGTTCCTGTGGCTGCGGGTTGTCAGCACAGGAGCTGGCAGGGACGTCTGGGTGGCTCAGTCGGTGAAGCATCTGCCTTCAGCTCAGGTCATGACCCCAGGGTCCTGGGATGGAGTCCTGTATCCAGCTCCCTGCTCAGCAGGGAGTCTGTTTCTCCCTCTGCCTGCAGTTTCCCCTTCTTGTGCCCTCTCTCTCATAAATAANCCCCAGGGTCCTGGGATGGAGTCCTGTATCCGGCTCCCTGCTCAGCGGGGAGTCTGTTTCTCCCTCTGCCTGCAGTTTCCCCTTCTTGTGCCCTCTCTCTCATAAATAAATAAAATCTTAAAAAAAAAAAAAAAGAACAGGCGCTAACAGGTGCTCATGCACTTTTTCTGCCCCAGTACAAATGAAATAGGACACATTTTCTTGGGTACTTATGGCAGTGGGTTCCTAATGCGGGTGGGGTGGAAGAAGGGCATGCTCCCCTCCCTAGCAGGGCAGGATCAGAATCTGAAACCCCACATATCAAAATCAGGGGAGGCAGGTCCCTTCCCCCCACTTCCTGATTGAAAATCACCGTGCTCGAGACTTTCGGCTTCACCTCTACCTATGACGTTTCCCTGCAGACTCTCTTTGCATGTATGACTTCTTGTGTGGAACCCTCCAACTGGGTATTCCACTGCAAACCCAATACACCCCAAATCACACCCATTCCTTTCCCTCCGTTACCTTGCTTCTCCTACGTGCACGTGCTGTTTAGATGAGTGGCGTCACTGTACAGCCAAGTCACCTAAACCTGTCTCCCTTGTATGATTTGTGCTCTCCCCTTGCCCCCATCTCATCCATTCCCGAGGCCTCCCTGAGGGCCCTGCTCAAGTCTCTGCCCTCGTCCACGCCCCCGCAGGTACTGCCTTGCTTCAGACCCTCATCACCTCCGGTCCCCTAGCTCCGGGTCACCTGCACCCAAATCACCGTGTGCTCTGCAGCCAGAACTCTCTTTCTAAAGATTTTATTTATTTATTCATTTGACAGAGAGAGAGAGAGAGAGAGAGAGAGAGAGAGAGAGAGAGAGA
>LNAC01000150.1:970446-1017144 GCA_002007465.1 Ailurus styani | reverse complement strand
AGAGAGGCAGGCAGAGAGAGAGGAGGAAGCAGGCTCCCTGCTGAGCAGGGAGACCTATGCAGGGCTCGATCCCAGGACCCTGAGATCACAACCTGAGCCGAAGGCAGAGGCTTTAACCCACTGAGCCAAGCAGGCACCCCCAGAACTCTCTTTCTAAAACAGAGATCTGGCCGTGACCTCTCCCTGTCTTAAAAGTTTCACAGCTCCCTAGAAGCCACAGATGGGTCTTAAGCTCAGCAGCGTGGCCCCAGGGATCTCTGCCCCTTCGCCTCCCAGCACTGCCTTCCCTACCCTACTCTTCCTTCGGCCCTACAAACCGCTCACGGCTTCTCAGACAAAGGCACAAACTTCCACGCTCTCATGTTTTTGTATGAGTCTGGAGGGTCCCCACCCCCCACCCTTTTGTCCATCTGGCAAAATTCTATTCATCCCCCTAAGGCTCAACTCAAATGTCACTTCTCCTGTTTGGTCCTTCCTGATCCCCATCCCCACCCCCCCCTTCCCCTGAATCAATCACTCGCTGGTACTCCCATGGCACTTTGTTCAAAACCTCCAACGTGGCATTTATCAAGCAGGATTGTAGTGAGTTATTTACTTATCTGTCTCCCTTCCTAAATTATGAGCTCTGCGAGGAACGAGGCCACATGACAGTCATGTTTATATCCCTTGTAGCCAAAAAAAACCAAAACCAAAAACAAAAACCAAACCCCCAAAAAACCAGTGTCTTGGACTATGCCAGAGAATAAGCATTCAGTACATGTTTATGCAACAGAACCAGGAAAACCACTGAGCTCTTAAGGCAAGAGGGAGACAAAATGAGAGGAGCATTTAACATCTTCATCCTGAGAGATTTCAGAAAAAAAAAAAAGGCAAACAAAACTTAATCAGTCATTCTGTGCCTCTGCGAGTCCAGCAGCAGAAACTAGTACTGTTGAAGCAGATGAAGAGGGTATCACCTTAAAGAGAATTCTTTCACTAAAACACCTTATAGCTCAACCCTGCTTCTAGAAGGACACGGAGGGAGTGCTTCTCTAGAAAGGAAGTTAAGGGAGGGAAATGCTAAACGCTGAGCTCCAGAAGCCAGGAGAGGCTGGACATTTTTTTTTTTTAATATATCAATTAATTTTCCTCCACATTCTTTCAGGATAGGACTTATCTAACGAATACAACTTCTGAAATGAATGCAACATGAATAAATGGGTTGGGGATCCGTCTTATAAAGATTTTATACCAAAAGGTTTCAGAGTGAGCTTCTAGAGCTATAAAAATATTTCATTTTCATCCCCGAAAGCCAATGATGTGCATTCGATTATGATACTGCCTGGAGGTGGGAGCCGGTGCAGGTAACCCATGTTTTTCTGCTGACAAACTTGTTGGACTGAAGCTTGTTGGGAGCTCATGAGGAAGCGCGTTCTCATCAGCCAAACACAGAAATTGAAAGAGCAGTGAATTCCAGGAGGTAGCTTTCCTTCGCTATTCTTAGCATCTCACAAAGATGTCAAAGTGACTACATAAAATGTTCCTTTTGTCTAGAAAAGTATCAGCGTTTGCGTATTCACAGACCACAGGGCGGTGTGCAGATAGGACTGGAAAAGGTACTTCTAGGGTGTCGGTGAACTGAAATGAGCCTGCAAAGCTTTGCAATTCGACTTGTCCAAAAAGATGAGAAAACGCCATCGAGGTAACGCAAAGAGTAGTTCCTTTCTCCCAACTTTTTTTTTGGCAGTTGCTTTCCACGAATATAAAGATGCACAGGGGCTCAAATTTCAATCAGAAATAGATTCTTTGACATAAATTCTTGGGAGGCAAAATCTGGCAGCAATATGCGGCCTGGATTATGTTGAGGAGAGGCCGCAGGCGGGGAGGTGGGCCAGGAGGCTGGTGGAGTTCAGGCGGAAGGTGACGGGGGTCTGGATGAGGGACATGACAACAGGGAACAGCAAGGGAGGGACAATTCCCCCAGTGAGTCGCAGGAAAACCCCCCAAGTGTTGGTGAAAAGACTGGAGACAGGGGATAAAGATTTTCAAACGTGGGGGCTTGGGGAAGTGACACAACCTAGGGGAAGGGGAATTTTTTTTATTTCCTTCTAGAATTTTCCCAAACTTCAACATAGTTCCTAAGAGCTACCCCAAAGTAAAATTGCTCCTGCTACTACCTTGTAGCCCTATTTGCTTGATGGCTAACCTCTCTAGGCCAGGGCTCTGTCCTGTTCTTTTTTTGTATCCCACCCACGTGTCCATCCATCCTTCAAGTACTCCCTGAGCTCCCTCTATGAGCCAGGCTCTAATCTCAGGGCTTGAAAGTGAATGAGATAGACCAATATCTGACCTCGTAGGAACTGATACTCTGAGGATCATAAATGGCCTCACACTGTGCCTTTTGCAAATACTCAATAATTATTTTTGTGAAGTTGAACACATCATCTTTATTGAGTATGAGGCCAGAACAGCTAAGAACTCAAACAAGGAAAATACCCCCTTACCTATCACCCAAGGAGACCCTTGCCATGGCATCTCTAAAATCTCCTACCTTCAAATCCTTTTCTAGTTTTAAACCAATCCCACTTTTCCCTTCCTCACTGCCGACCACACTGGCCAAGAACAAGTATTAACGTTAAGTTACAAACTTGACAAGATGGTTCACAGAACAGGAATGGAAGCTGGAAAAGGTCATGGCCAGTTTTGACCTCCAAACCCAAGTTCAGAAGGCCCGGTGTGCTTTTCCTAAGAGATACCCAAGCAGCCCCAAATCGAGTAAAGAAAACCAAAAGGAATAGTTCTTTACCCTAAGTGTTTGATTGTCGGGGCTCCTGATGAGTAGAAGAGGGGGACACAGGGGTGGTGTAGAAAACAGAAGACTTCTAAGTGAGATGAATTAGCTGCTTGGCCAAATTGATGGTGACCGAGAGCCATCTGCTGGCTGGTGGTCACAATTCAACTACAGAATGCTGAGCAATGAGCATTATACTTACAAGCAACTCCTTCCATAAAGCATGAAAACATGTTTGGAAACAGAATGAGCCAAAGTCGACAATATGCTTATATGGGGGGGGGTCAGTTACAATGGCCTCACATCTCCCACTCCATTCTTCACGACCAAGCACACTTGAACGACACACCTGTTGGGCACCCAACTGACGTTTACAATTTATGTTTAAGCGTTCGGCATGACCAGTGATCTCCATCTTTGTCTCGACTCTATGACTTCCCCCCCTTATTTGCTTCTGTCCTCACTCGTCTTATAAAATAAAAATAAAATGCAGTAAAATATTCACTTAACTGTGTGAATTAACAGTGTTCTACGACAAAGATGCAGGTGTGATAGAACGAAATTTTTAGCAGGCGGAAGGATGATCAACGGTGGTAGAAATTTGTATTTGTATCAGCTGATACACAAAAATCCAACCCTGGCATTAAAAGACTATCCGAGGTTGTCTGTGAATAATGTGTGCGCATCCAAGACGCGCCGAAGCCACGAACTACCTGCATGGTCATCATTTCCACCTCGACCATCTTGTTTTTAATTGTATCAATTCATCTAGTTCCCATCTAAAAACTCAAATTCTTGAGACGGGCACCCAGGCTTTTAACTGTGCTTTTCACTTTCCCTCTGGGGACAGGGCCCCGGAACCTCTAAGTGCCCTGACTGGTATCTCTGTGGCCAACTGGACACCAGTATGCAGACAATATGCAGACGTGATCAGTCTAGAAAGAGGAGGGTTCGAGAAAGCACCCGACTAAGAGGGAAAATACGCGTGTTCTACCAACTCCACGATGGCCATGTTGGCTACATCAAGTCTTTACTTCTCCACTTCCCCTGCCTTCCCCAGCTCTCTCCCTGTTCTTATCTCCTAGACCACGTATGGCCCACAGTCCACGATTCAGCCACGATGCCCTCATCCAGACCCCTGTCACCTATCAACTCTCATGCACCGTTCCCTAATTGGGGCAGACGGAAAGGGCTCTCCAAAGGGCAGGCCATTTCCGGAGCCCCCTCTGCTAAGAGCCGTGACAGCACGTGGTCAGCACCGTTCACAAAGCACTTTACGGAGGCATATACATATGCCTTCGCCCACGTTTATCTCATCGGGACTTCACCATTATTTTATGGAGTCGGGATGACCTCCATTTTTACAAGACATGATGGCATCAAAATTGAAACCCAGGTTTTGTAATACCAGACCCTTTGTTCCCACCACTGAAGTACACATGCAAAGTTTGCCATATGGGGCTTGAACATATGGAGGGGACGCTGTGTGTTATGTACCAGGATCAGGAAGAAGGACAAAGTACTCGAAGCCAGTGAGAAATGAACCAATGGGGGTCCCCAGGAGGGAACCATGGAAGGAGACCGAAATCAAGACGAGGGTGCCCGAGAGAAAAAACCTACAGCAAAGGGCAGGGAGACCTGAGTTCTAGTCTTTGCCTCCCATTCATTTGCCTTGGGTACAATGGCTCCTCCTAGGATCAGTGTCCCCATCTGCAAACCAGCACTCCTCTCCCCTCTCTTACCCCCAAAGATTATTACGAGGCTTAAATAATATCTAAAAGTGCTTAGTAAACAGGCAAGAGAGGAAGGGAGAAACAGAAAACCCTTTTAAATAAACCAGAAAATGCTTTTTTCAGTTTCTTACACATTTTCACTTATAAAAATCCCAAGTGGGGGGCGCCTGGGTGGCTCAGTGGGTTAAAGCCTCTGCCTTCAGCTCAGGTCATGATCTCAGGGTCCTGGGATCAAGGCCCATATCGGGCTCTGCTCAGCAGGGAGCGTGCTTCCTCCTCTCCCTGTCTCTCTGCCTGCCTCTCTGCCTACTTGTAATCTCTCTCTCTCTGTCAAATAAATAAAATAAATAAAATCTTTAAAAAAAAAATCCCAAGTGGGAAAATATTAAATAGGCCTTTAAAAAAAAAATGAACCTAAGTAACTTAAGATACAGTACATGTAGGTGTTTTGGGGGGTTCTTCTCCCTGATTCTNTAAAATCTTTAAAAAAAAAATCCCAAGTGGGAAAATATTAAATAGGCCTTTAAAAAAAAAATGAACCTAAGTAACTTAAGATACAGTACATGTAGGTGTTTTGGGGGGTTCTTCTCCCTGATTCTTCATAGACTGGAATTTTCTTTTTCAATTTCCACGTGCTTTTTAGAATTTAAAATTAATACGCGCAGGGGTAGGAAATCTTATTACCTTCCCATCAAAAGTCACAAATATGTCAGAGGTTAAGGACTGCAATTCAAAACAAGATACCATTTTTCGCCCACCAGATCGCGAAAAGCCAGCCAGTTCTGTAACAGGGTTCTCCCATATGGCGCCGGGGGGACTGGGAGGCACTGGGACTTTCAGGAACAGACTTGGCAGTGCCTGCTGACCGTGGGTACCCATCCCTTTGTTCTAGTCACCACACTTCGGGGACCGTGTCCTACTAATAGAAGCCACATCACCATGGATCCTGACTGCCAGATTTACTTGTCATAGCAGAAAACTAAACAACTCAGTATCCATCAAATGGAGAGTGGTTGGATGAATGACGGCCTATTTATACTGTGGAATAATGCAGCCATTGAAAAGAATTTGTCAGATCTATTGATCTGGAGGACTGTCCAAATTTAAATGGATAAAGTAAATTACAGAGTAATATGTAGAGGACAACTCTGTTTTCATAAAAAAATTGGAAAGATATTACATACAAATTTACATACAAATTGGCATATGTATGTAAAGATATTTGCAAACATTTGAATAAACACAGATAAACGCAGGGAAGGAGACTGTCCAAACAGTTAACACTAGTTACTTTAGGATAATGGCACTGCGGGGAAAGAATGGGAGAGAATTAATTTTTGGCTACATCTCAGTATGGTTTGACTTGTTATAATGAGCCTGTATCGTGTTGATAATTTGTTTCAAATCCAATTAAGGACGAGTCATTTCCTCCGGGAAGGGGATCAAGGGGAGGGAAGATATTAGGGGAATAAAGACCCACAACATTAAGCGAAGACTGATAGAAAAGTGGTACTGAATGCAGCCCTCTGCTTTTAAAATTAAGAGTAGGAAACAAACACTAAAATCAAGAAACGCCAGAATCGCACATTTTTCCCCCGGGGGAGAGAGCAGTGAAAAGAAAGATCTAAAGGTGAGGAAGGAAGATGATGGAGAGAGAGAGAAGCAAGGACGGGCGGACAGGCTGGGCAAGGGTCTACAGTCACCAAAAGGGCGAGTTTTCAAATGACAAACAGGGTTGCAGGTAACGGAGGAAGGGAAGGAGGTGGAAGCTGAAGACGGAACAGAAGGGGGACTGGGCTCCCTTTCTGAGAATGGGCCGAACAGGCAAGCCGAGCACTCCCCTGCTCACTTTCAAGGGGGAGAAATCCTAAATTCTCGAAACCTACACACTGGGAAGTGCCGAGGGACATTTTCCCCTAGTTCTGCTGACTCGTGTCACCATCTTGTGGTCTGTTCAGGACATAGCTCCTAGTGTAACTAGCGTGTGTGCGTGCGTACGCACATGTATCCATACGTAAGTGTATTTACATATGTGTATATGTGGTTATATATACACACACTTATAAGTGTTTACAAGTATACACGTGTCATATGAGCTTACACTGTATTACTTATTACACTTACGATGTATCACATTATCTATATAATATACATGACTACACACACACAGGTTATACATACTTGTCTGCATGTGTAATATATAAAAATGTATGTATGTGTACATGTACTTCTATATACATATTTTTAAGTTCAAGTAGAACATGTAAACAGGAAAGTCGCAAGCGTACAGCTCAAAGATAATTTCTGGAGCAAAGACCCCCAGTTAATCACTATCCTAGCAAGAAACAGAGCGCAGAACACCAGGATCTCTTGTGCGCCCTTCCTATTCACGGCTTCCTGCAAAGGGACCCATTTCCGGGATCTGTAATACCATAAGGAAGGTCTGTCTTTACAGGAATGGAATCTTACAGTATGTGCTCTTAAGACTCACTGTGCTCAACACGATGCTAATGTGAGCTTTATCCATGGTGTGGCGCGCAGCTGTCGGTCATCTGTTCTCATTTTCTGCGTAGTATCACTGTATAAATATGCCATTACGTATTTACCCGCCAGAGTGTAGGTGCTCACGGAGTTGTTTCCAGGTAGGAATATTAGTAACGCTGCTATACACAGTCTTCTATGGGCTTTTGTACAGCTCAGTTTTAGGAGATAGTTTGGGCTTTTTTTTTTTTTTTACAGGTTTTCCAAAGAGGTTGCAGAATTGAGAGAGAGTTTCACCAGCAGGGTGAGAATTCCAGCCGCTCCACATCCACGTCTGCCATTTTAACTTCCGCCCTTCTGGTAGGTGCGATGGTCTGGTACCGTGATTTTGCTTTGCACCTTCCTGATGACCAGTTAAGTCGTACATCTTGTCATATGCTCACCAACAACTGGGTATCCTCTTTTGTGATGTCCAAGTTCTAGTCTTCTGCCTCTTTTTCTTAATGGGTTGTCGGTCATTTTCTTAAATTATAGATGTTTTATATATATTTAATATATATTTGATATATATTTATTAAATATGTATATTTATATATTTAATACATATTAGATATATATTTATTGAATATGTATGTTTATATATTATGTATATGTAATATATATATTGAATACAACTCCCATGTCGGATATATGCACTGCAAACACAGATTCTCATTCTGTGGCTTGTCTTGCATGCTTTGGGGTATCTCTTGATAAACAGAATTTCTTATTTTAAGGAGGTCCAACTTACCATGTGTTTCTTTCACGCCGAATGCTCTATGTGTCCTGTAAGAAATGCCTGCCCATCCCAAGGTCATAAAGACATTCTCCTGTCTTCTCCTATTAGCTCTCATTTCACCTTTCACGTTTAGATCTAAAAATCTTTTGGTACTGACTTTAATGGAGAGTGATGCAAAGGCTAAGATTCTTTTCCTTCCATATGCATACCCAGTTGATCCGGCATTATTTATGGAAGAGTCTGTCTTTTCTCCACTACACTGCAGTGCACCTTAGTCGTGAGTCAAGTGGTAGTATGTGTGTAGACTCTGCATTGCTCCCCTGGCTTATCTGCCCTCGTACCCACATCACAACGCAGCTTTATGGCAAGTCCTGACAGCTGAAAACGCGAGCCCTCGTGCCTTCTGTTCTTCAAAACTGCCTTAGCTTTTCCTGGCTCTTTTAAATGCCACATAAAGTTTAGAATTATATTCTTAAATGACCTCCCCCCCGGAGGAAAAAAAAACCTGGCCGGGGACTCTAAATGGCTTTGTTCTGAACCTACAGGTGAATCTTGAGAGAGCTGACATCTTTAAAATATGGAGTCTTCCAATCCCTGAACATGGTCTTTTAGTTTTTCCTTAATAAAATAGTTTTTCCTTAGTCTTTCCTTCTAAACAATGTTATAGTTTTGAGTGTAGAAGTTTCGTGCACCATTCATTTGACTTATTCCTAAATATTTCATGTTTTCATGCTATAAATAAACGGCATCTTACTTTTTTTTTTTGATATTTCTTTGTTGTCCAGCTTTCAAAACCTTCTGAGGAGAGAAGTTACCAGGTTCCTCCTGCTCACCTGTTAGGTGGACAGACTACGTTCATTACATTTCTCGGGGTATCACAGGGTAGTTTTGTTGACTTGATCAATGGCGTGGGATTGCAATGACTAATATTTATTCACATCTCAAGGTCTTCAGATTTACTTCCTTGATCAGTCATCCAAATGGATAATCTTTCTTTCCATTCAGTACTTATTAGGAAGTCAGGCTACTAATAGAGTTCCTTTCCTATCCTATGGGGGGGGGGAATCTGGACTAAAATGACTATAGAGATCCATTCAAGTGATCGTCAGTCTCGTGAGTACGACCATCGCCAAAAAACTTCAAAGAGCTCTTCTGTCAAATTCTGAAACACTTTCGAGACATTTAAGAGTAACAGTTTAAACATTCTACTTTGGGGTGCCTGGGTGGCTCAGTCGTTAAGTGTCTGCCTTGGGCTCATGATCCCAGAGTCCTGGGATCGAGCCCCGCATCAGGCTCCCTGCTCAGCAGAAAGCCTGCTTCTCCCTCTCCCTCTGCCCCTACTTGTGTTCCCTCTCTTGCTGTCGCTCCCTCTGTCAAATAAATAAACTTAAACATTCTCCTTCATAATCTCCAAGACATCCCGCAGAGCTGAAAAGATAGGCAGAGAGTCAAGAGGGCATATATACTATAATTTGTGTTAAAAATAAATCTTTTTTTTTTTAATTTGACACAGAGAGAGATTACAAGTAGGCAGAGAGGCAGGCAGAGAGAGAGGAGGAAGCAGGCTCCCCGCTGAGCAGAGAGCCCGATGCAGGCCTGAGCCTGAGATCATGACCTGAGCCGAAGGCAGAGGCTTTAACCCACTGAGCCACCCAGGCGCCCATTGTGTTAAAAATAAAAGAGGTGAGGGGCACCTGGGTGGATCAGTCGTTGGGCGTCTGCCTTGGGCGCGGGTTGTGGTCCCGGGGTCCTGGGATCGAGCCCCATGTCAGGCTTCAAGCTCTGCGGGAAGCCTGCTTCTCCCTCTCTTACTCTCCCTGCTTGTGTTCCCTCTCTCAGTGTGTCTCTCTCTGTCAAATAAATAAATAAAATCTAAAAAAATAAAAATAAAATGAAAGGTGAGAGGGAGATTGGAGGTGTGTGTGTATGTGCATGCACGCACACGCCCTTGTAAATATGTAGACTCTCTCTGGAAGGACACATGAAAAAACTGTTAGAAGTGGCTGCGTCTGGGGAAGAAATGAGGAACTTCACATCGTTGAAGTGGGAGGGAGCTCCAAGTTCCATCAATGACTCTTCTGTACACTTCGGGTGTTTACGACATGATGCACCACTTTTAGATTAAGTTTATATTTTTAAAAATTCTGTCAGTCCCCACCAACCACTGGGATATCCCAAAGTGTCAACATTTTGGCCTAAGACTTCAACCAAACTGCCTCTTGCACAAAAGGAGTCACGGAAACCACTGTCATGTGACGTACTCAGTTTTTCTCCCCAAAGAAACACGGTCACTATACACACTGCATGGCTGCTTACTGGACCAGTAGTTAATACAGAAAAAATAAAATGTGCTAAGACAATATAGAGTCCAGACTTTTCAGGTCAGTCCCTACCCAAACATTCCCGCTTGTCATGTGAAGTCTCAGTCTATGCGTCAAATTAACCTATTGCATTTCTCCAGAATGTGGAGACGAGGTCAGAAGCTATTACCTCCCAACGAAAGTTAAACAATAACTGACAGAAAATGCATGAGACCATCTGTCTGCAGGAGAAACCAGCTCTACGAAACTGCATAAATGTGTCACTCTAAGAATGATGGTGAAGTTCAAAAGCGTATCTCTTAAACCTCTTCAGGCAGACAGGTGGTAGTGGTAAATATCCTGGCTTCCTTAAAAGTGAGTTGAAGGTTTAAAGCGACATCTAAGCTCCACGGGAATCTAAATAAAATCACCCAGAAGGCCAGTCAGCTACCACTTCTCTGGGACTTCGGGAACAGGGGAAGTGACAGGAGACAAAGGTCCTTAGTACGGTCACAGAACTCGAGAACCTTCCCCGTCTGGTGTCAGAAGACACTTCGAGATGGAGTGAGTTACCGCTGCTGGGAGAGCTGTGGGAGGAGGGCTCATGCGGTCACTACGGCTTGCCTTCCCGACTTCGCTACGTCTCTTCTCACTCCTTATCAGAACCTTGATTCTGTTCAAGGCTCCAAGGCTCAGGGAACCCGGGCCCATCCTCAGTTTCAGCTCAGGGATACATGTCTCCTGGGCAGACCCAAACCAATCATGGCGACCCCATTCCTCCACGGCTTTTGGCACAACCTAGCATGTGACACAAGCCCAGCCTCGCTCTATTTTCAGCCGGTTTATCAACTGGGAAGCTTCCAGAACTTCTTCCTTGCTCTTAAAAACAAACAAACATAACTGGAAAATATAAGAGAATCAACAGAAAGTCTAGAAACAATCAGAGCAGTAAGAGAGTGCTTATGATATTAATAGCGTATGATGTGAACAGCTTTCATATAAACGACAACCAAAAAGCATGATGGCGTGAACAAGTGAATCTGAAACCACCAAAAGTACATTAAACCAGAAATGTGTACACCTCACTTGAAGACATTCTGAAAGCCCTGAAAGACAGCTTGGTCCAACGGAGATGTGTTCTTGGTGAGGAAGAGTCAACAGTATATACGGTTTCAAGATTTAATGGAATGCCAATTTTTAAAAAGTGATTTTCCCCCCTTTTAAAACCTTTTTAAAGCCTTTTTTTAAAAAAACCTTCTTAAAGGCTTTAAAACGATTTAACCCCTTCTTAAAAACTGAGTTAGCTGATTCTAGAATTCATGTTTTAAAAAAAAATCAAAACTCTTAAAAAAGAAGTGTAATGACAGGAGACAAACCCAGCCACATATTAAAACGTACAATGAAACCTCAAAAGGAAAGGTGCTGGCACGTGAGAAGTCCAAGAGAGACCCCCAGAACACACCACAAAGTCCAGAAACAGATCCAAATACATATATACACAGATGTATGATACTACAAAGCTCATCAACTCAAGACTTGTGAAAATGGATCATTCAGTAAAAAACGCAGTCCGTCCAAAAAATGGGGTAGCCAAGTCGGAAAGAAAGTGGGATTCATACTCTTCACCAAATTAAATTCCAAGTGGATCAAGGATTCAACGGTTACACAATAAAATCTTGAGAGCACTACACAGAAACATGGGAGAATTTCCTGATAACCTTGGTTTATTACCATTATATTTAATAGCTACATAAGACTCCACTAAGAAAGAACGATCTTCATGTATTAGGTTGGAATAGGAAACCAAAGTTTCCTAACACCGTGTCTGGGGCAGACGATATGGAAACAGGCACTCATGTGAAAGACTAGCGTAGGTCTACACTGGTTCTGTGAGAGTTACAAGTGCACATGCCCTCTGATCCAGGCATCCCACCTGTAAGAACCTACCTAGGGACAGATCTTCCCACATGTGAACTCCCTTCAGTGTAAGGTTATTCACCAACATAATTTTGTAACAGAAAAAAGTATACTTGTTAAGTACACAGGCAAACGTATAAAATATACATGTAACAGACCAGAAACAGTACACATCTGTTAACAGGAAGCTAGTTGATATCATGGTACACGCATATAATGAAATATTATAAGGCTAAAAAAATGAATAACAAACCTCCTGGTTTGGGAAGCTCTCTGATGTATTTGATTAGGTGACTGAAAAGTGTGGTAGAACGGTATGAATCATTTGTATGAAAGATGGAAGGAAATAAGGAGACATAGTCATATCTGCTGGTACATGCTTCAGAGAACTTTGTAAGGATACACCAAGGATTTTTAACAGTGATATTTACGTCCAGAAGTGGGGAACACAGCGGGAGGGGGGCGTGTCCCCAAATCCTGTTAAATGCTTTTTAAATTTCTCAGCCGTTTGAATATATTACTTATGCAGGTATGCATTCTTTTGCTACTTCCTACTTCTGGAAAAGTGGGCTGCTCATGTGCTAATCACTTGAAGCAACGTAAAACATAAACCAATGACTCTTTAGGAAAGATACAAATCATCCTTCTTATAACTCAGGCTTTAATTTGAAATAAAACTTTCAGTGACTTAAAATGAGGGAGGGGTGTTTTTAATGTAAAATTTCATGTAAATTTTCCTTTCACCCACCTTGGCTTCCGATAGTGACATTGACATGAAATACAAACTGGAGGGATCCTACTTTTTTTAACAGCTCAAAGAGAGAAGGTCTCTGAAATCAAGTGTAAAGTTCACTCTTAAGAAAATGTGAACATTCCATTATCGTCATTATTCTTTTGAGTTTAGCCATCAGCCTGCTTATTAATATGCCATTCCTGACACACAGCAACCATCTCGACATCTAAATAACTTCCTATTTCCTATAATCCTCAATATAGTTGGTGGTGTGAGGATTAAAGCTTAGCCAATTAGCCACCCACTACAGCCGAGTTAATCACATAATCTCTGAGATGCTCACCGAGCAATGGAGTATGCAGGGATTTTTTTTTCTCTCTCTCTACAAAGATTTAACTAATTGTGAGACCCAGCAATGCTCTCAAATATAAAGGGCAGCAGGATTTAAAAATCAGAAGCTGTGTCATTGCTTAATATCTTCTGAGAGACATTGTTACCCAGAGACGACTTTAACAAGTTTCCAAATGCCCTAAATTAGTCAACCATTGCTTATTTAGACCCCGGTCCCACCGCAAGGTTTGCTGCTTTCGAATAATGACCGGTTAATCCGTAAGGTACAACTAAGATCCCATCACATGACAGCTCCGCATTCAAGGGCCTGATTGCCACATTAATGTCGGGTTCAAGGAAATGCTAATCCAAACTGGGGTCTGACAATCCTCTCCTTAATCAGGCCACATACTAGGAGGAAGGGAAAAGAGGAGGAAGGGGAGGGGGAGGGGGACCCCTGGGAGACAGGAGCCTCAGGGNNGGGCGGGCAAGAGAGGAGAGGGGTCACACAAAGGAAACTGGAAGCGGTGGGGGGGGCCGGGGGGTGTTCCACGTGATCTTGTGTTGGGGCTGCTGGTTATCACCAGGCTTCTAGATACTGAGGAACTGATCCACCCCAGGTCCGCCACAGGGAGCGCGCACCGCGGCGTCAGTGTGGCCTTAATGACAAACTGTGCCACGGAGAGCGCGTCTGTCACGTGTTTAGGTTCTGATAAGGCTTTCGGCCAATGTTAGTTCTGTAGGTCTGTAGGTCGGGACCTACGGAAAGGCATGTGCCACCACCCAGGCCCCCTGCCATGAGGGACAAAGGACCCGCAGTGACAGAAAGGATGACAGAAGCCAACAAAAATGCTGGAGGAATCTAGAGATCAGAGAAGTAGAAAAAAACTCTGGGGGAGCCCAGAACCAGGAATCAGCGGCGGGAAAGGCTGAGGAAGCCTTTGTAGGTCAGAGAAACCAACTAGCAGAGAAGGGAATGAGGTTTCTCTGAAGACGGAGCTGAACCGCCCCGGTATCAGGAATGACCAGGCATCGTGACAGTCAGGAGGCAAGAGGACAAGTCTGTGAACCCCAACTGCTCCTGTCTACATCTGAACTCAGGTCCTCAGAAGGCTAGAGAAGGAATTACTAGGGTTTGAGAAGTTGGGGAGGGCCGGGGAGGCCTCAAGTGTGGGGGTGAGGCGTACAGAGGGCAAAACAACACTCTGATGTAGGCAGGTGAGTGGAATCAAAGACCAGAAACTGCCGTGACCGAAGACAATGACTTCTGGGCCAGACTTTGACACCCGTTCATTCGTACGCTCACCAGGATACGGATTTCCTGCCTCGCGTGGGTCTGCAGTCGAGCAGTCTTCCCCGCTGAGTTGGGTCGGTCCCTTTCGCGGCCCATGAGCAGATTTCCCTACAAATGCCGGAGACTTGTATCTAGCACACATCCTCTCATCCATCAGGTCTTCCTGGAATGTCTATGGGACTCGCACTTTTGGGACTGAGTTCTGGGCTGAACTGTGTCCCCACAAACATTCCGATGTTGAAGTGCGAACCCCTAGTACGTACTTCGGGACACAACGATATTTGGAGACGGGTTCTTTTGGGGGGATACACAATTTAATTTAAAAAAAATGAAGGTGTCAGGGTGGGCCATAATCCTGCAGGAGTGGTATCTTTAGAGGGACTCTGGACAAGCCCAGGAGAGAGGCCTAGAACAACCCTCTGTCATGGCCCTCGGAAGGAACCACCCTGCCCGTGACTCCTTGAGCTGGACTTCTAGCCTCCAGAACTGTGAGCAAAGACATTTCTGGTAGTCAAGCTCTCCCCACCCCACTCCCCGGCCCCCCCTCCAGCCCTGGTCTGCGGGGCTCTGTTGTAGCCACTCTAGCAAACTCGTACAGAATGGTGTGAATGTGTGAATGGAAGACACGTCCCTGTTAGGGTGGGCGCGGAAACTCAAGGGCAAGCCTGAGCCGATAAGGATTCACCAACAATCCACCTTCCAGGCCACCTAGCCTCACCTTTCCTCGGTTTCCCTAAACTTCTCCCACCCATCGGTTTACTTCGGGGCCCAAGGGGCTTCAGGGGACAGAGCTCCAGAGGGTAAGTCAGTGCCAGTCGTGGATTCCGTGGCTAGAATTCACGCACGGTCATCTGCTCATAGAACAAGAGCAGCAAGCCGGGCACTGAGCAAAGGGGCCATGGCGAGATTTGGAAGGGGAGAGCGGGCGGGCCCGCTGGAACAAACCTGACCAGTCAGGGAGGCCAGGGGTGGGACAGAAGCACCCTGAGCTCCCTCCTGGCCCCACGGTGACACGATGCGCCAGAAAGAACACCTTCCATTTGTAAAGGTTTGGGAGTTCACAAAGCCCTTCGCATACTGACGCCTCATCCGGTCCTCACGACAATGAAAGAGAGGCAGCGCGCATAGCCGCACTTCAAGGTCAATGATTTTGAAGCCCAAATGGCTGGGAGACCGGCAAGCCACGGAGCTCAGTCCTGATGCCGGGTCCCGCCCTTCCCGTGGACGAGGGCGAAGGAAGAGTTCTCATCTGAAGATGCTCACATCTGGGTGAAACCCAAAGTCTGAGACTGGTTAGTTTTCAAATCTTGGGCAAGCGAGCTGACCCCTCCAGACCTCGGCCGCTCAAAAACGGACGTATGCGCTAAAGACCTCCCGAGGGAATGCACGTGGGGAGCTCAGCGTGCGCCCAGCACCCCGAAAGCACGCAGCAGACGTGAGCTAGCAGCCCCACACCAGGCTAACTCAACCCTGCAAGGACACGGTCCTAACACTTGTACGCCTTTTCTCTTCTCTGAATCTCTCTCCTCCTTTTATTGTTTTTATAACCCTCTTGGGGGACTTGGATGCGAAGTGCCGCCATTAAGAACACAGGATACAGGGCCATTATTTCTCAGATTGGAAGATGCATTCAGATCACTGATCTTGGTAAAAAGGCAGCTTCAGGGGCGCCTGGCTGGCTCGGTGGGTAGAGCATGTGACTCTTAACCGCAGGGTCCTGAGTTCAAGCCCCATGTTGGGTGTGGAGCCTACTTAAAATTAAAAAAACAAAACCCCTGCAGATTCAGAAAGTCGGGGGGCGGGGTCTGAGATTCTGCATTTCTAACAGGCTCCCGGCTGGTGCTGACACCTGGGCATAGATCACACTTCACATCAACAAGGACGTGAAGATGGTCACGGGAGAGAAGACGGGTGACAACCAAGAGGGGCCTAGAAAATCCACAAGACCCAGGAAGCCCGAGTACAGGAGGGGCCCCCTCGCATCTTTATAGGACGCAATGAAGAGCGCTGAGCAGGTCGTGGCGGACAGTAAACTCTTGTCAAGGGGAAACCATCACCGTCCGTCACGACCACTACCTCCAGGCCTGCCTCCTGAGTACGCCTCTGCTCTCCTTCTGGACTGCAAAGACCTCTCCCTTCAGGATAAAGGCCCTTCTTGACAGATGGCATTGACCCTGTCCATGGATCCCCTTGCTCGTGTTCCATTTCACCCACCCTGGACCCCCGCCTACTCCCACTGCTCGCCACCAGAGAAACACCCCGCCCACCCGAGGCTTCTCACAAACCCTGACCAGGACACGACTCCCCGCCGGACCCCTGGGCTTCATTTCTCCACTGCGACGACCTACGATGTCATCCAGCTTCCCGTCTTTCGGAAGTTCTTTCTAAAAACCCTGGATCACGCGCTCCCCAGAGGTCTGAGGCTGACAGGAAACTGCTTCATCCTCTTCAGCTTGCCCTAGGGCAGGGGTCTGCAATCCTGGCTGCCTGTGGGCCTCACCTGGGCCCTCCTTCCCCCACCCACCCCCCGGATTTGTCTGAGATGGGGCCTAGTAATGTGTGGCCGAAGGTCAAAAACCACTGCCCTTGGGAAGCCACGTTATTCCTGATCGGGCACTCGGCCGAAGCAAACTCCTCTCCAGAATGAAAGAGTGGGCAACAGGGAGAGAAGCGAGTTTCGACCCAAAGTTCATTTCCTTCCGTGATGGTTTCCACCAAGGAGTTCTGGAAGCAGGGGGAGGTCAGTTCTAAAGACGGAACCATACGGGGCTCGTGAACCCCAACCTGGAAAGCTGGACGGCCTTTCCGGCTCTTCCAACAGAGCTGGGGACAGGGCGCCGTCGACCGTGCTGGCGAGTGAATCACTTCCGGGCACAGAACGGGCACGAATCCACCAGCCCCGCTCCCCTACCTTCGTGAGCCACAGACGACGAGTCTCACTAGGACACAGCTTTCCAAGGTGCCAGTGGGGGAAAAAGAAGAACACCTCTTTCCCCCCACGGATGAGTACATGCCTTCAGGAGTTTAAAAGACAGCTCATGAGGCGCCTGGGTGGCTCCGTGGGTTGGGCCTCTGCCTTCAGCTCAGGTCTTGACCTCAGGGTCCTGGGATCAAATCCTACATCCGGCTCTCTGCTCAGCAGGGAGCTTCCTCCTCTCCCTCGCCTGCCTCTCTGCCTACTTGTGATCTCTCTCTCTGTCAAATAATAAAATAAAATCTTTAATAAAATTTTTAAAAATAGTAAAAGACAACTCACGTCACAGAAATCAAGCAAAGAATGCAAAGGAGATTTGCTGACATCGTCTGCACTCTCCCCAGAGAGTCTTCCCTAGGGATGGGGTTCAGCTGAACACCCCTGATTTACTACATCAAGAACATTAAGGAACACTAAACTGAAAGAAAATGGCAGTTGGACACTCTAAAGGAGCGGAGTATATTTTACTCGTTAAATTAAGCCATTCAGGAAACAAATCTGTAATCTCTGCAAACGCATCTTCACCCACCACGTAATCCCTGTAAATGAAAGCATCCTACCTGATGAGATCTGGTTCTGCACCCTCGTTCTTAAAGGATGCCACAAGTAGTCTCTCTCGAGTTACAAGTTCATCCAGCAGGTTCTGTCTTCGGTCTCCTTCAAGCTGTGTTCTGCGGGCGTCTCGTTAAGGTCCAACGATGGGTGGATTACCTCGGTTTACCTAGTCTGTTATTAAGGGAGCTCTCCCAGTCGGCTGTGACCGTCACAGACTCTGAGCAACTGTGGCCAGAAGAGACCTGAACGGTTCTCCTCCTCCTCCTGCTCTGACCTTCGACATCACAGATCGTCCAAGTAAAAAACCTTGACAGAACGGGAGCAGGGTTCTGAAACAGACCTCCCGCTGAGAAATACAGCAGCTAGAAATTATCTTTCTCCCAGCAACCAACACTGAAATGATTAATCCTGTCAGCAGAGCCATCTGACTCAGAGATTCCTTGGGTTTTGAGTTTTAGGTGCCAGTGTTCAAGGGTGATTTCCTAGACATTAGTGCCCTAAGATACTCTGTAAAGAAAGAGGTTCTCTGTAGCGCCTTCTTTCTTCCGTGTTTACGCCTAGTAACACACCTAGAATAGCTTTTCTGAAATGCTACTCTATGTGACAGATTTGCTCTAAAAGGAGCTCCCAGGGCGCCTGGGTGTATCAGTTGGTTAGGTGACTGCCTTCAACTCAGATCATGATCCCAGAGTCCCGGAACCGAGTCCCGCATCGGGCTCCCAGCTCCACGGGGAGTCTGCTTCTCCCTCTGACCTTCTCCCCTCTCATGCTCTCTTTCCCCCTCTCTCTCAAATAAATAAATTTTAAAAAAAATCTTAAAAAAAATAAGATAAAAGGAGTTCCCATCAGTTCATTATTTAAATACACAGCATGATATTTAACTCTAAAGACAATTTCAAAGCAAGAATCGGATTTCGGTGTGTTATTCTAGCAAGCGTGTTAAACCAGGAGTCCAAAGCCTATAGTCTTGCTTTGACCACTATCTATGATCTTGAGTCCCCTCTTTTTGGATCTCCATCTCTTCATATGCAATGCCAGGAAACAGATAACCTCGAACACCTTTTCCAGCACAATTCATGAGTTATGGCTAAAAAACCAAATTGGGGCTAAATCCAGAGTTTTCTGCACTAGCTTTCTTGAAGCAAGCTAAGCGAGTTCTTCCAGGCTGAGTGAGTGTGTATGTGTGTGTGTTTAAAAATGAAATAAAATGTTCAGGGAGAAAATTTCTGCCGTAAAAAGAACAAGAGGAGAAAGCTAAGTGATCCTTCTGAAGGGTGTATTCGACACAAGACATACAAGTTAAGTACAGAAATCAGCCACCTCGGCACTGATTTTATCTGGCTTTGAGTTTGTTATTAGATGGCTTTCGTTTTATTGGACCTGAAACCCTGGTAATCCAGAGTCACCCCGGCCACAAATACCTAGTCCTGGTAACAGCAAGACATTGGTGAGCCTGCTGATTTAGATTCAGAGACGCTTTTCTATTTCAGAGAGGGATGGCAAACACTGCACAGAGGCCCAAAATATTTCCGAGAAATTGGCCAAATCAAGTAGTAGCATCGCCATTTCCCGCAGGAGGCGCGGGACCGTGGCCCAGGGAAGCTGCAATTTCTGTTGCTAATTTTGAACAGAAAGAGCTAGCTTGCCAGTAAAATAATAATCATCTTTAAAAATCCAGAAAAAAGGTCCCCAGTAACAAATAGTAGTTAGTAAAATCATAAATCCCCAAACTAATGTAGCTACTCAGGATCAGTGGCTTCAGATATTAAAATGAGTCAATAAACAAATGAATGAATTCTCTCAACATTCCAGAATGGCACGCTACCCCCATGAAAATCGCTACCATTGCTCTTCCAGTTCCTTCTTGCCTGTACGTCACCAAGTACCCCATCTGGGAAACCACAAGGTAGTAACTGCAACTAAGAAACAGCGGGCTGGGCGCCTGAGGGGTGCCATTGGCTGAGCGTCAGATTCGGCTCAGGTCATGATCTCAGGGTCATGAGATCGAGCCCTGCTTTGGGCTCCGTGCTGAGTAGGGAGCTGGCTTGAGATTCTCTTCCCCTCTCCCTCTGCCCCTCCCCTGTTCATGCTCTCTTTCTGTAAAATAAATTTAAAAATCATAAAAAAGGAAGGAAGCGAGCAGCGGGCGGAAGTACTTCCTCTGGGCCAAAAAAATAACAGGCCAAATATCTGCCTTTTGATCAATGCCAACGTCAGGAAAAAGTATCGATGTGTCCCCTTTAGTGGTAAATCGTCCATAGAACAGAAGGCTTTTCTTCTGCCTGAGAGAAGTTCATGGGTGGGGAGGGAGGAGGAGGGGACAGAAGCTTTCAGAAGCTATGGCGTGAATTACGTGGGACAGACGGGAATTTCAATTTGTGGAAACTATTAATTACATCACAATACTAATTCGCCTTGTCCTGTGCTCTGTGTTCGGCCTACTCCAGCAACCTGTGGTTTTCAGTGTCTGGCCACGCAAGCGAACAAAAGCTGAACCCCCATCCATTCTTAAAATCAAAGACAGATTTCACTGACTCAGGGCTTTAAAGATTAAAAAAAATTACAAAAGTATCATTAGAGAAGACAGAGGGGAACTTTTCAATAAACTTGGAGTAGGAGACATCTTTCTTGTCGAGATTGAAAACATAGAGGCCATGAAGGAAAAGACAAATCGGACTATATAAAAATTGTAAATAGCTGCAAAATAAATTTATAAGTGACAAATTCAGAGTGACAAATGAAAAGAAAGGCAAAGACGTAATGGAGCACGGAAGAAAGAAAGCATAATAATAATGCAAAAGTATTCAGTTTTACATTAGTAAAAGAAATGCAAACGGAAGCATGCTATCACTTTCGCCTATCAGTTAGGAAGTGTGACCAGGAAGTTCTGGAAAGGGCAGAGGGAGCATGCACTGATATTCCTGATGGGAACACAAACAAGTATGGCCAATCGCCAGACTGCCTTCTAAATGCCAAAAAATTTAGATGGCACATTCCTTCAACCAGACCTCCTGCAGATACATTCACACAATTACGCCAAGACTTTGGAACAGAGATGGTCACTGCAACATTATGTGTAAGAGCCAAAGAGCAGAAATGTCCTGCCGTCCACCGAGACGGAATTAGCACAACCCCACAGTGGAATGTTCGGCAGCCTAGACTCTCTTTAGGGACTGAAGATAGCAGTTAACATTGCCGAGGGCTAAGTGCTTACATGGGTTACCTGATATGGAATCACCTCTATAACACAGCGTTACACGAAACAAAAGAAAAAGCAGCAGCAAAGAGTTAAAGAGTGGATGGTGTGTTCCCACGGCATGTGAAAAATACTCAGCTGGACACACGTTTGTCTATCTACACAGAAAATTTCTGAAAGGACACACAGCAACTGTCTCTAAGGAGGAGGAACGGGGGACTCAGTGTGACATATCGTTTTGTACTGTCTGCCAATCACAATGCTAATTAATAAAACCACAAGTTTCAGAACCATATGTATAGTATGATCCCTTTAGACAATCAAAAGAAATTTATGTCTACATGGATACATGCTTATGTGTGCCCAGAACAGTCTGGGATGACAGGTGCCCGCCATCAACATTGTGAACCCCGAAGAAGGAGGTGGAGAGGGTAGGAAGAGGAAGATGGGAGAGGTGCTGGTAAAAACCAACCATGAGAAGCCTACGGGTAGGAAGTGCTTTTGTAATAAAACAGGAAAAGACAGGTTTTAAAATTTAGCAGACGCCTGTTACAGTATCAAGCTCGTTAAGAATGGACTTCATAAGTGGCGTCAATTTCAAGAGCGGTAAAGCGTGATGACCGTTTTTTGTAGGTTAGCAGCTAAGGAACAGAATCATGGGTAGTTTTGGCTACAGGAAACCTTGGCGTTGCCCGAAGCCGGCTAGGGTTCTCCTGGTTCTGCCGACCAGGAGCCCGTCCCAGTGTGGCTGTCCCCTGGTTGGTCAATGACAACGCTAAGCCAGAGCCCAGTTCATTCTGCTTTAGGTCAAGGTTTTCCCTCCACATCATGCTGGCCTTGACCACCAAACCTTCTGGGGGCTTCTCCACCCTGAGGCTCCCAGGACTGCCCACTTAACTTTGCCACTGCTCGGCATCCTGTTAAAATCAGTAGCAAGACTAGTAATACTAAATCAGAACTTTCCCAGAGACTGCCTACTAACCTGGGAAGACCGGAAGTTTAACCAATTAGGAATGCCCTCCTTCTCTGTTCTATTTGTATTTTCATCTCCTGAGAGGACGTGGCGTAAGGAGATGGGGGGAAGGGGCAAAAGGAGAAATCATAGATTAACAGCCCCTCCGCGTGGCGCACTTACTGTATGGGGGTGGGGGTTAACAAGAGGTCCAAGAATTGTCTAGGCAAGGGTCCTACGACTTGATGCAGACTGATGGTAGCTGGAAGGCAGGAGGGCAGAGCAGGGAATGCAAGCAGAAAGTAGGGCATGCAGTCAGTGGCCACTGCTGGGACCTCCTCCTCCACCAGCTGGATGAATAGCCAAGGAGGAAGGTCAGAGAACAGACAAAACCGTGATACTCCATCATCAGCTAGGCTGGTTTTACATACAAAGCCAAGCGATGAGGATGTAAGGTTGTACACGAGATGGGGTGCTGACTTCACGCTACCAGTACCTGCTGCCAACGCACGCTAGCCCAGCTGCCCTGCTCAAAGCCCATGAGCACCTGGATCCTAAGAGGAAGTGGAACCGAGATGCTGTTGGTCCCGCAGGATGCCCCGCCTCCACTCCAGCTCCTGGATTTTCTCTTTATTTGGTAGAAAGGCTTAAGGATTTTGGCAAGTCTGGGGCACCCGGGTGGCTCAGATGGTTAACCAGCTACCTTTGGCTCAGATCCTGATCTCCATGTCCTGAGATGGAACCCCACGTCGGGCTCCTAGCTCGGCAGGGAGTCTGCTTCTCCCTCTCCCTCTGCCTCTCCCACTGCTTGGGCTCTCTCTCTCTCTCTCTCTCTCTCTCTCTCTCTCAAACAAATAAACAAAATCTTTAAAAAAAAAAAAAAAAGAACTTTGGCAAGTCTTGCTTGTGAATTCATCATTCTGGAGAAGGAAGAAGTTTTACACTTATTCTTTGGTGCCTTAACGAAAGGGTCGCAAGACGACAGTTTAAAGTCCTAGAGGCCAGACTCTTCCGGCTCACGTGCATTTTTTTTTTTTTTAAGTTAACAAACTGTACTGAATATTTTTCATGTACCAGGACAGGTCCTTACCTTCCTCAAGCACCGATCACATCTTGCAAGCACTATTTCAATACTGTCATTTTCTGTGTGCTTTGAAAGAACTTCTTTACATGACGATAAACCCCGTGAGGATTACCTGTCAGTTCTCCACGGTAGCTGAGATTTTTACAATAGTGACAAAACAGTAAGTAGCGGGTAATCCTCAAGGAGGGCTCACTCCACGCCAAGCACCCTCCCTGCACATCACTGAACCCTGCCGCAATCCTATAAGACAGGTGTATTTTTATTATCCCTATTTAAAGGAAAACAAAAAACAAGGTGCAAAAAGGTTACGTAACTTATCCGAGGGCACATGGTTTGGTTAGTAAAGGCTGAAAGCTACCTTGTATTCATCACCACCACCTCCAGGAGGAGGGGCTGGTCCCGTGAGGCGCTCTAAATTGATTTCCTCCAGCTTTTTCAACAACCTTGCGACGTAAGCATATTTAGTCCTCCTCTAGATAATGACACGAAGGTCCAGAAATGCTCAGTTGCTCTCTGACCTTGAGGAAGTGCCAGAGCTAGTCCTGGATCTCAGTTCCGTCTGGTTCCAAAGCCAGGGCTGTTCCCGCCATACCGCAGCAGAAATACTTCCAAACAAATTGGGGGATGGCGGGAGACGTCACTAAAGTTACTCATACACATTTTGCCAGGTGTTCAAAGCAGCCACAACAGACAAAACTACCATCTACCTTAACTACCGAGGGAACAAAGCAAGAAGACCTTAACACGGACAACTGGAAAGAAGGTCACCAGCCTACAAACCGGAAAATCCCTACTGACCTTGACACTGTCTTGTCCTTACTTTCCTCACCATTCCAGGCACCAGTGGAAAAGGTCAAGGACAAGTACTGTGTTTGAGAACCACCTGACCTCCACTGGAGCCCCAGGGGCTCTCCCTAAGATCCACCTGGACAGCCCCCCACCTGCATTCATTCGGAGACGGCGACTGCTGCACCCATCCACCCCCGTGTCTACCTATCTTCACGCCCCCTCCCAAAAGACAAAGGGGAGAAGAGTTATTTGTAATTTTTAAAAAATCATTTCTATAGGACTTCTCCCAAGACACCAAAATACCTTTTTATACTGAACCCCTGTGTAAAGAGGTTTTTTTTGTTTGTTTTTTTTAATTCTCCTTCAAGTAGTAAAGGTACTGCCTTTGAGAACCCACCAAAAAGACGAGCTTCACGTTAGGCCAATTCTAAGGATAATTTTACTTCTACCTGACATTGCGCGTGCAGCCCTCCTGTGGCACAGAACTTTTCTCAACCAGCGGGGCAACAAACAAGTCCTGTCTCCGAGAAACACGGGGCCATGTTATTCAGCGATTTTAAACTCTCTGCCTGCAGGACTTTGGTTTATGAATTGCAAACTGACCAATTTAAAAGCGCGGAACTCTCGTTTTAACTTCACATTTATTCTTGCCAGGAGAAAATACTTTTTCCAAGAAACAGCAATAACATCTTATGCCTTCACTCCATGAGTTTAATTGTTTGGAAGGCATTTTCTGAGGACTTATCTTTCTGGCAATCCCTAGTGTTCTTTGGAAAACTGCACAGATGCATAAATTTACTAGGTGAAGTGCCGTAAACTCTCAACTACCCAACACAGTAAGGAAATGTGGTATTCAAATATTCACATTAAAAAAATAACCTGACATTAATTACGCCTCCAAAAACAAAAAAAGGATTAAACAGTCACTCTGTTGGCGATTTACGGACAAAGATTTTTCTAAGAATTACAACATCATAAAGTATACGTAATAAACCACAGTGAACAGCGTTTAATCTTTCTGATGATTAAGGAGGGCCTCAAGGATTTACATTATAAGCAAGATTTGTCTTGGCACTAAAGCCACACGCCAGTTATTAGGGAATTCTAGTTGAAAACATGCCAGGTGACAGAAGACTGTATTATTTCTACTAAAGTACAATTCGGCTTTAAAAAAAAACTGGCGTTGGGGCCAGACAGCCCTGACCCTGGGTCCAGGCTCTTCCGTTTCCTGGCTGTGGGGTCTGGGGCAAGTCACTGCAGCCCTCAGATTCCTCTCCTCAGTGTAAAACACTCCTCTGCTGGGATGCTGGGTTCCTTTTCCAGCTCCGCCCGTGACTTGGGGTGCAGAGGTTGACCTGGCCTCAATACCTTTTTGGTAAAGAAAATAACGAACCACCAGCAGAAGTAGCTATCCCATGTGGCTTAAATCCGGAGGATGACTGCCATCGAGTTATTTAAAATAGCTGGGAAGAGGAAGGGCAAGGGAAGGGGAGATGTGGGGGACAGAAAGAATTAAAAAGAGGCCTTCCTAATGGAGAAACTACCTCCTTTCCATTCTATCAAAAGAAATGGTCTTCCTGAGAACGCAGAGGGCTCGAGCGCCCCCTTGGGGTGGAAGACCAGAATTCCGTCTTTGGTACGGGTTGCGCTTCCAGCAGAAAGAGACCCAATTGTTTGAAAAAAAAAAAAATACTTAAGATTTCAAAGAATGCTGTTACAGTCCAGCTGAGTTTCTGCTTTATCCTACAACATTCTAAATTATCCACAGTAATGTCCTTAAATATTTTCATAATGTGTTTAATAACTCTGTTCAATATTTTAAAATGTTTTTATGTATTTTTCGTGCTTCGTTCAGCAAATTCTGAGATGACCACAAAACCAAAGTCTGTGAGATTTCAAAAGACGGTCAGGCTGAAAGCATTCAGAACAAAGTCAAGGCAATTATTACAGCCACATGCTCCTCTTTAACTAATAACGAGCAGAAGTTACTAATAGAAAAAAGTAAGGGTTCTTAATTTGTTTCTTTTTCACCCTGTAGTGTAGCACATAAATACTATAAGATGCATAATAATCAGTTACCTTAAGGGAAGTTTAGTTACCTTCCTAACACAGGTGCACAAGAAAATGAGCGTGCCTACCTGGACCTCACGTGCACGGTAGCCGAGCCAATAGGAAACCATCTGAGGTCTACATATTAGGACTTGTTGATTTTGATAAAATAAAAACCCTTTTTATAACAGATGTGCAGGGGGCGCCTAGGTGGCTCAGTCAGTTAAGCGTCTGCCTTTGGCTGAGGTCATGATCTCAGAGTTCTGGGATGCTGCCACCTTCATGGGCTCCCTGCTCAGTGGGGAGTCGGCTTCTCCCTCTCCCTCTGCAGCTCCCCCACAACCCCCAAACTCATGCACATGCTCGCTCTCTCCCAAATAAATAAAATCTTAAAATATGTTATGTGTGAGTGTGTGTATATATATATATATATATATATACATACATATGTGATAAATGTGCAGGAGTAAGTGATACCAGATGGAGGGTGAAGTTACAAACTAAATGTATTCGAATATTCCAGTTGTCTTAAAAATAAGGCCCCCATTGTTTACTAAAATTAAACTTTTACTTGAAACCTTAGTGTGTTAGTAATTGAGTATCTGGAAACTCCTGCAATTAATCTAAACAAGCCTCTCTGGTAGCATAAAGGGGTTACACTTGGGAGAAAATAACGGTTGAAACATTTTCGATTATTGTGCCCAAAAGCTATATTCCTACATTTTCCCACTGAAAATCGGGCAGTAATAACCATTTCTTGAGCTACTCAAATCTGGCTTTTTGGTATGAACCGATAATTTGAAGAAATGAGAGAGGAGCAGTTTGAGGCCACTTTTCAAACCAGTATAAACGCAGGTGTAAAGGACTGGTTTAGGGAACGGGTCACAGGTATTTTCCTCAATTGATCAGATTATGAACTTCGGAAAAAAAAGAAGAAAATTTCAACACTTGACAGTGTTGGCAGGAGGCTGAAATGGGGGCACAAGGTGCTTCAGGCAAGTACTCCCTGCCCATCCACCCCCCGCCCCCAACTCCCAAACCCGGGGCAGCATCTGTGCTTCTCGAAGAGTAAGAAGGGCAACGAGTCCCATCTCAATAATCTACATAAACAGGGATCAATCTCTCAAGATGTAGGATTTCTCCCGGTACTGGCCTCTCGGAAAGGAAATGGACCAGTCAAAGCCCGGGCCGCTCCAGGGTCATCACAGCTGGAGGTAATGGTAGAAGGTCCCCTCCTGTGTTGGAGCAGCGGCTCACCATCTCCAGGGCTGTCTAGACAGGGGGCAGTGCAGGGCTGGGTGCAAACACGGCCCTGGCAGAAAGCACTCGCTCCCTACACCGTAGAGGTTACACCCAAATAACACCCAAGTAAGTTAATGCCTTCGGGATGTCTTGCTTCGCCAGCACAGTCACTGTGAACCATGTAACAGACGCTTAAAATAGAAAACGAGATGATAGGCAATATTTTGGAAACCCAGGTCTTCCTCAAGCTGTGGGAAAAAATCTGGGTGGCCCAGATTCCTTCCTTTCTTAAAATAAGACTGCTTTACCTCCCACTCTAGAAAAGAGGTGGAAATGTTTACATGGATACATCTGATGTGTTGACACAGCTCTCAGCAATAAGTCCTTCAAAAGGGCGATCTTTTCCTTCAGATTCTGCAACAAAGTTCTGATTGTCACGGTAAGCTGGAAAGAAAAGAACACATCCTGAGTATGCTGGTCCAGAGCTGTAGGATCTCCTAAAAATATCAGGTAAACACACTGTGATTCCTTCAAGGGCGAGCTGGCAGAGATGCCTGACCTCCCAAGGACACGCTCGGGGCTGTACGGGATCTAAATTTTGGTCCAGTTACCACCCACCCCATGCTTGTATCCACTCTCTACTGTGACCGGGCAGTACACAGGGCCATACCTGAATAGATATGGACTGGAAACTGCCACCTGTTGGCCCTCACAGTCCCAATTCTGTCCCGAGCATCTACCCTCCGACCCCATTTGTCTACCTTGGAGCCAGGCAGGAAAACTGGGTTCCCAGTTTCTAGTCTTCATTTACCAGCGAAAACCCCACAGTGGCCCCAACAATGCTTCAGATGACAAGCCAGTCTTCCCTAAAAACACCGGTATACTTGAAACCCATGTGAAAGGTTTACAGCGGTGTGTTCTTAGACAATGTTAAGCACACGTGACTGTTTTTCCAACAGTGTGTGAATTTTCTCCAGCATCCTCCAGACCCAGACGAAGTTCTCGTTTGTGACTCTGAGTGCTGCCCCGAAGGATGGAGGAGGGTGGGGAGAGGGGCTCTCGGGAATTGAGAAATATGAAACATAAAATTGCCCATGTAAATGAAATCCGGTCGGCCACGGGTGAAATCAGAGATAATGTTTTCAAAAAGACAGACTATCACAGATTTCATTTGCTACCTCGTTTGGAGTAGCAATTACAAAGCTGCAGCGGAAGCAGGGGCCTCCCTTCCTAGATTAGCAGGGTCACACTAAGGAAAAAAACAGCAGGACACCAGAGGCTGGCCGAGGGCTACACACAGCAAGCAACCCTTGAAGGTATCGGCGGCCAAGAAAAGTCTAACCTTAACTATTCTACTCCCTCTGGGAACCACGGAAAAACCACCCACAGTGTTTATGAGGAAATGCCGAGGAAAGGAGATCTCCCCTCACTCAAGAAATAAAGAGCAAAACAAACAAACAAAAAAAAAGCACAACACCGCCCCCGACACACACACACACCCCCAACCTCAGAAAAGTCTACAAAATTAAAGCTCAAAAGCATGCAAGAGATGAAAGAGAATGTAGCCATTAAAAAAAGTATGACTGAAATCTCAATATGTTAACACAGAAAGCCACCATAATTTATTCAAAGAAAAAAAAAATCAAGTCATAAAATGAAATGTCATCCATATTGAGAAAAATCAATCCAGGAACTAAATACTTAAAATGCCAAAGGCAGTTATCTCTAAGTAGTGGGGTTTTTTAAATATTTTATAAGAAAATGATTACTTTAATAATCAGGAAAAGTTTTCCATCATCATAATTTAACAGGAACAGCATAGAACAGTACAGCTTTCCAAAGCACAGAAAAAGACAGAAAGCCTAACTCAAATTTTAAGCTAACATAACCCTGGTAACAGGCACTGACAGAGATCTTGGGATCTTGGGAAAAAAAGAAACCACGTTAAAAAAAAAAGAAAGAAAAGAAAAGAAAGAAACCACATGCCAATCTCCCATCAGGATTATAAAATATAAAAGTCTTTTAAAAATATTAGCAAAGCAAATTCAGAATTATGTTAAAATGACAATGTATCACCACCAAGAAGAATTTATTCTAGTAGTTTAGGAACAGTTTGATGTTAGAAAATCTAATAACAAAGCTGACAGTGTTAATGATTAATACAGCATAGGAGGAATTAAGTAAGAACAAAACAGAAACAAAGAAAGAAAACTAAGAATGAAACACTACTGCCTTAACTCAATATTATTCAACTTTGGTCTAGAAGTTCTAACCAATGCAATAAGGCAAGTTAACGAAATACACAAAGGCTGGAAAGAAGGGGAGGAAATTCATGATTTCCAAATGCATTAGTCTGTTTGGGAAAATTAAGTGAAGCCACTGACAGACTACTAGAAATAGGAAAAGAAGTCAGTCGTCAACTGTAAACGGAAAAAAATCAAGGGTGTTTCTAAATTTAAGCAATAGGTGGGGAGAATTGTTTTTAACTCTTATTTTTAAACATCATTAACAATGCCAACAAAATCTAAAATATACCTAGTACGGTGCCTTGCATACAGTGACTGTGCAGTAAACTGATGAACGAATGAGTAAAGGAAACACTTAATACTGTAAAACTGTAAATGTCCCCCAATTTAATCTTTATATAAACTACACATCTATTCAAAGTCCCATTTGGAGTTCTTTTATTGGAAAAGAGGTGGTAATTGAGGCACAGTACAAAAGAATTTTAATGAAGCTATGCAAAATTATTCTGAACCATGGATAAAGGGAAATATAGAAAGAAAAGGAACATGTGATAGACAGGGACTCTGACAATCAGATATGAAGTCTTTAAAAAGACCACAAGAGGATGATGCTGGCAGGTAGCAAAAGCTTCATTAGTACAACAGAACAGAAGGTCCAGGAACAGTGTAGCCATGCAAAAATTCAGTGAATGAAATACAGGATATTTCTTATCTTGGGGGGTAAAGAATAATTTAGCAAATGGAAAAAAAAAGTAAAATTAGATGCCCACAACATAACCAAAATAAACTTCAAATATTTTAAAGATATGTGTTTAAAAATAAAAACTGAAGGAAAGATTGAAGATGATTTAGGTGATCAGATAAAATATTTATATACTCTCTGGGTATGAAAGACCTTTCTCAGCATTATCTCCCCTCTTTCTAGAAGAAAAGACCACAAATAAAAATAATGAAAATTTCAAATAGAGTTTAAAAACAAGTACATGTCCAAAAAATGTCATTTCTAAAATCAAAAGCCAAATTAAGAGAAAAAATATTGGTACCAAATATGCCAGATCAAGCTTTAATATAATCAACATACACATAAAGAACACGGAGATTAAGAAATAACAGGTTAGGTTAAGGACCTATAATGGCAAGTCACAGAGGAAGAAATAGGGAGTATCCAATAAATAAATGAAAACATGTTCAATGGCATAAGTAATTTTAAAAATGCATAATAATCTTTTGTATAATTTCACCTAACAGAATGAAAAAGATTTTTAAAAGATAATCAGAATTGGTACAGAATTATATGTACAAGAGGCTTAAGGTTTCAGATGACCTAAATCCAGAAAGTCTACACTGAGAAACTTACTCTCATGTGGGCAATACTTTAGCCACACTGAAAGCTCATTTATAATTAGAAATAATCAAACTATCCAAGAGGATACCAATTAAATGAATCAGAGATCTAAACGTAAAAAGTGAAACCATATGTTTATTAGAAGAAAACAGGAATTCCCTTACATCCCAGAAATAGCAAAAGTTATGAGTGAAAATATGGAAGCAATTGAAGATCGTTAGCTAACTCTGTTTAAAAAAACAAAACAAAACAAAACTTTGACATGGTACCATGGGCAAAGCCAAACAACAAATGATAAAGAAAATAAATTACAATCTATCACCAAGAACTAAATCTCTGTATTATATAAGGAACTCTTAGGGACTAAAAAAGACCAACAATCCAATAAAAAAATGGGCAAAAGACAAGAATGTGTCAGAAAAATGCATATAACTAAGGCTTAAGCATGTGAAAACATACTTCCCTTGATTCGTATATTAAAAAATGCAAATTTGAAACTACACTGAAATGCCACGTCTCACTTATCTGACCCGCAACAACTTGGGAGATGGACAGCACCATCCGTTGGCCAGCCTGTCAAGAAACAGAAACTTGTAGTCTGCTGATCAGGGAACCAAAGGTAAGTACCCCTGTGGAGGGGAATTTGGCAAGGGGTGAAAAAAAATCACATACACCCTGGTTCTGAGAATTCACCCTCCTAAGACACCTCCACAAATATAAGGGTCGGGGGAAGCATAAAGGTATTTATTGCAGGATTTTTCATAACAGCAAAACAGTAGAATCAATCCAAACACCCATCCTTAGACAGGTTAAAGGGACCATGGCACATCCATGAAATAGAATATTATATAGCCCTAAAGAAGAACAGTGAAGATCTCAGTGAATTAATATGGAGGGATCACTACGCTATAGTATTAAATGAAAAGAGCAAGATACAAAAGAGTATCTTTTGTGTAAAAGGAAGAGAAATGAGAACACACACATGTACACAGATGCTTATTTCTGCAAAAAGTTAACACAGGAAGAATAAACCAAAATTAATGAAAATGGTTACATATAAGAAGTACTAAAAATATAATAAACCCACAATTTTATGGTCAATTAATCTCTGACAAAGCAGGAAAGAATATCCATTGGGAAAATACACAGTCTCTTCAACAAATGGTGTTGGGAAAACTGGACAGCAAAGTGCTGAAGAAGGAAACTGGATCACTCTCTTACATCACACACAAAAATAAACTCAAAATGGATTAAGACTTAAATATGAGGCCTGAAACCATAAAAATCCTGGAAGAGAGCACAGGCAGTAACAACTGGCCGTAGCAATGTTTTTCTAGATACGTCTCTAAAGCAAGGCAAATAAAAGCAAAATAAACTATTGGGACCACAAAAAGCTTCTGCACAGCAAAGGAAACAATCAGCAAAACAAAGAGGCAATCTACTGAATGGGAGAAGATATTTGCAAAGGACAGATCTGATAAAGGGTTAGTGTCTAAAATATAGAAAGAACTGATACAATTCAACACCCTCAAAACAAATAATCCAATTAAAAATGGGCAGAAGAAATGAACAGACATTTCCCCAAAGAACACATCCAGATGGCCAACGGACACATGAAAAGATGCTTGACGTGACTCATCATCAAGGAGATACCAATCAAAACTAGAAGCTATCACCTCACACCGTCAGCATGGCTAAAATCAACAACGCAAGAAACAACAAGCGCTAGTGAGGATGTGGAGAAAAATGAATCCTCTTGCACTGTTGGTGGGAACCCAAACCGGTGGAGTCACTGTGGAAAACAGTATGGAGGTTCCTCAAAAGTTAAAAATAAAACTGTCCAATGATGTAGTAATCATCCTATTGGGTATTTACCCGAAGAATACAAAAACACAAATTCAAAGGGGTACATGCACCCTGATGTTTACAGCAGCATTATTTACAATAGCCAAGCTATGAAGGCAGCCCACGTGCCCACTGATAGATGAATGGATTAAGAAGAAGTGGTGTATAGACACAATGGAATATTACTCAGCCATAAAAAAGAATGAAATCTTGTCATTTGCAACATGGATGCAGCTAGAAAATAAGGTAAGTCAGAGAAGGATAAATACCATATGATTTCACTCATAGGTGGAATGTGAGAAACAAAACAAGGAACAAAGGGAAAACAAAAAAGACAAATCAAGAAACAGACTCAACTATAGAGAACAAACTGGTGGTTATCATCGGGCAGATGGGTGGGGGGGAAGGGAGAAATAAGTGAGGGAGATCAAAGAGCACCCCCCAAAAATGAATATAAACAGATGCAAAAGAAAGCATAAAACACAGGAAAGAAGAAATCTGTTCTAGTAACTTTAGAACAGAATAACCTCAGTATTATTAGTGGGATATTCGTTTTAAAAAGTTAAAAAAAAATAAAGACAAATTCAAACTTAGTATTTGTGGTGGTGCCTGTGTAGTAATTCTGAAACTGTTTTCTGTAAACGATAAAATAGACCAAGTGGGCAAAAAGAGATCACAGTTTTTGGAAACCAAAGTTCTGACTGCTGGAAAAGAAAAATATGAATTTGGAATGGGGAAGGTTAGAAAGAAACTCGTGGTGTTGGACTTGAATCGAAGGTGCTAGAATGAACTCATGACCGTCTAAAAAAAAATATTTCCTAGTCAAATCCTGCCACGGATTTTTTTTTGGTAGAGCCTATTTTGGTACAGCCTGAAGCTATTTACATTTTTACACATAAAATGTTAAAAAAAAAAAAAAAAGAGCTATTATCCTCTTGGCAAGAACAGATCCTCCAAGACGTCACCTCTTGTCCTGCAAAGCCTGGGAGATTTACTGTCTGGGGTTTGAACTAGACTATGAAATTGTCAGAAACTTTTAAGGGGAAGTAGGAGAAATTGAACAGGTGTCACGCTTCAGTTGTTCTCAGTTATAGCAATTAATTGATCGGTTGTAATGTCAATTCCACACATGTAAGTTTGGAGGCTATCTCTCTCTCTCGCATGCACACATGCGTGTGCACGCGCGCACACACACACACACACACACACAGAAACTCAGCAGGAAGAGGGTTTTCAGACCTCCAAGCTCAAACAAACCATTTCAAGTGCTAATTTTCTCCTGGTCTTACCCTGATTGTATTTTCACCATTTCTTTCATACTGATTTTGCTGTTGGATTTTCTCGGCAATCTCTTGCGCAATTTGGCAGGTAGAATCGTATGTGGAGAACCTGCATCGAAGTCATAAAGAGAGAAGAAGGTTTAAGGTTCTTTAAAAGATTTCCACATTTTTTTTTTTAAAGATTTTACTTATTTATTTGACAGAGAAAGAGAGATCACAAGTAGGCAGAGAGGCAGGCAGAGAGAGAGGAGGAAGCAGGCTCCCTGCCGAGCAGAGAGCCCGATGCGGGGCTCAATCCCAGGACCCTGAGATCATGACCTGAGCCGAAGGCAGAGGCTTAACCCCCTGAGCCACCCAGGCGCCCCTAAGAGACTTCCACATTATCTGTGCTTCCGTTTTTTCTAGCCACAGATTCAAACCAGTGGGGAGGATAGTAATAGTGACAGCCACAGGGACCCGTGTGTTGCTATTACAGTAAATACAAGGAGCTGTGCTCTTTCCTGAATGCTTCACTTATAGTAATTCACTTAATCCACACAAAAACACCAGGAGATGGATCCCATTACCATCTCCACCTTCCAACAAAGAAAATCAGGCACAAAGAGGTAGAGCGACTTGCCCAAGTGGTCCCGCCCGCTGTAAACCAAGGCTGTCTGGCCCCGAGCCCCTGCTCCTAACCGCTTCACCATTCTGCCCATGGTAATGTGTCTGAATTCATTCACTTCTAGAACATTCGGCAAACATTTATGGAGGGCCTCCTCTGTACCGAGCACTGTTCCGGGCCCTGGAGATCAGAGCGGTGAAGGAAATGGACAAAGTCCCTGCTCAAGATGCTTAGCCGAAGGGAGAAAGGCATAGGATAAATAAATATGTAGGTATGTCAAGCGCTAAGAAGAAAAATACAGCAGGACCCAAGAACAGAGAGTTATAGGCAAGGTGAGGAAGGCAGCCAGGCCCCTAGGGGAAGAACTTTACAAAACAGGGAGAGCGAGAACTGTTTATCCTACAACAAAATGCTCTGGGGACATGGGTCACACACCTCCTGACATCTAAGCCTACGAGAATGCTCTCGGAGCATCTGCTGAGTTTCTATTTGGTATTCAAAGCACTGGAAGCTTTGGAAAATTCATGACTCCCGATCGTCTCTTATTTTGTCCTTTCTTGACAAAATATTGTCAAATTTTTTTTTTAAGTATTTGTGGAGAGGCAGAGGCAATATTAAATGTGACAAAATCCCATTTCTATTTGTTTCACAGAGGAAAGCTAAGTGAGTGTACACATTGCATTTCTCCTACTAGGTGGTCTGCTCAATACAACCAATTTCCCAGGATTGTCCCAGTACCAAATACTGAAAACTGCTACTTGTCCTAACGTCCCCAATTCTGCTTGAAAAAGTAAATGATCCATTTCTCAAAATCTTTTAACTCCCCCACGTTACTCATACACTGAGAGAACTTGGCAAATGTGTTTTTCTGTGATGGGAAAAACAATCTCCAATCGTTTCCCTTGGCGATCTTACTAGAGTAATTCCAGCAATGGTAATAGTCGAGTCCTTGATCTGGGCCAGGTCCTGGGCTAAGAGTGGCACATTCTGAATTTCACATCCCATGACAAGGTAGGATCTTTAACAACTCCCACTACACGCTAAAGTAGCATCATGCAAATACACACGTGTAAGTGTGTGTATGTTCATGGATACAGAAAAAGAGCGGGTGATACAACACCTAATTAAGAAAACAGGAGATGGGGTGTCTGGGTGGCTCGGTCGGTTAAGCGTCTGACTCTTGATTTTGGCTCAGGTCATGATCTCAGGGTCGTGAGATCAAGCCCCATGTCGCACTCTGTGCTGAGTGTGGAACCTGCTTGAGATTCTGTCTCTCCCTCTCCTTCTGCCCCTTTTCCCAACCAAAAAAAAAAAAGTAGGGGGGAAGCTGGTAAGGAAACTGGTCCTGGCCCCAGCTTTTTTTTTTTTTTTAAGATTTTTATTATTTATTTATTTGACAGAGAGAGATCGATCACAAGTAGGCAGAGAGAGAGGAGGAAGCAGGCTCCCTGCTGAGCAGGGAGACCGATGCGGGCCTCGACCTCAGGACCCTGAGATCATGACCTGAACCGAAGGCAGAGGCTTTAACCCACTGAGCCACCCAGGCGCCCTGGCCACAAGGAATTGTGAAAGCTCCCCTGGGTGTTCTGATCCGTACCAAAGTTTGAGAACCACAGGCCTAGAGGTCATGGGCAGCCTCATCACAGTATCAAGCATACAAGTGCCTAAGGTACTAGTTTAGGAACCTGAACTCGGTTACACAGATGGCTGGGCACGAAGAGAGGTGTGGCGGGAGACCAGAAGACTTCTCTAGTTCTCCGATTCCGTAACCGGTCACCGGTATCTACTGTCTGCTAAAAGGATGGGACCACAGCATTAACAGATCACATAAAACTTAAGAGAAAAACCAAAGATTTAATAATCTGATAAGAGGAGTGAAGAAAAAGGCGATGATTGGAGTTTTCAGGCCTAAGTGACTCAGAGGACAGTGATGCCAAAAGGCAGAGATGAAGGAGCCACAAAGGGGGGTGAAGAGGAAGTTTCCAGACTATGAACTGAGCCCCTGTTCTGCCACAAAAATGCTGAACGCACAGTTAAATTCATATATGTATGAGATTTACTTAGGAAAAAAAAATCAGGGAGTAAAAAAGATGTGGAAGGCACAGATGATAAAGTATGGGGGAATATTGGTAATTACAGGAACCAGGTGATGCGTATAAAGGGCTTATATTATACATCATAGGGGGTAGTATGTATGATCCTATTCTACATTGTATATATTTTACCTTCCATAACAGTTTCTAGAATAGACCCACCAAGAAAGACCATACCAGAATACAAAACTGGTAAGGTCTGTTTAACTGTAATTTTTCCAGAAATGAGGTATCATCAACAAATTGCCCCAGCAGTAAAGTTAATTAACTTTAGCAAAGAACCAGATCAGAGGCAGTCATCACTTGCTACTTCTAGTAAAAAGTGAGCTTGCCACTTGCTCTGATATGCCATTAAAGCTGTCACTGCTATATTCCATTTTATTATTATGTTCAGTTAGCCAACCTATATTCCATTTTTGAACATTAGAATATCACTCAGGAGTAAAGCATCATTGACCCATGATTTTTCAAGAGCACGAAGGCAAGGCTGTAGGTTGTTTTTATGGGTTGTGTCAAAGTCCTGTTCCACACTCCTCTCGGGCCTCCTGATCGGCAACCCACTTTGCAAGGTAGCTCGTGCTAACCCAGCGGAGTTCCCTCACTGTTTCACCGTCAAAAGTCAGATGAGAAAGCCACTGGGCCAAACTACTTGAGAGTAACAAGGAACATGATGTGCTCTCAGCATAAACTGGGGAAGAGGCTTGGGGTCCAGTGATTGCTTCCAGCAATCTAAATGGATAACCACCTCTGAGCTTTATTTCCTACGTCACGTATAAAGTGAGGGCATTAGCTCCCAGGAGGTGGAGGGCAAATTAGGAATACATATCAATGGCCTTAAAAGTGTTCATAGCCTTCAATCCAGTAGTATCACTTCTAGGACGCAAGTGGAGGAAATAAGGAATGGGACAAAGGGATAGTCTCTACAATAGCTTAACAAAATAAACTCTAACATTACAAAGCGGTACAAAAAGGGAAATAAAGGGCGCCTGGGTGGCTCAGTGGCTTAAATACTCTGCCTTCGGCTCAGGTCATGATCTCAGGGTCCTGGGATCGAGCCCCACATGGGGCTCTCTGCTCGGCAGGGAGCCTGCTTCCTCCTCTTTCTCTGCCTGCCTCTCCGCCAACTTGTGATCTGTGTCAAATAAATAAAATCTTTAAAAAGGGAAATAAATAAATAATGGTTAGTCGTACAATGCACTATTTTGCATCATTAAAAAATCATGTTTTCAGTAAATATTTAATGACATGGAGAAATGTTCCTTGCTTTGTAAAACATGCAGGTTTTCCTCACTATCCGAAAACAGTCTTCCTACAAAACGTTTCCTAAGCCGAAATGGTGTAAAGCCAAGGGGCCAATTACCATAAATATATATGGAAAATTTTTTGGCTCTCGTAGACCCCAAAAAATAACCTCTCTGGGGCTTTTCTGATACCTTAGGGCACATCATGCTACCGGATACACAATGTAAACCAAGATAAAGCCCAGATGCTCACAGACACAGTTCAAAGCTATGACAGCTTGATGCTGAGATGCTAAGTGTAGTTCCCAGGGAAGGAGCTTGGGGTAGGGGGGGTGTCACTCTCACTGACCTGGGGGGTGCAATGTCTCCATGACCGCTTGCTACAAAAGAAACACTGAATGCTAGTTTTGCTTTCCCCTTTTTTTTCGTAACAGCAAAAATTCTCTTCTGATTTCCTTTGGTTAGCGAAAAGAAGTACTAAGGTAAGTCTTTTGTAAAAGCAAAGTAGCATAACATGAAGTCTCAAGAAGCTGGAGATACTTGTACATGTACCATGTGTGTGCGTGTGTATACATGCGTATTATGTAAACTAATGTTTTCATTTTAAAAAATAACGGCTATTATTCCAAATGATAGAGTTAGAAGATGTGGGGTTTTCTTCTCTGCAAATATTCAGTATTTTCTAAATTTTCTATCAGAGTGTATACAGGTGTTAAAATTAGGTGGGGGAAAAAGCTGTGTTAAATTAAGTGAGCCACGGGCACAGGTGACCTAGATCCAAGGTCATGCTTTGATCCTGCAACCTATTCTCCTAATAGTCTCAGGACAACTTAATTTATATCAGAAATATTAACAAGATCTTTATAGAGCTAGAATATGCTTTTATTCATTAAACAAAAAACTCCAGTCCGACATGCCGTAGCCAGACGTTCCTTGGCATCAGAACTTGTGTCTTTTCATCATCCAGTCCTTGGGACTTCACTGTTTAAGGAACGGCCCTTACCAGCCTTTTTTTTTTTTTTTTTTTGCAGAGTTGCCGCAGTAGAAACAGCCTGCACGATACTGACTCAGGTAAGGGTTAAACGCCTTACAAACAAATGCGTGATTTCCCTCCCGGATTCCTCTAAGTTTTTTGAAGGGCCCGCAGGATCCAGGTCCTAGGGCCAACTGGTTACTAAGTGGCGGGTGACCGTGGATGCGGAACGTCGGTTTCTCCGCCTGGAGCTCAGAGGGGGCAGGTAGGTCACCCGATGGGCAGAAAGGTGACTTGGACTTGACTTTCCCCGGAGTCCAAGGAAGCCCGCAGCCGCCAGCTCGGCGGCCCGGACGGGCGGGACATCCCCACGGCCAGAGGCAGCCCAGAAGGACTAAAGGCCTGTGTCCGGGAGTCGGTACGAGCCCCCGGCTCCCCGGGGTCCTCCCGGCCCCCCTCCCGGACCACCCCCGCGAGCACCGAGGGTGGCGGGACGCGGCACGGCCCCCACCCCCGGGCACGGGAAGGGGCCTCGCTGCCCCTCCCCTCCTCCGGAAGGGCTCCCCCAGTCCCAAAGCCCGGCCACCGCCGGCTCCCCGGAAGCCCGACCTCCCCGCGGACCCTCGGCGCGGCCGCCCTCACCCGGGGCTCACCAGGGGTCCGGGGCCATCGTGCAGACTCCGCCCGCCGTCGGACACTTCCTGCTCGCGGCAGCTGACTACGGCGGCCCGCGCGGCTCATATCCCGCGGTTCGGCCCGGGCGCGACCGGAACGCGGCGTTTGCCCGGCGAGCGTCCACCTGGGGCTTCGAAAGGATGATCAGGGAAGGGAGGCGGGCCCCAGGCAACGCTAGGTGGGCGCAATCTAATCTAATCGGCTCCCCCTGAGAGACGCGAACAGCCGGGCGCAATTGAAATTAAATTGTTGGGCAAAAATCTAAGCATTTTCCCGGGAAAATGCATCTCAAGTCCTCCAGCAGTTACCTGGAATTTCTTCCTGCTTCAAACGGAAAAACAAAACTGGACGGGGGCATAGCTGCCCAACTGTATAAATGTACTAACGCTCACAGAGTGAATTTCATACGTAAAGTGATAGCTCAATAAAGCTGAAAAATGCTTTTCAACCCTGCTTCCAACAAGGGACCCAAAGAAGTGGCCGTTATACATTATTTTACAGGAGCCTTCCTTCAATGACACTCTATTCAAATGACACTTGATTCTACAGTTGCGAAAAAAGTCACAGATGCTTTCCGTGGAGGGAAAGAAGCATGCACGCCCAGCCCCTAAATTTCCAGGGAAAGGGGAAGGGAAAAGGCCCAGCTCCTTTTGCAGCCCGAGCTCGGGGCGCAGCAGCCGGGAGTCCGCGCCGGCGTGGGCCCGGTGCGCATGCGCACGCCCGTTGCCATGCCGACCGGCAGACGCTGCGCCGCCGGAGGCCGAGAGCCGGGAGAGCCCTGGGGATGGAGACCCAAATTTCGCTCAAAGCCGAGGTGGCCGAACTGGAGCTTGAGGCCGTGATTGGCTTCAACGGTGAGGCCTCGCGCGTGTCTGGGCTGGGCGGGTTGCAAGCCCCGGGGACAAGTAGGGCGAACCGGGACCGAGGGGCACCGGTGCCCCTGGAAGGCAGCGCGGGACAGTGGCCGGGGCCAAGCTCTCTCCGGCCCCAAAGCCCTGGGGAGTCACTTCCTCGCTCCAAGTCTCAGGGACCAGGATGGCTTCGCGGCCCCTAAAAGGGACAAGGGCCTCCTCCCCGGGCCCGAGGATGAGCAGGGTGGCCGTAACCCTTCTGCCCCTGGTCAGCTCCGCCTTGGCCCTAAGCCCCCAAAGCTGCCCCCAGAGCTGCAGGCCCCCTCGGGAACCGCTGGACTGCGAAGTCCGGGTCGGCCCCTGGGCCCAAGAAACTCCTAGAATCCCAGCCGATGTGCCAATGAGAAAGGGCTGGGGACCGAACGTGGGTGCGAGCAGCCGCTTTAGGGGATGGTCTTGTCCCCTAACCCAGGAGGAACTCTAATGGTGAGGATCTCAGACCCAGATAAGAGGCGGAGAGGATGCCAGCGGGGAGCTGCAAGGGAGAGATCCCCGGTCAGGGGACACCTGCTGGTTCAGCTCACATCTTACTTACGACTGCCTGTTATTTTGAACTTGGCGGGGGGGGGGGCTGCTCTTTGATGTCCTATGTGAAGGATGGAAACAAGCAATGCGTTACACTTAAGGAAAAGCAAACCTTTTTTTTTTTAAGTGCGTTGTGTTGCCTGAAAGTTTTTAAAACTTTAATAATGCAGATGCAGAACCATCAAAGACTGAAGTTTTAGGCACATTCTGGGACTTGGATCTTGACTCTTCGTTTTAGTTCAATAGTTTCTGATAGAAAGTGGGCGCTTAGTGCATCTGAGAAGTCAGCCATCTTTGCAGCTGGTGACAAGGTCATTGGGGGAGAGAGTGAGTGACCTCCGAGTGCAGGGTGTCACACCAGTGACCAGTGCAGAGCTTCCAAAACACCGCTCTGCCACGGAGTTCATGCTGTTTTGTGGAGCTCTAATAGTAAATATATGGTCCCTTATATTCCAGTGCCTCCCAGGGCTATGACAGAGTTTAGTTTTCATGTGGAAACAAATTAGAAGCCAATGCAAAGCCCCTTTTCTCATTTTGACACCAGAACTCCTTGCAGAGTTACAGTACACTTTATGAATTTCAGCTTGAGGGTATAAACGTGTAATGGCACTTGTCCCCTATCATTACTTGTATATATTATATATGATTATATATTATATATACAAGTTATATATACAATATATATACATATTTATATACAATATATATACAATTATATATAATATATACAAGTAGTATACTAGGTATTATGTTTTGACAGGAATTTATTATTTATGTAAACCAAATATAGTTGTACTGCTTATGAAATCATTTTATAAAGCCACAGCTATTAAGGGCGCCTGGGTGGCTCAGTCATTAAGTGTCTGCCTTCAGCTCAGGTCATGATCTCAGGGTCCTGGGATGGAGTCCAGCATCAGGCTCCCTGCTCAGTAGGGAGTCTGATTCTCCCTCTCCCTCTCCCCCTGCTTGTGTTCCCTCTCTCACTGTGTCTCCATCAAATAAATAAATAAAATCTTAAAAAAAATAGCTACAGTTATTAAGAATTTGGTATTGGCACAAGAACAGCCGCATTTATCAATTGGAGTAGATAAGCCCATGATCATCCTATCATGCAAAGAGTTTCTAAACTAAAAAGAGCAACAATAAAACAATAGGTCAAGGGTCTACAATCTATAGCCTGTTGGCCAATCTGGCCCTCTGCTTGGATTTTAAATAAAGTTTTACTAAAACCCAGCAATGCGCATTTGTTGATATATTGTCTACAGCCACTTTTACACTACAGTGGCATACTTGAATAACTGTGGCCCATAAGGCCTAAAATGTTTACTATCGGGCCCTTTATAGAAAATATTTGCTGATCCCTGAATAGATAAGAGGTAAAGAAATATAAATGGCTACTAGCTCAAAAAGTTAAAACAAAACAAACAAAACCCTAAAACAAATAAACAAAAAACCCTGCTATTAAAACATTGACTCTTTTTTCTCAGATTGGCAAAGCTACAAATAGGGATAATAGTAGGATGAGAATAACAAATGGCTCTCGATTATTATTGCCAGAAGAATAAATTTTACAGCCTTCTTGAAAGAGTTTTTGTAGTACCCATTATGATTTTTAATGAGGATAATCGTTGGGCTTTTAAACTTGAGTCCCTCATTCAAGTTTCCAAAAAATTATGTGCTATGGGATTCACCGTGGTACTGTGTATCATTGCCCATATACCAGAGGAAACCCATGTGTCCATTGGTAAGAAATTGGTGTAAAAACAATTGTAGTTCAGCAATGTTTTGGAACTAGACAGAGGTGGTGGTCCTGTGACAGTGTGAATGGACTAAGTACCCCTGGGTTGTCCCCCACTGCTATGTGAATTTCACCTCAGTAAATTATTTTTAAAATTATAGTCCTTTTGTACCACAAAATACTACATAACTCTTAAGAAAAATGAGATAGATCTATAGGGGAAGAACAAGGAAAGATGTCAAAGATATATGAGTTGTAAAATGCAACTTGCCTAATAGTATGTACGGTATGAGCCTATTATAGTTTAAGTAAAGTGTGTGTGTGTGTGTGTGTGTGTGTGTGTGTGTTAGAGACAGAGAGGTGGGGAGCAGTAGGGGTGAGTATATATGGAGAAAAGAGGGAAATGTATTCATTCTAGGGGACATGTGATTTTGGCTACTCAACACCCAAATACCCTCCCCCCCAAAATATCCTTTTATTTGAGGGGAATCCAAGATAGGCAAGGGGGGGGGGTCTGCTGCCTTCGATCAGGTCTTAAAAGGGGCCGAGCCTTCCTCTCCTAATTCCTTGGCAGCGAGTTTAGAGACAGGTGACATCATCGCTCAGCCTAGCTGGAAGTTTCCACCCCGAGCGTCCTCTCTTCCGGAATGCAGCACAAGAACAGAGCCCTGTGGGAAGGAGAATTCCTTAGTTCATATCACTTGGTCTCGCCTACCTACGGGTCCTGCTTCTTTTTCAAGTTTGATTTCCCATACTTCCTACCAATTCTGGGAGCTGTTTGTATTCCTTCCTAGAAATTATTTGTCCTCTTAAGTTCTGCCAGAAATGACCTTTCTTATTGGCAACCAGAAACCCTAATTATTAAATGCAAAGAAATAAATCTGAAGAAATACACATCTGCGTGTTAACAAATGGTTTTACCCTGGGCAGGGTAAAGTAAACCATTTACTTTTATTATAAAATAGTTCGACAGAAATTTAGGATGCCACAATAAATACCGTGTATTGCATGCAGAATTAGCAAATTTTGCTTTCTTTTTTTTTCCCTAAGATTTTATTTATTTATTTGACAGAGAGAGAGAGATTACAAGTAGGCAGAGACGCAAGCAGAGAGAGGAGGAAGCAGGCTCCCTGCGGAGCAGAAAGCCCGATGCGGCCTCCATCCCAGGACCCTGAGATCATGACCTGAGCCGAAGGCAGAGGCTTTAACCCACTGAGCCACCCAGGCGCCCGAATTAGCAAATTTTGATACTTTTTCTTATTTGAGTTAATATTTTAAGGAAAAAAATTCACATTTTAAGTCCTTTCTCCTGACACACTCTCCTATCCTTTCTCCCTCTCTAGAGAGAACCACTTTCCTGAAGGTAATGTGTACTCTTTCTAGCTATGTTTTTACATTTTACTGTATGTGTAAAATATTAAATATGCTATATATAAACAATTTATAGTACAAAGTTGCATATTTGTATATTTTATAGAAATATCATCCTGGACACATTCTGAAGTCTGCTTTTTTTTTTTTTTTCTTTAAAGATTCTACTTATTTGTTTATTAGAGAGAGAGCATAAGCAGGGACCTGCAGGCAGAGGGAGAAGGTGCAGGGCTCCATGTGGGGTTAGGTCCTAGGACCCCAGGATCAAGACCTCAGCCGGAGGGAGGTGCTTCACCACCGACTGAGCCACCCAGGAGCCCCATATTATCAGCCTTTTTAATTGTAGCCGTTATGATGGAGATGAAATGGTATCTCATTTGGGATGTGATTTGCATTTCTTTGATTATTTGCAAAGTTACCTATCTTTTCGTTTGTTTATTGGCTTTTGAATTTCCCACCTCATTAGTTGCCTGTTTCCATCCTTGGCTCATCTTTCTGTTGAAACCCTTTGTGTCTTTCTTATTTCTTTGCCGTAGCTCTTTGTATATTCTGGATAGGATACCTGTCTGTCACAGACATTGCAAATATCTTCAACTTGTTTTGGTTTTTCTTTTCATCTTGTCAAGTGTCACTAAAAACTTTAAATTTTTAACGTAACTGGATGAATATTTTGGCCTTTTCTGTTAGGATTTGCTCTTTTTGTGACACGTTGAAGAATTCATTTCCTACAACTCGTGTACACGTTAAGTCTTGTTTGTCACAGTTAGGTCCTTGATCTACCTGAGACGTACTGTTTGGGGATGGTGTGAAGTTGGATCTAAGTTTACATTTTTCCATATGGATAGCCATGTGATTGCTTTAAGGTTACTGCAACTGAATAAATATATATATATGAATAGATCACTCCCAAAGACACAAACCTTAGTCTTTTGATAACCTACTACATAAGAAAGGAATGATCTCAATTAAAGCAAGAGAAATCATTTATTCAATAAATATATTTGGCAATTTGAGCAAAAAGAAAATCTATTTAGCTCCTGGAATCACATTATGCACCAAAATAAATTCTAGAGGGAGTTAAATATAAAAGATGAATTCACTAAAAGACCAGATGATATTAATAAATATTTATGACTCTTTTGATGGAGTAGGATATAGCCATAGAGTGATTTTAAATACCCAGAAATAAGCATACTAAGAAATGTGTGAGATTTTTATGAGGAAAAATTGAAAACGCCACTGGAAACCCTGAAGGGGGACTTTGGAAAAACATACCCCGCTTTTAGAAAGGAGATCTAATGTATTATTATAAAAATTATTTTTCTTAATCTACACACCAAATACCAATCCACTTGAAATGATTTTTAACGAATCAGGCTGACATTATGGCTTATATTGTAAAATACTATCAAACACAACCCCAAGAATTCTGACCCAAAGTTGAGTGATAAGGAAGGACTTTTGTCTGTTTCATATTAAAACATTTAACAAAGGTTTGTAATTCTTGAGATGGTCCTTGGCAAATACCTGGAGGATGGATGGTGGTGGGGGTCTCGCACTGAGAGGGCCTGGCTTCTTTAGAGTGCCTGGTGGTGACTTAGAACCAAATTATCTTTATCAAACTTCTGCAGTGAATGCACATTCCCCAAGCGTCTGCACTCATGGAGACAGGCACTCAGGAAATCCTGCTTCTCAGCATTATAAACTTGACCCTGGGGCCTCGCTCTCCAACCGTGAGGTTGTTGGACCAGCACCAGCATCTCTTGAGAGCTTGCGAGAAATGCAGGATCTCAGCCCCTCTCCAGACCTCAGATCCGAATCTGCATTTTAACCAGATCCCTTGGTGATTTTATACACATTAGGGTCTAAGAAGGGATATAGTGGGCTGACCTTGTCGGTGGAATAAAATTATATACGTTACCTCCCCCCCCCCCGCGACACACACACTCAACACACTTATTTTAGTTGAAATCAGGTTTATTTCATAAGCGCTCTCTTTTGCGTTTAGTTTTTTAAAAATTGGCCACTTCTGCGCCACATTATTACTATTTAAATTTTTTTTTTTTTAAGATTTTATTTGTTTCTTTGACAGAGCACCCGAGCAGGGGGAGCGGCAGAGGGAGAGGGAGAAGCAAACTCCCCGCTGGGAGGGAGCCTACATGAGGCTCTATCCCATCATGACCTGAGCTGAAGACAGACGCTTGATGGACTGAGCCACCCAGGCATCCTCTATTTTTTTCGTTTTAAGTAAACTCCATGCCAAACCCCAGGCCTGAATTCACAACCCAGAGATCAAGAGTCAGCTACTCTACCGACCGAGCCAGCCAGGCGCCCCTAATTACTACTATTTTTATTTTTACTTACTTATTTATTTTTTAATTGACTGTTCTTCTTTAACCTCTCTTTTTCAGGACATGTGCCCACTGGCCTGAAATGCCATCCTGACCAAGAGCATCTGATTTACCCTCTGGGCTGCACGATCCTGATTCAGGCAATAAACACTCAGGAACAGAATTTCCTGCACGGTCATGGCAATAACGTGTCCTGTGTGACCATCTCCAAGAGCGGGGTTTACATAGCCTCGGGACAGGTCACGTTCATGGGCTTCAAGGTGAATGCGCTGAAGACAGCTCCCTGTGAATGGATAGCGAGACGCCCCACCCCCAGCCCCCCA